>JAMPIV010001286.1:97500-268239 GCA_024509875.1 Oreohelix idahoensis | reverse complement strand
AGCACCTAGGCCACAAACAAAAAAGGACGTGCGATCATTTGTGTCGTTATGCGGATTTTATCAGAAATACATCAAGAATTTTAACGCTATTTGTGCTCCTCTGACTGATCTGACTCGCAAGGGACTTCCAGATAAAATTATTTGGACTGCACAATGTGAACTAGCGTTCCAAGAGTTAAAGGAAAAAACTCACTAGCAAGCCTATTCTCAAACTGCCTGATTTGACACAGGACTTTGTCTTAAGAACCGATGCAAGTAATGTAGGACTAGGAGGGGCTTTGTTGCAAAGATCATCTTCACCTGATGGGGAACTGAAACCAGTCGCTTATGCAAGCCGTAAACTGAATAAGGTGGAACAAGGATACTCCACAAGCGAAAAAGAATGTTTAGCGTTAATCTGGGCAATAAAGAAGTTTCAAATCTATCTGTATGGTAGGACATTTGTGGTGGAGACGGACCATCAGCCTCTCGTGTTCTTGTCTCAGGCTAAGCATGAAAACGCAAGATTGCTGAGGTGGTCTTTGTTGCTTCAACCTTATCAGTTTAGTATCCAATATATCCCAGGCAAATTGAATGTCGGTGCAGATTTCCTCAGTCGGCACCCCTGTGATCAAAATTAGAGTAGTGGCAAACGTGAGGAGTAATTTTACCTATGTGTATCGCTGGTGTTGGAACTTGCCATAGGCATGTTTTCAAGTGGGGAGATGTGTAGTGAAATTGACAGAGATACAACGGTAAACTACCTCCAAGGATAACATATAAGGATAAAAAACATAATGCGTAGGCTGCTGATGTACATGATCGCCTAGACCGCGGGTCATCACCCTCCATAAAAATTGACTTGCTAGACAGGAGGGGAACGGAGGATCAAAAAGGAAAAATATGACGGGAAAGATTGCGTGAGACTAGAAAGGCTAAGGAGACGCAATTGGGGGGGGAACGGAGAAAAGTCACGTTTCCCAAGTTGACATAAAAAGTAAGCAACTCGACAGAAGGGACCTTAGATATAATACGCCACAGTCATTTATTGGACGCTTTTGCGCGATACCAAGCCCTTGATTTGAATTCAGCGGCTAAACGCAGATGTTAGGAATATTACAAAATTTAAAAAGTACTTTTTTCTTAATATTAATGTTAGGAATATAAAAATTAGCTGGCCGGATGGCCTATTCTGAGCAGTGAACTAATATGTTCTTAATTTTACAAACGGATAGATAATATTGAAGATAATGACAAAAGACAGTGTTGTTCACATCATCGACAAGACTGTATTGAATCTAAAAGTGTCGCTAATTGCACAAAAAAAAACACGACCTCGAAACGCAGGTGTTCAAATCTACGTAGTATGGAAGAGAGGGTTTTTGGGTGGTAGCTGTGTCTAAATATAACTTTTAACGACAAAATTTTGGAGGGGAGAGAAAGGTTGGTTCAAAAATCGAGTACATTTTGTAGAAACACAAGTAGAGACGGATAGACTAACAGATAACCATCCATACTTGACTGAAGCATGACTGAAATGACTTTATGGGAGGAAATTTGAAATTTAAAATAAACCTAGGCAGTGATTGGCCACAGACAATCATATCATTAGCGCTCAGACGCGAAAGTGGGGCCATTCTTCAATAGTTGTTCAGTGATAGACACAGATTTTAAAGTGTGGTGATTTCCATATGAAAGAAAGTGTAATAAATTTAGGGACGCCATACTATAGCCAGCAGCTCAGCTGAGTTTTGCTAGCAATTCTGTGTTATTTATTCATAATCTGGTAAGATTGAAATTATTTCCTTATATATTTTGAATATTGTTTCATGTTCGAGTGATTTGATACTGCCATATCGAAATCTAGCCTTACAAACAAGTAGGGATTTGCTCTAGACCCCCCGCCCTAGTCAGGGTCTAGGGACCAACAATGTACATAAACTCCAGCAAGGATTATGCAAGACAGATCGAGTGTTGAGAATAATTGAAACATATTACCTATCCTCTTTTAGAGCAGAAAACTAATAAATATTTTTCAGAACCTATAGTCTGGGAGGATCTATCTGATGTAAAACCACCATGGTAAATGTGCTGTTTGGTCAGAGAGATCTGACCTGTCTGTATGATGTGGTTGTTGTGTCAGTGTTGTGTCCAGACGTGGGTGGAGAATAGATTTTGACACATGGCCCATACTTTGATTGCAGAGCTGCGAGTTTCTGTTGTCAACCAAGCAGTGTCTATTCAGTTGGTGACTTACTCGAGTGTATCTGTGCAGTACTTGTGACAGAGACCACCATTATTGCCCGCCAGCACGGAGAGGTGGGATCATCAGTTTTCAGCACCAGAGCTGCAACGACAAGATGAGTGAGCCTCTGGTCTGCTGGACATTCACCAACCCCGTTTAGTTACTAATACCCCATAAAAATTCCCACCATTTTCTGGACACTGTGTAGTCAATATAGACAGGTGTGATGAGGCCACCCCAACAGCACAAACAGTAACTATCCTCCCAAGTAGATGACTACTAGAACATTTTAATAAAACTAACTAGTATAGTACATATATATGTACACTATTGCATTTATGATATAATATTCCATGCATTTCTTTCATAATCTCTAAATCCTTTAAGTTCTGGTCAACCTAAAAAACTGATACAGAACAAAATAAATGTAATATAATTTTATCAAAATTTTACACACGTGAGTTAGTTCAGTGTATTTTAACATTTATTAATATTATTAGTCTTGTTAAATATCTGTGGGTATATCTATAACCTAGTACACCACACTACATATCATAACCCTAGACACTTTACGTAGCCACATTCATTAAAAAAAAAATTAAGTGTGAGGTCGTAGTGGTAGCAAGAAAGGCCTTCTGACAATTCACAACTACATTTTATCTCAGGAGCCTTCACAGCTGGCCTCATACAATTACATTTAGTAATATCAACATCATACAATACCATCAACACCACTACACCCTCCCTGCTCCATATGGAACTTGGGACTACCTATGCTTTTAGTTCTCTTTAAGAAACTAGTGATAAAGCAGTAACCAGCCCTTGCAGTGGTGGTTCATGAAATCATCATTCTATACGCTGAGGTTGCCAGCCTCAAATGACTTGGATATCCACTAGCGATTTTCACATATTAATATTCACATGGCAATATATACGGACGATGGCGATGGATAGGACACACACTGAGGAAACCTGTTGATAGCATTACAAGGCAGTCCTTGTTCTGGAACCCCCAGGGCAAGAGAGGCAGAGGTAGACCAAGAAGCACATGGAGAAGAGAGCTTTAAACGGAGGTGAAAATGATGAGGAGAACGTGGAAAGAACTTGAGATGATGGCACGTGACAGGAGGACTTGGCATGTGTTTGTTGAAGGCCTATGCTCCTTTGGGAGTGGAGGGTTATGAATGAATGAATGAATATATACTCGTACATATTAGTTCACATGATAGTAATGAAAAATTTAAAATGTAAACTTACGCCAATCCTGGCTCACAGACTTTTTGCTCAGATGAATAAAGGCACTGGTAGATGCCTTTTACATGTGTACTTGGGGTCGGTATTTTAATAACAGATTCCCTCTTGACTCCGTATGTTTCAGTTTGCTCAAAGTCCGGCCTGATAAATGGAATTCTGAGTTCTAACTTTTGGCAAGGTCTGGTTGTGTCGTCTTGGCAAGCGATTTCTCACAGTGAACTAGACTTGCAAAAATTGTCAGATTATATTGCAAGTCTGTCACGCATTTGTTTGTTACGATGCTAATCAGAACGCCACTCGTTTTCAAACATTTGTGGGAAATTCAAATATTCCGACATGGCATAATTTCTGTGTATAATGCAGAGTTCCCCTCTCCCATATATGGTAATAAAACATTAGATTGCCTGGCAGGCAAACTCACCAACACATTTGTAAACTCCTACAACAATGTGTTTCAGATGTAACAACTTATTACTTTCGTATAAAGTAATGTCTTTGTGATAGTCAGACAGGAAACGATTATGTCATTTATGTCTGTCCATAAGGTGTCTCACAGATGAGTAATCTTGTTATTTCTCGCTTGAGCACGCAAAACCCGTCTCTTTACCACCTTTGCAACAGACGCACCCTTGCCTTAGCAGCGCTTAAACAAATACACTGGGAAGATGTTATTGTGAATTTGTCGTGACCAAGGTTTGGTACACGAGAATTTACCAACCTGACTGCCGTTTCAATATTGCATCACCTGTCTACTATCTTAGCAGGGATGTGCAAGTAAACAGCTAAGACGAATTATTACTAAAAGGAGTGTAAGAATGAAAATACAAAATATCTGCTACATAGCAGAGAAAGAAAAAAGTGCTGATAATGGAAAAGCACGCAATTAGTCAATACAACAATTTAAAATGAGTACTGCCGGAGTGAAAGAAAGATCGAGAAGGGGTCGCCCCAAACCCATCTCGTGACAGTAGTGTTAATGGTTGTGAGTACTGCTTTGTGATCTGTGAATTTGAGAGCTTCAGGCAAGTGTTTTGTTTGACTTATGTGGTGTGTTGACGGCACATAGATTCTGTCTAATCTTGCTTTCCTGTTGAATGCTGTGTGCGTGTGTGGTTTCAATACCATGAGAGTGTTTGTGTCTGTACGAGTCTAGTAGGCCATGCGCATCCAGTATAGTTTTTAATGTGTCTAGCTGATGTGTGTGGTCTCTGTTTGCTCTCCGTATCTGTGTTGTAATGACTCCGCCTATGACATCAATACCAGTCAAAACACAGTTAAAGTCGCCTCCTAATATAATATTGTGTCCTCTGTAAGTGTATGCGAGCAGATTTTGTAAGTTTTCATAAAATTGTGGTTGGTCCCTGTAGATTGGTGCAGCATGTATGTTGATTATCGTGTATGTGTGCGTACTGTTCCCTACATGGATATGCTTATTCTCTCGTTACTGTTGCTGTATTTACTAAGTATTTCCCACCTGTCTGATGTCTGCAGTATTGCTGTCCCTGAACCTGAGTTTTGTATGGCTAAACTAAAACATGAATGTCGTGGTCCTAGCTGAGATGTAATTCGTGAAGCCTGTTCGTGTGTGTTTACGTTTGTTTCCTGTAAAAGTATGAAATCTGGTTTGTGTTGTGTGTAAGTGGTATGATGTTGTGTAGTTTTGAGCGGATGCCTCTAATATTTAAGCTAATTAAACATATTTCTTTCGCCATTTTTTTTTAGAAAAAGGGGGGAAAGTAAAGTAATACCTTATTGTGATAAATTATGATACATTTACATACCTAAAGCTGTATGAATCAGATCTTGAGTGCTATTTTCTTGACTGTTCCGAGAGCTTGTTCCAAGTCAATGATAAGTTTTACAGGTGATTCAATTGAGTGTGTTTCTTCTGTTGCAGTAAGTTCCGGTGAATCTCGTGTTGATTTTGTTAAGGATGGCTGGGTGGCTGGAATGGTTGGGGGTCTGGATGTCTCGAAGGAGAGTTGGTCTGTACCCAGCATCGACGGTTGCAGATTTTTTATGAGTCTTGTCGGAAGTCTTCAGGTCTCGATGTCTTGGTGTCGTGGTACTTTTCTCTTCGCTTTTCTGTCTCTGGTCTGGTATGTCAATGCGTTTTTTAGAGGCAGAGTACAGTTGCCTCTTTTTGCTGTCACGGGAAACTGTTTGGAACCCGTCTCCCAAGGTAGCAGGATGCCTTGTTTCTTCATCACTGTCGCTGGTTTCGAGGTGTTTGGTTAGTTCTGACTCTCTTTGCCGTCTTGGTTCTGAGGCTCCTGGATTTTTTTGGGGGCAGTGGTTGGCCCAGTGTGTGTCTTCCCCGCAATGAGGGCACACCATTCTACGCCCTGGCAATGTGACTAGGGGTTTGTGCCTCCCCAAATCGTCCCCTTTTGTTCTCAGCTTCACCTAGTGTGGAATATCTTCTGTTGGCCTGTAGAGGACGCCCCACTTGTCTGGTGCGTTTTTAATCCTGTACACCTCAGCTTCAGGATCTTCTGTTATCGTGTCTGCTATCTGCTTGACCACATAAGGAAGGGAAAACCGAGGCCTGTGAACAGTAAATAAATATTAGACAAACATAAAGGTATGTTTTCAGGCACTCGTGAGAAATAAATAAGTAGAAAACTAGACAACAGAAAAACAACAGACGTGAGAGGCTTACCCGGGACTCGAACCAAGGACCTTCCGTGCGACAACCCCGCCTAGCTATGCAAGCGAATAACACTATCCTACCTGCCATCTAGGCATCACCAAGTTGGTTTATTTTTTTTTTCAGACAACATTAATCTTTATATTGCTTCATGTAAAATAAAATGCAGACTAAAGATGACACGTACTAACATATTTGTTTTGTTATTTGTATACCCATTCAACTGGGGTTAAGTTTCACAAAATTCTTGACAAATGTCACCACCTTTAAAACAAATGAGATTCAGATATTCTGATGTTTTTTTTCTGTAGACATAAACATTTCTTTTAGAAACTAAACTCTGAAAATTTGTTTTGCCATTTGTTGTGTGAGCATTAGCAGAACCTGCAGATTTTTGCATCACCAATTTCATTGTACGAGTATTTAGCAAACTTGAAGGAAGGAAAGGCATTATGTAAAGAGGACAGATGAAAAAGTTACAATAAACCACCTCAAACTTACAAACAGCATGGATTTTCTCCACCACACCCAAAAAAAAAAAAAATGTCAAACAAAAATTATTCAAAGTGATGCTTTATGAGTATGAGATAAGTGATAACAACATGATTTTTAAAAAAAAGGGAGGGAAAATTACAGAAACTTTTTCACAGCTTATAGCGAAATTCACTGCTGTTTAGTTAATCGCCAGTACTGTTGCCAGTGGTTGCAGGTGTTACTTTATTCTGGACTATGACTGCGAGACACGCAGCATACACACCATCAAATGAACACACTAACACTTAATGTGTTGTGCAAGCTATGAGTAAGAACAATCGCCATTTAACATTAGTGTCAAAGTGTAGAAATAAGTCAAAACATGAGGTCTAAAATAAAAATTGTGCAAGGTGTCAAGCAACCTCGCTGAAATAAAACTACACTTACTCAATATCACAAGCTAAACAAACATACATCTACAGAGGCAAATGAGTGTTGACTATAACAGATGTTTTAAGTTACAATGTTACCACTGTGATTAAAAGACATAAAAATCTTAAGAAAATTAATGGCATGATAATACATGTTTAACATAACATAGCTACTCTACACATTTTTTTAAAACCACCTTTTGCTATTCAATACATCCATGAGCCCTGTTGTTAAGTTCTCAAAAAATTTTTGGAACAATTTATTTCACCAGGCATAAAAATTGTTAAATAATTAAGCTGTATTTGCATAGGCTAGATAACATGAACTTTAACCTTAATTTCTGCCACAGTTTCAGGCCAAACACAAATGGCAGATAGGAATAACATTTTAGTCTTATGAAATCATGTCTCATCTACCGCATCATCCCCAATTTTAAATGTTGTCAGTTTCCCCCACAGTCCCTTCAAATTTGTTGAAGCCTTACGGGTCTGTAATATGCATTAATAAAAAGAAAATAACATTGTTAACAAGTATTAAAGTTGATGGCTCATTTCTTGGCGGCAGCTTTATCCGTCTTGCCTTTTGCCGTAGCCTTCTTCACACCACCTGCTTTCTTGCCTTTCTTGGCTGCAGGCTTCTTTGGTGACTAGTTGCAGCTGCGGCATCTCCTGCTGTTATGGTGCAGCAGATGCATCTGTGGTAGCCTTCTTTCCACGTCCTTCAGCATCTGCCATTATGAGCGCTTAAATGGTTCTTTTAAGCAAAAATGTGATTCTGTAACATTCTCCATTTTTTCTTTTTTTTTTAATACCCCTTCTGGGGCTCAAAGTGAGGTCTATTGACTTACTTACTTACTTAATCGTTCCCCTTCTACCGTGAGGTGTACAGGTTTGGAAGAGAGAGCGCCAGACTATCCTATCGGCTGTCTTCCTCCTGGCCTGGTTCCATTCTAGTCCTCGGTCCTTCAAAGATTGTCTAATGTTGTCCTCTCAGCGGACTCTGGGTCGTCCTGGGGGTCTGGATCCCTGGCTCTTTGTTTCGCATGCTTGTCGTGGTAGCCGATCTTCTCCCATTCTGCAGACATGGCCAAACCATCTTAGTTGGGACTGTTCTAGTTGGGTCTGCAGGGGGTGGGATTTTAGGCCTTGGCGTATCGTCTGGTTGACTTTATTGAGTTAAATGTGTAAATTGTGTGAGGGCCTGGCTAAGACACTTTGATCTTAGCCAAAAGGCCGATGTAAACCTTCTCCTTTGTTTCTTTTTATATTTAATGGCCAATGGACTACATGGGAAGGAATCCTGCAGAGGTCCTTGACATGGAATGATATATGCCACCTCTTAGGCTCAGCTTCGTTGTTAGATCAATGTATGACCTGCTGCCGTCGGTCACAAACCTTGTGAGATGGGGAAAGTCGGATGATGAGCAGTGCCCCCTGTGCCAGGGGAGGCAGACACTTGAACACGTACTCTCAGCGTGTAAGGTGTCATTAGGGCAAGGGCGATACACTTGGCGCCACAACAAAGTGCTAAATGAGCTTGCTGCGACAATAGACCTGGCAAGGATGAAGGCGAATAGCAAAGCCAGGCTGAGCACTACAAATACATACTTTCTGAGGGCAGGTAAGTCAGCACACCCCAAACCGAGTAAACCAGGTAGCAGTTTACCATCTCTTCTTGACTGTGCAAACGACTGGGAGATGGCGGTAGACCTACCTGGACGAGGGGCATATCCAGAGAGTATCAGAAAATCGCGGAGACGGCCGGATATAGTGCTTCATTCTTCAGCTTCGCTTCAGGTTATACTGATTGAACTGACCGTGCCATTTGAATCCAGATTGGACGAGCAACATTCGTTCAAAGCGGCGAAGTATAATGATCTGGCCGCGGATCTGAGTCACGATGGGTTCACTGCAAGGGTCATGGCTGTTGAGGTGGGCGCAAGAGGGCTCGTGGCTGCATCAGTGTATGATTTATTGAAACTGTTGGGGTTGAGGGGACAGTCGAGAACAAGGGCACTGAAGAGGTTTAGTGAAACTGCCGAAAAGGCATCAGGCTGGATGTGGAACAACCGCAATGGGCAATGGAAAGCGTGACAGTAAACTCTGCGGTACAGAAAACACCAGGAATTTTTCTAAGTCCACAGTACGTTGGGTTTTTCATTGTACCGATGAAAGGGTTGTGACTGACGAGCAACAGGAGGTGTATATTATAAGAGGTGTTAGGCACAGAATTTCAGTTGCTAGCGCGCAGTGGCTAGCCTCGTCGGCTTCGCGCAGGTGTGTCCGTGTCTGTCCCTAGTTGTGTGCGACGGAACGAACGGAGTAATTTGTCTTCTCTTTGTTACTTTCACAATTGCCTCCACGGCTGGCGGAGTTGTGGATTTTAAAGTTGCTACCAAAGTGAAATGGGTTCATGTGCGATACAAGACAATAGGAGGCTAAGGCACTTGTGAGTCATGACCCAATTGGGCCCACCCCCCTTAGAGTGTAAAGGAATATCCTGACCCAAGTGGGCCCACCCATCTTAGAGTGTAAAGGGGTATACTGGGCCGAAACACTTGTCCGGTGGGGGGACTGCTTCTGATGATCAGATTGCCTCATGTTGTATCGCTCTGTAAAGAGTTTCCTATCATAATGGAGACCAAGGTTGCCACTCAAGTTCTAGAGATAAACCCAGATTTTCTTCTTAAAAAAAACCCCAGAAATACCCAGATTATTTTATGCCTCAAATACACGGGTTAGACGATCCTTACACAATCAGTTAGTGCAACTTTAGCACACGTAGGCTGTGTGCTACAAATTGTTATATATTTCTTAATTTTTATTATATTTTTTATTATCAAAAATTCACAATTACATAAAAATGATTTTATTAACACGAGCAACTTCTCCTGCTACAATTGACAACGTACCTAGCGTACCTTCATCATCGTTCATTTTATAATCTTATAATAAAAAATAATAAAAAAATAAAAAAAAATATGCTGTTTATCTGCTTGAGTCTAAAATTTAAAAAGAATACTTTAACATTGCAAAAATTACTGAGTATTGTAAATGACAGCCATTAACAGAATAACAGATATTTGATGTTCATTCATAACCCTCCACTCCCAAAGGAGCATAGGCCTTCAACAAACACATGCCAAGTCCTCCTGTCACGTGCCATCATCTCAAGTTCTTTACATGTTCTCCTCATCATTTTCACCTCTGTTTCCAACTCTCTTCTCCATGTACTTCTTGGTCTTCCTCTGCCTCTCTTGCCCTGGGGGTTCCAGAACAAGGACTGCCTTGTAATGCTATCAACAGGTTTCCTCAGTGTGTGTCCTATCCATCGCCATCGTCTTCTTCTCATCTCTTGTTCCACTGGCATTTGTCCAGTTCTTGTCATCAGTTCCACATTGGTAACCTTGTCATACCATTTTAATCCCTCTATTCTACGCAAGCACCCATTTATGAAAGTCTGTAGCTTTTTGGTTGTTGTCTTTGTTGTTCTCCATGTCTCCGAGCCATACAATAGGACTGACTTCACATTTGAGTTGAAGATTCTTATTTTCGTGTTGGATCCTATTTCTCTTGATCTCCATATATTTCCCAATGCAATGAAAGCTCCTCTTGCTTTTTGTATTCTTATTTTGATATCGCTGTCTGTCCCTCCAACTTTATCTATATTACTGCCAAGATATGTGTATGATTCTACATCTTGTATTGGCGTTTCTTCAAGTTCAACCCTGTTTTCATTACCTGCATTTATTCGCATTATTTTTGTCTTTTCCCTGTGTATTTTCAGACCCAATTGCTGTGACCTCTCATCGAGTGTTTTCAATTTGTCCTGCATCTGATTACGGTTATGGGACAGGAGAGCCAAATCATCAGCAAAATCCAGATCATCCAACTGCTTAGTCAGAGTCCACTGGATTCCATTTCTGTTGTGTGTTGTCGATGATCTCATAACCCAATCTATTGCCAGCAAGAAAAGAAATGGAGACAAGAGGCATCCCTGTCGCACTCCTGTTCTTATCCCAAATGGTTCTGTAAGCTGTCCTTCATGAAGAACTCTGCACGTCATGTCTTCATAGGTTTTCTTTATTAAATTAATGATCTTCAGGGGAACTCCATAATGCCTCATCAATTTCCAAAGTGATTCTCTGTCCACACTGTCAAATGCTTTTTCGTAGTCCACAAATCCGATGTATAGTGGTGAATTCCATTCCAGACTTTGTTCAACTATTATTCTCAAAGTGGCTATCTGGTCTGTACATGATCTGTTTTGTCGAAAACCTGCTTGTTCATCTCTCAATTTCTTGTCTATGGACTCCTTTAATCTCTCAAGGATAATCCTGTTCAATACCTTTCCTGGCACTGATAGTAACATTATTCCTCTATAATTTGTGCACTCTTGTAGATTTCCCTTCTTAGGCAACTTAACCAGATATCCTTCCTTCCATTCTGCTGGTATCTCTTCTTTTTCCCAGACTTTACCAAGTAATTTATATAACATCTCTGTAGCCGTGTCGATATCTGCTTTGATGGCCTCTGCTGGAATGCCATCAGGTCCAGACGCTTTTCCATCTCTTAGAAGCTTTATGGCTTTCTTTATTTCTTCCTTCGTTGGTCTTTCACCGTTAATTTGTAGCTCTTCTTCTGCTGGCTGGATGTCCGGCGGGTTTTGTGGAGCTGGTCTATTGAGAAGGTCCCCAAAATATTCTGTCCACCTCTTCATTTGCTCTTGTATATTGCTGAGCAGTTTCCCATTCTTATCTTTTATGAGGCAACTTGTTTGCTTGTATTTCCCTGTTAGCTTCTTTGTGCTGCTATACAGTTCTCTCATATTTCCTTTGGCTGCAGCATCTTCTGCCTCTCTTGCCAACTCCTCAATATACTTCCTCTTGTCTCTTTTGATACTTCTTTTTACTTCTTTGTTTGCTTCTGTGTACACTTCTTGAGCCTTGGCTTTGGAACTTCTGGTTTTGCTTGTGTTTAACTCTGCTTTCTTGTTTTTTCTATCTTTTATCTTATTGATGGTTTCTGTTGTTATCCATGCTTTTTGTTGTTTTTCCCTTTTCCCCAGTATTTCTTCACATGTCTCCTTCCATACCGTTTTGACCTGCTGCCAATAGTCTTCAGTACAAGCGCCGTGATGATCTAGAACATACTGGCATTGAATGTTTATGGCTGGAAATAAAACTCCCCAACCTGACCCCCGTTCTAATTGGTTACCTGTACCGAAACCCTAGCTCTTCTGCTGTATGGTTTGACACATTCTCACGAATGATGGACAACGTTTGGGCTTCTTCGAAGGAAATTATTCTACTGGGGGATTTCAATATTGACCTTCACAAACCGAACAACACGTGGAATGATATCACCATCTCATACAACCTCATACAGTTAATCAATCAACCCACGAGAGTAACAGACTCATCATCTACACTAATTGATCATATCTATACGACCTGCCCAGAAAACATTATAGAATGCATAGTCCCACAGACATCATTAAGTGACCACTATCCTATTTGCTGTACCTGGACGAGAAAGGGGTTTAAAGCACCTAAAACGGAACACATCACAGTCCATTACAGGAATTTCAAAAACTTTAACATTCAATTATTCCTACAAGACCTACAAATATCCCCTCTCTCATACGTGTACCAACTTCCGCATCCAGAAGAAGCCATAACATACTGGACACAAACTTTCAACAACGTATTCGACAAACATGTTTCTATAAAGCAGGTTCGGGTCAAAAACATCAGAAAGACCCCATGGATAACCAACGAAATACTATCAACAATGAGAGAGCGGGACGAAGCACATAAGCTCAAAGATTTCAGCAGGTATCGGATGCTTAGAAACAAAGTACAATATCTCATTCGTCAGGAAAAGAAACTACATTTCAGAAAGATGATTCAAGACAAAGCAAACAGCAAAGAAGTCTGGGCAGCCATTAGAACACTAACACACAAATCAAAGTCACTAAACTCTTTACCAAAAAGCTGCTCCCTCACGGCAACTCATTTTAGCAACCACTTCAAAACAGAAATTAGCCTTCTCAAGTCGACACTAAAGCCAATGGACTACGATATTAGTAAATTGACAGCCTTCTGCAACACTGAACACACCACAACAACAGATCTAAGACATATTCCTTTTCTAACAGTACATGAAGTTCTCAAATATATCTTGGCATTAAAAAACAACAATTCATCTGGGCTTGATGGTATCAGCAATAAGATTCTACGTTACGCTGCGCCCATCATTTGCGACTCCTTAACCTATGTGTACAACCAATGTATTGCACACAACTACTTCCCCACAGCATTTAAATCTGCCAAAGTGTACCCCCTCTATAAATCTGGCTCACATAGCGATCCCAACAGCTACAGACCAATATCCCTTCTATCATCTCTTTCAAAACCACTAGAGAAACACATTTACAACACCACATTTCAACACTTAACAACAAACAAACTGCTCATTGATAGCCAGTCAGGTTTCAGACCCAAACATTCCTGTCACACAGCGCTCACCAAAATGGCAGACAACTGGCTGTCGAACATAAATGATGGAAAATTATGTGGTGCTGTTTTTGTCGACTTCAAGAAAGCATTTGACATGATTGATCACACTATCTTGGTTCAAAAGTTGGAAACCCTCAGAATAGGCTCTAATCCACTAAACATCATCAAATCATTCCTGGCAGATCGACAACAGTTAGTGCTTCACAACAACTCGGCATCAGATTTCTCGAAGGTAGTTACAGGAGTACCACAGGGCTCTATTCTTGGGCCCCTACTCTTCGCAATGTTCATCAACGACCTGCCACTACATCTAAAATATTCAACTTGTGACCTCTTTGCAGATGATTGTACTATCTACACTAGTGACAATGACTGCGTGGCACTTGAAATGACTCTTCAAAGCGATGTAGACAATCTAACAAAATGGAGTAATATGAATCGTATGCCAGTAAACACAACAAAAACGAAATCTATGTTGATTACCACCAGACAGAAACTCCTAAGCTGCACCAAAAGATCGCTACAGCTACACGCGGAATCAATACAAATTGAACATGTAACAGAACACAAAGTTCTGGGGATCACGATTGACCAGCACTTAACGTGGAACTCCCATGTACGGAATTTAACCAAACACATAGCACAAAAGACGTACCAGCTAGCCAAAATAAAACACTTCTTAGACGCAGACACTAGACTATTGTTCTACACCTCACATATACAGACACATCTAGATTACTGCTCTACACTATGGGATTGTTGCCCTGCTTCCACCTCGAAGAGACTGCACTCCCTGCAAAAGAGAGCAGTGCGTCTGATCACCGATAATCGCACGACACCACACACAAGGACAGGAAAAGAACCCAAAATACTGTCGCTAAAAAAACGTCTTCTCTACAACAAAGCCAAGCTGACTCACACAATTCTATCTAACAATGCCCCGTCGTACCTAAGATCATTGTTTCAAACCAGTAGAAGGGAGGGACAACGATTACATCAGTTACGTCTGCCCAAACCTAGGATCGACCTGTTCAAAAAGAGTCTAGCCTACTCTGGTGCCTACTTATGGAACAGCCTTCCACACCACCTAAAAAGCCTACCTACACAATATTCTTTTAACAAAGCACTTTTCAAACACTTCCTCAACACTGATTATCTACCCCCATAGAAACAGTATTTGCCTGTCAACATCTCATCCATAGGTCAACATTTCTTTTCCTCTTCCGCTCATTTTTGTGTGTGAATAATTTGTTTTATATCCATGTAATATCATTATTATATTCACTTTAAAATATTATTATATAATGTAATGTATGTGTGAATGTACCCACATAATACTGTACTTTAGAAATGTGAGTCGTGAGAATGTACCCGCATACCAAAAATACAGATTAATTGTAGACATGAGTGAGTGTCGGTATACAGAATTTATTTATTTTTATTTATTGTTTTTTTTTTTTTATTTTATTTTATTATTACTTTTTTCCCCCATTTACTAGCTTGTTTGTTTCAAAAAAAAAACAAACCCTACTCATTTTTTATTATTATTATGCTTGCATACTGTAAATGAATGCTGTTATGGTAACTTTATAATGTTGCATGCCTTTAAATTAATGTTTAAAGCATCATGTGGGAATGAAAGGATATAGTATGCAAGATTAATGAGAGTGGAAGGGCAGAATGTTAGACGGGCCTGCGCGCCCAATTCTTTACCCTTCGAAAATAAAGTTCGTTCGTTCGTTCGTTCGTTCGTTCTGTATTCTCTACATCTTCCAACTGTTGGAGCACTTGGAATTTGTTGGATACTGTGACCGCAAATTTGTCTCTTGTTTCTTGATTTCTTAGCTGTCCTACATTAAACTGTTGTCTATAATTTTGCATTGTTGCATATCTCTTGAGTTTCATTTTTACTTTGGCTATCAGAAGATGGTGATCTGATGCCACATCTGCTCCTCTATATACCTTTACCTCCTGCAATGATGATCTAAACTTCTTCTTTATGCATATATGATCGATCTGATTTTCTGTTCTATGGTCTGGTGATATCCATGTTGCCTTGTGTATTCTCTTATGTGGAAACATGCTTCCTCCTATAGCCAGTTGATTTGAAGCACAGAAGTTTGCGAATAGTTCTCCATTTTCATTCATTACTCCTAGCCCATGTTTTCCCATGACTTCTTCAAATCCGGTATTGACTGTACCTATCTTTGCATTCATGTCACCCATCAAAATTGTGATGTCTCTTCTTTTTACTTTATCCATAATTTCCTGTAGTTTAGTATAAAATGCTTCTTTCACAGACTCTTCTTTGTCATTAGTTGGTGCATAACATTGGATGACATTGACATGAATTTTCTTTTTAGCTGTTTTGAAAATAGCTGTTATTATTCTGGGTCCCACAGCTTCCCATTCAATGAGTGCTTTCTGTGCTTCTTTAGATAACATAAGAGCTACCCCTTCACTGTGGTGTGAACTTTCGTCTTCGTGTCCTGAGGACAGCACCAATTCACCTGTGATGAGTTTCTTCCTGTCTACCCCCTTCCACTGTGTTTCACACATTCCCAGAACCTCGATTTTGTATTCCCTCATTTCTGCTGCTACTTGTGCCACTTTCCCTTGTTCGTTCAATGTCCGAACATTCCAGGTGCCAAATCTGGAAGTTCTCCTAGAAGAAAGAAGGTTAGTCAGCAACACAGACTCCTTTCGGCTTTCTCTGTGTTGCATCATACGCCTCCCCGCGAGAGGACCTTCCCCTGTCTTGGATGGCTGTGTTTTATTTTCTTTATTTGACTTGTCCATATTTGTTGAAGTTTCTTGTGGTTTAAATTTTTTTTTACAGGATGGGGTAACCGGCCCCATGCCCAACCCTCCTTAGTCGCCTTCTACGACATGCTTGGCAGGGGACAGTGTTACTATTCTTTGCTCCCCTTTCGGGCCCCGGTAACACACGGGTGATATTTGATGTATACGGGTAAAAAAACAACGTCATCGATGTGGTTAAAAACAAGAATTAAATTTAAGTGGAATAAAAAAATATAAAGCACATAATGTTGTACATTTAATTATAATATAAATATAATGTATAATGTTCAGTGCACAGAATATACATACATTGTAAATGTGAATTGTCAAATATACTCAGATTAATGCAGATTTGGAAAAACAATACCCAGATACCCAGACGGAAGCCAAAAAACCCAGATCTAGTAAACAATACACAGCTGTGGCAACTCTCATGGAGACATTTTGTAGCGGGGACGACTTGGTCCTAAGGCACCAATTAGGTTATATGTAGCGGTGTTGTGTATTTACTTCATTTATAATTATTTCCTTTCTCCTTGTTTTTATTTAGTCCATGTCTAAGTGTGATGTAGTACTGGCTTAAAGCTCGACAGAGTTGGTAATTTCTTAGACCCTGTCTTAGTTATTTGGTTCGTTCCTTCCTTTTACAGGTGTTGTGCGATGGAGAGCATTAGTGATTGAGAAATGTGAACTTTGACAATATATCTATGTTATCCAACTGACATGACAAATTCCAACAGCCTGGTCCTTAAATATGAATTTTATTTAACAGCAAACTGGTCAAATAGTGTCAAACAATATTCAACAATCAGGCATTTTGTACATCAACCAAATCTTAGTTATTTTTCCCTTCATGAAGAATATATTTTCCTTCTTTTACCTCCATCCAAGAGGTTTCAAAATATTATTTCCCCACATCAAGTTTTTCCAATTCCTGGACAATCATAGTTTCATATTTACTTTCTTTCTCCGTAATTTCTTGATAGCCATTTTGTCTATATTCAGTTTCAAAATCCTCTTCCCTCGTTATATCTATTGTATCCTCCATTTTGTTAGTCTTCTGCTATTATGTTTTTATTCTTACGTAAGCACGCTGATGATATTGATCTGATAGCTGGAACAGAATCAGAACTTCAAGACCTTACCTCTAGACTGGAGAAAGTAACAAGAACGTATGGGATGGAAATTAAAATTAGAAAAAAGCAAGATATTGGTGAATAGCCATAAGAAACATGTTCCGACCAACATTACGTTAAATGGGCAAACGTTAGAAGAAGTTAACACCTTTAAATATCTCGGGTCCACTATATGTAGTGATGGAAGATCAAGTAAGGAAATCAAGAAAAGACTTGAGATGGCCTCAGCTGCCATGACAAGGTTGGATGTGATCTGGAAAAGTAACATCAGTTTTCCTGTGAAGATCAAATTATACAAATCACTTATATTATCTATTCTCTTGTATGGGTGTGAGAGCTGGACACTCACTGCAGATACGGAGCGAAGGATTCAGGCTTTCGAGCATAAATGTTATAGAAGAATTTTGCGCATTTGCTATAAAGAGCACAAAACAAATGTCTATGTTAGAGAGAAGATAAACACCTATGCAGGCCACCAAGAACCACTTTTGTCAATAGTGAAACGTCGAAAGCTGCATGGTTTGGGCATGTAACTCGTCATGACTCCCTTTCGAAAACGATCCTCCAGGGAACAGTCGAAGGTAAACGGAGAAGAGGAAGGCAAAAAAAATCCTGGGCTGATAACATCAAAGAATGGGCAGGACACGGTTTTTCCACACTTGTACGCATTGCTGAGAATAGAGAGCAGTGGAGGACCCTGTCTGCTGATGCTTCCACCATGGCACCCCTACGACCCATGACGGGTTATGGGTTGAGATGAGATGAAGCACGCTGAAATACAAAATGATAGGGCGATTGTGCTACTTTCTTGGGTCAGGTAACTGAATACCTTACCATGTGCACAAATACACATGCAGGAATGATTTCTACAAAATCATTGAATACCTCAACTAATCATGCTGGACAGTCATTGGCACGTCCTCCTACTCTGCTAACTTCTTGAAGACTGCTGGTTTAATAATTTCCTGCCGACAATTTCGTAGTGGCTTGAGCTGGCTACGTTTTTATTGGTTGGGAGCTCATTCTATTTGATAAATTATTGGTCAAACATCCCGTTCTCATAGCGTGATGTAGCTGTCCTTACAACATTTCCATGCCAACCACCGCCGATTTGTCACGTGGCTTCTTACCCAAAAATGACACAGTAGCTTCCCCTTGCTCTTCCCTGCTCTTAGTTGTCTGGGGTATTTTTATATTTGTTAAACATCGTGCTTGCTTTTTCTATAATAATTAATGATAGTTTTATTCTCATTATAACCAGCCTCCAGCATGAATAAATGCTGATGGTGGTAGGTCATACGGCCACATAGATCCCGGGGCCATGCAAATGTATCCCGCAGGGAGACGTTTGAGTACCATCAGTACACACGAAAAATCCTTTAAAAAAAATCTAAGTCCAAAAAGGTTTTTAGAAAAATTTAACTTAAGTCTTTAAGCGGGGGCTCTTGTATATATATATATATATATATATATATATATATATATATATATATATATATATATATATATATATATATATATATATATATATATATATATATATATATATATATATATATATATATATATATATATATATATATATTATATATATATATATATATATATATATATATATATATATATATATATATATATATATATATATATATATATATATATATATATATATATATATATATATATATATATATATATATATATACACATATATATATATATATATATATATATATATATATATATATATATATATATTATCAGACTGTCATACACTAGCCAAACTTTTCAAATGGACAACATTGTAAAAAAAAATGTTATATCTGATCAATACATATGCTATCTGAATTTCGCATAGTGACAACCTTGAACAACAAAATTTGTTAACATCAATCTATGTATAGCCGAAGCAAAATTTTACTAAGGAGCAACATTGCGAAATTTGTCATATCGACTCATGTATCAATCAACCCAAATGTAGTTCAAAACCTTTATGTTGCGAAACTTTCCTAGTACTCCAACCATAATGCATCCAAGTTTTGTAAAATCGAAACCATGTGAAAATGTAGTGGTGGTCCATCCAAAATGCATCTAACTCCAATCTAACAAACAATATCTCATACCTGAGCAATATTTAACAAAATGAAAATTATTTCACATTTTTACAAGTTCGACACCAAATCTGCCTTCTGAGACGAAGATTTCTCAGATCGTTTGTGTCTGTAACATCTGCTGTCAGAACTATTACAGTCTGAGTCAGTCAGATGGGCAGGCGAATATCTTACCAATAATATCTCTATGGTGCAATATAGAAAGGGATGGAAATATATATATCATCATGTCAGGGGTGAAAGGTGCTCAGCTGGTCAAGCTGTTACGCACAGTCTCAGGAAGCAACATACAGGCTATAATAATACCGTCAAATGCAATGTCAAATTGACTGTGGCAGTGTAACTGGTCCATGAAAGTGTTATCAGTCCTACTGAACTATTTGTCAGGTGATTACGTAAAGACAGAATCGGTCAAGTAATAACAAGGTCGTAAATGCATATATCATCAATATGTATCTTCAGCGTACATCATCAACATATGTATTATCAGCAAGGTAATTATCACTACTTGCATAGCATGATCATCAGAGATTATTATTTCCCTAAATCTCAAATATTCAATTTCAAAATTTGTCAGTCATTTTTAACCATCTGTTACGTGATTACGTAAAGACAGAAATGTCCAATTTATAACAAGGTTATAAATGCATATATAGCATAAGCATGTGTGTCTGCAGAATGTTTATCAATATCAAAAGCAAACATCATCAGCTGTATACTGTGATCATCAGAGACTATCTCATTTTTTTTCATCAATCTCATAATCTCATTTTCGTGCAAAAATTTTCCAGTCATTTTTAACCATCTGTCACGTGGTCACGTAATGACAGAAATATCCAATTTATAATATTATCATGAGGGCATTAATGGCATAGGCATCATATGCAAACAGAAGTTTCACAATATATGTGGTATTTTATTTTCTCAATGTCATACCCATGTCAGCTGCAATCATAAAACCATTCAATACTCATATTTGAAACAGTCAGGGGCGAGTCAGTGGGGGATGAAGTGATTCCATGGGAAACAATGGGTGCAAAAATATTCATCTGGGTGGTCCCATGAACAGGTGTGCGGGTGGCTCAGAGATATTAGTATCACTAATCTATGTCAACATTCCCATCAATCTGTTTCTGTTCATTTCCTCCAATACACATTTTTGGTAAAAAGTTAGTAAACAAACCATAATAATAGTACAATAATAACAATGACTAAAAATTACCATCAGTAAATCTGATACCTGGGTGTGATGAATTCTATCAGTGGGTTGTCAATAATATACTGTTCAAAAAAAGAAACGCATAGCTACTGAAGGCACACACATAGCCATAATTTTGACATTAAATAACTTTATTAATTAAATGAGTTAATTGTTCAAATTGCACACAAGAATACCTTAGGGTTCAACCAATCAATTGACAGTTGTTTTGCATCTGGGTCACGAGAGTTTTTTGGCGTACGGGCTTTCCCGTTAGTATGGTGTGTGGCCTCCTCTTGCATCGATCAGCGACTGGCATCTCCTGGGCATGGATGCGATCAGACGTCTGATGTGGGCCTGTGGGATGGCTACCCACTCTTCCTGGAGTGCCTGGAACAGATCACGACGATTGGCTGGAGCAACGTCTCGGCGACAAACACGTCTATGCAGCTCATCCCACAGGTGCTCAATCGGACTCATGTCTGGAGACAGGGATGGCCAGGGAAAGGTGAGAATGTTGTTGGCAGTCAGGAACTGCGTGGTCAACCGTGCACAATGGGGTCTGGCGTTGTACTGTTTAAACACAGACCTTTGGGCAGCCAAAAGTGGAAGGACATGGGGTCGAAGAACTTCATTGACATATCGTTGCGCATTCAAGCCTCCTTCAATGTGCACCAATTGACTCCTTCTGTTGTAACTGATCATTCCCCACACCATTGCACCTCCACCACCGTGCGGCGGAGCTTAATCAACGCAATTTTGGGCAAAACGTTCATTTCGCCTACGGCAGACCCTACGCCGTCTATCATGACGCTGCAACAAAAAGAAAGATTCATCACTAAACCAGACACGTCTCCATTGATTGTCAGCTGCCCATGGACGATGCTGGTTGGCCCAAAGAAGTCGATTTAGGCGATGGCGGCGCCAAAGTCCAGCGTCATGCAGTCTATTCCGGACAGTTTGATCAGAAACATGACGTCCTGCAGGCAATGACTGGGCAGTTGAGGAAGCTGTTGTAAACCTGTCTCTGAGGTGACGAAGCCGAATAAAGCGATCCTCCGCTGCTGTTGTCACTCTGGGTCGTCCACTGCGATGCCGGTCTTCAACTGAGCCAGTGGCTTGGAACCGGTGCCACAGTCGACTGATGGTACTCTGATGCACGTTTAGATGCCTGGCAACCTAACTGACTTTCGCCTGCATGCAGTCAGCCAATAGCAATGTACCTTAAATTTATCGATAGAGACGCCATAAATGTCTGCTTGAAAATAGGGTTTCAGTTGCGTAGTCAGTGAATAGTGTTCACCCCAAATTTTGTGGCTTTCACGTGCGCGCAACATGAGCTGTGGTCAAAAATTGCGTCATAAACACTATTGACCACTGCGTTGTAACGATTACAAAAACTAACGCAATTCAGGTCAACACGTGCATTTGACACTGTAAAGAACATTTGAGGCTGGTTTTTATATACCCTAGCACCAAATTTTACTTACAAATTCATAAAAACGTGCCCTCGGATAGATATGCGTTTCTTTCATTGAACAGTATAGTTAGCTCAGTAATCAAATTAGAACAGTCAATAAAGTCTGTCGTTAGCAAGTTGTGAGAATAGTAATTGTGGGCTCGGAATGGGAAGAAGGAATCAAAAGGTCTCCAGATTACAACAAAATTGTAATTCAAGTTGATGAAGATAGTTATGAAAATTCAAATTAAGCATCATCCACTTTGTGTGTTTAATTCGAATGAAAATCGTACGAGTTATGAAAGAAATATCATAATTCCTGAATATTGTCTTGGACCGTAGGTTACCTCTTAATTATTTTGTTTTATTTCGGAATCTTTATTATTATGTAACTAAATGAACTAAAGATGTTTTTATAATCTTAAACATTTAATGAAATATGTACATAAAAGTTAGTTATTGCTAAATATATATTTAAAACAAAAACTCATTTATTAAGTTGTTTAAAAGGTTATATATTTATTTAACAGCACATTTCTATTTATTATTTTATGTTTGCCTGCTTAAACATAAAACACAATTTAATTTTGTTATGCATTACTTCCCTTACAATAAAACTTTTCCGCTAATAGAATCATTTCCCCTTTCTTTACGTTATATTTTCATTACTATATAAAATCGCCAGGGCCAAGGCCAATTCAAACCTGAGAAATTAAAATATAACTAGAATGCGTGCCAAGTTCCAGCTGTTTACACTGAGTAGAACGTAGTAATTTTAAGAGGTCAAAGGTGTGAAACTTCCAAACCACGTGCATGTCAAGTTAACATAAACCGTTCAAAAATATGGAAAAGCGAGAAAAATCAGCATCACTAAAAATGATACCCGGTTTAAAAAACTCAAGTAGAAGTAATCAAGGCACAAATCTGACAGGCACAAAAATATATAATGCTGAAACTGTAGAAGGCGGGGATATTAACGACATCGTTGACGAAATCAAACGGAGGAAATTGAAATGGGGATGGCACATAAGAAGAAGATTGTTTTGTAACAAAAAAGACAATCATAAACAGGCACAATCATAACAAGACAGAGTCCTAAAGCCTAGATAATACATTTTTTTAAAGTGGCAAAAGGAAAGACGCGGTGAGCAGACATAATAGATGTATAAAGGGGATGCAGGCAGAACAGTAAAATAAGAAAGAAAAAAAAGTGACATTATAATCAAATGCATGGTGTCGCGGTTAGACTTTCAAAACTCTACAGTTGCCAGTAGAGCATAGAACTTCATTCAGTACTGAGTCAGCATGTAGTTACTGACTTCACGTAAATGAGCTACGAGTTATGACAGACATACCTTATCTGTTTTTCCAAAGGAAACAACCAAAACAAAACAAACAACTGTAGACAACGGTCAAAAGCATTATTTTCTTCTCCAAATAACCACATCTATCTATCTTATACAGCCGGAAGTCCATCTCAGACTTCTCCAGTCACCATTCAGTTTCTCTCTCAACTGGCTTGGAGACGACCACGCTGCCACTCTGTAGCCCACAGTTTTGGAGTGCAGGTTCTATTGTCCGTTTGTACTTCCCACACGGACATGTATCTGTCTGTCAGATTTTCAGTTTGTGGTACAGATGGTATTTGATGGCGTTGTGACTGACATATTTCATCCGGTTTTGCACCAAATAAAACAAACAAACAATACACACAAACAACCAAAAAAAAAAAAAAAAAAAAACAAAGACTGTATCTACCATGATCAAGTTTGCAGACATTGTTGTTGTTAAGTCCTTTTTGCGCGTGTAATTTAAATGTTGAGCACATCTAAGAAAATATATATGATTAATTATTTACGCGCTATCATACACTATGTTGAACACAGAAGCGCAAACGGGTGCGCTCGGTTGTTGTCAGAGAACAATTACGCTATGTAGAGATATCCCTAATGGCGATGATCTGAGACAGTCGTCTGTGGATGAACCTGATTGTAAGCCTTACCCAAATTATGGGAAGCAATCATGAAGTTAGTAAAAGTCTCCTGGTAAGGAGTATTCACGTTAGCCAATACAGGGCTCGTTTGTGCGTCAATTATTATGATATCTTTGCCATTTGCCGAGATCTGGCTGAACTTCAATACGCATATGACAAGACGTATTGCTAGTGGGATCCAGAGTCTTACCGAAGTTTATCGGGATTATTCTTCAATGTATTTAAAGGGTACTCCACAAATACCCGTCGTTGTAGACAAGCTCCATAACGAAAAAAGCCATGATAGAACTATTTGCCATAACGTTCATCGCCGTCCTTGAGAGGTCGGCCGTTATCTAGAATGTCGGTCAAGTACATGATCAAGATATATATAAGAATGCTATGCACCATGATGGCTCGATGTAATTACCTACGTTATTGATGATGTCTGCTACTACTATGATTGAATCTGTATTGCGTCTACGAATAAATGTATCGTCCATGTTGAGCCATGAATCCTGCGTACATCTTGTTCCAGTTAGTCAAACTTTATGACTACACCATTTGTACGATGTTCTTTGAGTAACTTTGTTTGGTCTATCTTTACGACCCACAATTTGTCGGCCACCTGTAAGCCCGACCAGAGCTGATAGTAATTAAGTCAGCAACAATAATAACATTCGCAAACCGTGCCACTCTTACCCACGCAAGCATATAAATATAAAGACCCCGAACGCATACAACAGTTGTACTTTTTTTTTTAAATTATGAAAGGGAAAACGTTTGCATTAATCTCGAGGAATGGGGAAACCACAAACGGTCACACTCCATCCAGTAAAAGACTAACTGTAACGATAATGGCTGGCACAAAGCGACGAGGCGGCAAATTTTGGCAAAAGGTAGACAAACTCACACTTGATGCACCACAACTCGGTTAATAAAGACGTTTTTACGACTAACACTACACCAGTACCCCGGGCAAGACTAGTACTAACAACGTATCAAAAGTCATGATCAGCGTTGTGGAGTGGGCCAACAAATGTTCCGACTTCGACTCCTGACATTTTGGAAGTCCGACTCCGACATCCAACTCGGGCTACAGATTTTTAACGAGTCGTATGGCATAACATTCGGAGTCGGATTAAGGACTTTTTTTACGGACTCTGTCTCCACTAAAAACAGACTGACTCCACGACTCCGACTGCACAGCCCTGGTCATGAGATAAACAGTGGGAAAATTAGAACATACTGACCAATTTAACTCGTTGGGGGGGGGAGGGGGGGGGGGGAAACAGAGGTTAACAACAGAATTCGCACACGGTGCTGGACAACTGAATGTTAACTTCAGTTTATGGAAAAAATCACTTTCTATTTAATACATTTGATGAATAATGTGAATTTGTGTAAGCTAGCTTACGAGTTTTCACAGGGAATAAGGTGAAGGTACTTTACACCTGGGGACACCGCGCTTATATAGTGCCGTAGGAAGAAGACTTGTACAAAATTTACCTAGCTGAAAATGTCTTTTTCCCTTCGTCACCTAGATATCTACCAAAATATCTGCTGGGAACTACCGTTAGATCAAGATCGATCGATTGCCAATCCGTGGCCAACACAATTTGGTGTAGCACTTGAACAAAAGTACTGAAAAAAGTAATGTTATACCCCCCCTACCAAACATTGAGGTCATCCTTATATGACCACCAAATAAGCAAAATGATATAGTATACAGATGTGGAAGTGAACCTCTGTCTATAAAGCTAATTACACCTTCATTGAATCTTGAAGTCATCCACACACTTCCAGGGATTCTCTATGTGGTGACACATGTAGAGAACCCAGTATGTCACACTAAGCGTGGAGGAGTCGAGTCCCAGACATAACTCCGTGCCTTTTCACCTGGTTGGCTGCATGCAGGAGGATCTTACTATCAATCAATAACCTTTAGCTCCCCAAGGAGCACAGGCCTTCAACAAACACATGCTAAGTCTACCTGTCCTGTGCCATCCGCTCAAGTTCTTTTCATGTTTGATCTTACTATGGAGACAGTGATAGGCAGGGGGAGCTGAGAAGTGGCTTTGTGCAGGACGTGACAATTCTTTGGGAGAGCCAAGAACCAAAGAACGGTATTTAGCTCTGCATCATTGGAGAGCCGTCTTGGATGGTGGGCAATGCACAGTATGCCACGAGCTTCTTCCTCCTCGCTTGGGACCAGATGTGATGATCCTTTAAATGAAAGCGAAGCTGGATAAACTGAAACTCATGTTTCGGAATGGCAGAAAAGCCACTGAAAAAGTCTTGATCTACAGTGTAGATGATAACAAGGAGTCTTCAACTTGGTATTGGCTGCTAAACAGCGAGAAGCTCATCAGAACTAGTTAAACAGCAACAACAACAATACTCACATTTTCAACTTTTATTCTCGTGTAGAAAGAAAGTCATTCAGATATGTCCGAGATGCAAGAGTCTGGAGGGGGCCAGAGATTGGAAGTGATCACTACCTGCTAACAATCAAACGAACAACTGAAAGAGTTGCTCAGCCTAGGAACTGCCCAACATCACGCAAGAAACCAAGTAAACGAGCAGGAGAAATGAGCATTAAGACCTTCAATCTGAGAGAGCCAGAAATTAAGACCAGATATCAGGGGCTAATTGCTGCTGTGGTGAGCAACACAGAAGAACAACCTGATGACTTGGAAACCTTCTGGAATAAATTCAAGGATATCATAAAGACAGCTGCTGCAGAAGCATGCAGTGAATTCCGACTTGGGAACAAGAGAAATAGGACACCTTGGTGGACAGAGGAAGTCAAAGAGAAAATAAGAGAGAAGAAAATGGCATGGAAACAATACTTAGGAGCTAAAAACACAACAGGACAAATGGAAAAATATAGAGAATATGTGATACTCAGAACAGAAGCAAAGAACAAAGTGCTAGCAGCAAAACAGAAGTCCTGGGAAGAATTTGGAGAAAAGCTAGAAAAAGATGCACAAGAAAACCAGAAATTGTTCTGTAAGACCCTAAAGAACATGAGGAAGGAAAAACAATGCCCTCTCAAATTTATAAAGGACAAGCAAGGCAAATTGCTTACTGCCCCGAAGGAAGTAATGGAAAGATGGAAAGAATATTTCTCAGAACTCCTGGATGGTGAGCATGGTGAAGCAACAGAAATGATAACCACTAGCACAGAAGAGAAAACCAATGATGGTGAAGATGACATAAAGATGGAAGAACTGAGGGCAGCACTAGAGAAAATCAAGATGGGCAAAGCAGCAGGGCATGATGGTATAACACCAGAAATGGTTAAGTACATGGGAGCATCAGGCGACCTATTACTCTTAAAGGTCCTACAGGCAACATGGTGCAACAAGACCATACCAAAGGATTGGGAGATTGCCATCATAACACCAATTTTCAAAAAGGGTGACAATCGACAATGTGGAAACCATAGAGGCATATCCCTTCTCAGTGTCCCTGGTAAAATCTACTCTAGAATCCTAGAGCAGAGACTCCGATGCCTAGCTGAGCCACAATTGGATGAGGTCCAGTGCGGATTCCGAGCAAACCGAAGTACTCAAGACCTAATCTTCACACTCAGACAGTTGAGTGAAAAGGCCCTTGAGTATAAGAGTGAGATCCATCTTTGTTTCATAGATCTGGAAAAGGCGTTTGACAGAGTCCCCTGGAGCAAACTTTGGGACTGTTTGGCAAGGAAGAATATTCCAGCACCTCTGATTCATGCTATACAGAGCTTCTACAAGTCTTGCAGAAATTATGTGAGGGCAGCAAACCATAAGTCAGAAGAGTTCAGGACCACCACTGGTGTAAGACAAGGTGATATCCTGTCACCTTATCTTTTCATACTCCTCATGGACGATGTCATCAAGGCATGTAAGGAGAGAACAAGAAAGTATTCAGTGGGGTACTGGAAGATGAGACAGGTCTATATTTCGGAGCTGGCATTTGCTGATGATGTTGCCCTGATTGCTAAATCAGAGGCACATCTCCAATCCAACCTGCAAGTCTGGAAGGAAGAGCTGGAGAAGAGAGGGATGGTCATAAGCAGCTCTAAAACAAAATCCATGGTGATATCACGAGAAGAAAGAAAACATCAGATTAAGTTGGGAGAACAGGTCCTGGAGCAGGTCGACCACTTTAAATATCTCGGAGCTATTATAGACCGAAAGGGAGGCATCAAAGAAGAGTTGGCCACTCGAAAAGCAGCGGCTGGGAGACTTTTTCAGGCCATAAATCGTGGATTCCTCAGCAAGAAAGAGGTTGGTAAGAAAACGAAGATGGCTGTATACCGCTCCACCTATGTCCCAGTTTTGACATATGGATGCGAGTCGTGGGCAATGACTACAACCCACAAAAGCCAGATCCAAACCTCAGAAATGAGGTATCTGAGGAAAGTGGTTGAAGTAACAAGAAGAGACATGGTCCGCAACCAGACGATACGTCAAGGCCTGAAATCCCATCCGCTGCAGACCCAAATAGAACAGTCCCAACTAAGATGGTTTGGCCATGTCTGCAGAATGGGAGAAGATCGGCTACCACGACAAGCATGGGAAACAAAGAGCCAGGGATCCAGACCTCCAGGACGACCCAGAGTTCGCTGGGAGGACAACATTAGACAATCTTTGAAGGACCGAGGACTAGAATGGAACCAGGCCAGGAAGAAGACAGCTGATAGAATGGTCTGGCGCTCTCTCTTCCAAACCTCTACACCTCACGGTAGAAGGGGAACGACTAAGTAAGTAAGTAGAAAGAAAGACTTATTTGAAAACATTTATTAGGAAACTGAGAGCAAGGGACATGATTCATGTAATATCAGATCGGTTTTATTGAATCTTGGTTGTATACCTTTATAACACGCGTAATGTAATGTATCAACTAATAATGCATATAATGAGAAGGGGAGAGATATCATTGCATTGAGAAAAATCCGGGAATTATAAGAAACTAGCAATAACCCGTCAAACTTGATGGGATTTTAATTATAGTGTGCTGTTTCCGATCCCGGATGAGCAGATAGAAGTACATTCTTAGAGTGTTTTTTGTTTCTTTCCATTATACAGTGTAATCAAACTGTTCATGAACACCGTCATTTGAACAATTTTCTTTGTTGATTGTAACTATTTTCGGGAGAACATATATAATGGAAACAATACAATTTTTCAACACGGTTTTGCATTCCTCAGTTGTGACCAGCGTACACACGGCGAGAATTATGTTATTTTAGATTCAATTTAGACCAAAAACAACTTGGCGGAGGACTGTGGAGGCTTAGATGCAAAGAATGAACCAGAGTTGGGGCACTGTACGAAGGATGGCCACCAACAGAGCAAAGTGGAATCAATTTGTTGTTGCCCTACAAGATGCCACTTGGAGTGATGGCCACTGACTGCTTTGACGGTCGGCGGCTAAGTATCAAATAATAAGAAGAAGAAGATTCAATTTAAAAGTTCTTTGATGACAACATTTCGTGTGAAAGTTCGTGGATTGTTTTCAAAGAGTGTTCCCTGATAATAAGTGGTTTTAACAAAAACTTTCAAGTTTTCATGAATTGTACATCGGGTGAGCGCTCATGCACATCAATGGTTACGCACTTTTTCTTTGTCGAGCGTTACTAATTTCGTGAAATAATAAAATAAAAATAAAAATAAAATAAACCAAAGTATTTGTTTTATATAACACCCACGCCACGCAAGTTTCACACCGTGCGTTGTGCACTTTTTTTTCTGGCGCGAGTTACTATTGTGAGTGAGATCGACCGACGGTAACATACATCGGTAATTATGTTAATTGGGATGAGGTTCAACGCAGAAAAAATAGAGAATGATCATTGTTAATATCTTTTAACCTCTCAAGGAGCACAGGCCACAATAAAAACACTCCAAGACCTCCTGTACTGTGCTATTCGTTTCAAGGTATCTTTGTAATGGCTTCAGCGGCGTACTTAAAGTATTTGACACCGGTAGCGTATCTTTACTTTGGTACTCCCCCCCCCCCTTCCCCCCACCAATAAAAAATAACACACGTACAAGTAGGCCTATATATTATGCTTGCAAGTAGATTTGTAAACAATACTGTATTGTGGTGATAGTGTCCGACGACACCCTCCTCCTGGCTGTCAACCGGTGCGGCCCACACCCTTGCACCCCTGTGTACGCCACTGATTCGCTTCATGCATGTCACATTTTCTTCCTCATTTGCGTTTTGGTCTCCCTCTATTTCTTTTACCACGGGGATTCCAGAACAAGGACTGCCTTGTAGTGCTATCAACTGGTTTTTCTTAAGGTGTATCCTATCCATCACTAGCATCTTTCCTCGCCTCTTCTTCTACTGGTGGTTATCAGCTTCGTTCTATCAGTTAAAAATCCTAAACCAAAATTCCAAGGCAATGCGGTATTCATTCATTCATAACCCTCCATTCCCAAAGGAGCATAGGCCCTCAACAAGCACATGCCAAGTCCTCCTGTCACGTGCCATCATCTTAAGTTCTTTCCACGTTCTCCTCATCATTTTCATCTCTGTTTCCAGCTCTCTTCTCCATGTGCTTCTTGGTCTACCTCTGCTTCTCTTGCCCTGGGGGTTCCAGAACAAGGACTGCCTTGTAATGCTATCAACAGGTTTCCTCAGTGTGTGTCCTATCCATCGCCAGAGTCTTCTTCTCATCTCTTGTTCCACTGGCATTTGTCTGGTTCTTGTCATCAGTTCCACGTTGGTAACCTTGTCATACCATTTTATTATATATATATATATATATATATATATATATATATATATATATATATATATATATATATATATATATATATATATATATATATATTCAAATAAACGTTGTCAATCGTTCCGCACAGAATTTTCACTTGGAGTTATTTCCCTTCAGCTGTGTTTCGTGCTTAATAAGTGTGTCATGGCCATTTATCGTTGTGTGCAAGTTGGAACTGTCACACTATTTGAGGGGCAATACACGCAAAGACAATTATAAACAAAACAAATGTTTAAAAAGAGGTTGGGGTGGGGGGGGGGGGGTTGAAAGCACAAAGCTTTTGGTGTCGCGTTTAACTGACTTTTATTTGTCATAATTAATTTTATTTATAAGAACCTCCCACTGACGGACTGACTCACAGACTGATGAAATGTTAAATGACTAACTTACTAACGGACTGATTCATGTATTGACTTAAGGACGCAGTGACTGACTGATGAAGTCTTTATGATTGACTGATGGACTGACTGACGGAAGCGGATTGACTGCTAATTTGACGGACCGACTTTCGTACATCAGTTTGAAAGTCGGTCCGTCAAATTAGCAGTCTATCCCCCATTTTTAGAAAAAAAAATTATTTTGTTTATAATTGTCTCTGCGTTTTGCACCTCAAATAGTGTGATAGTTCCTAATTACAATCAATACTTGCACACAACGATACATCTCCACGAAACACTGCTAAAGCTGACAAACGCTGTTAAAGGGAAATAACTCTAAGTAAATATTCTGTGCGGAACAATCAGCAACGTTGTTTTGGGACTTACTGGCCTTGGAAAGACCACATATTCGAGGAAATCTATTGATAGCATGACAAGGTAGTCGTTGCTCTGGAGTCTCTAGAATAAGAGGTGTTTGTAATTGTTCGAGAAATGAAACGCGACAAGTAGAGATCTTACAGTACTAGTATATTGTATTATTACTAAGAAACTTATAAGTAACATTATAACATGAGGAAATCTGAACATCAGAAGTGGCCCCCGTCAAACAAGTGTTTCCGCCTTATTTAATTTTTTGACACTATTGTGGTGGGCCTTTTTGGGTCATGACTCCCAAGTGTCATCCTCCTCTTTTTATCACTGCCTGCGCTGGGAACTGAACCCACTCCACTTCGTGTATCTAAACAGATGCGCAAAACAAAAGTGTGAAGAATAAATAAAATATTACAACTAACGACATACAGCGATGAGGAAAGGGGGGGGGGGGGGGGGGGGGGGGGGGGGGGGGGGGGGGGGGGGGGGGGGGGGGGGGGGGGGGGGGGGGAGAACCAGCTTGTGGTAAAGTCTTAATAAGATAATGCTAAAATCAACAACAAAAATTCTTGCCAGATACCATCAGAAACCAAGAACTGCTGACTAGGAGCCATCAAGACGATATGAATACCATCATTGCGGGTAGACGCTGGAACTGGGTTGGCTACATCGTCAGAAGGGACACTGACAACATCTACATAACTGCCATGCTATGGACCCCAGAACGAAGGCGAAAATTAGGCCAACCAAAAATAACTTTGCAGAGAATTACGGAAACAAATAGATGAATCAGAGTTGTGATACCACATAAAGGATGCCGCCGACCAAGTAAATTCTTCTTCTTCTCCTTCTTCTTTGATCCTTGGCCGCCGACCGTCAAAGCAGTCAGTGGCCATCACGTCTGGTGGCGTCTTGTAGGGCAACAACAAATTGATTCCACTTTGCTCGGTCGGTGGCCATCCTTCGTACAGTGCCCCAACTCTGGTTCATTCTTTGCATCTCAGCCTCCACAGTCCTCCGCCAAGTTGTTTTTGGTCGGCTTCTCTTTCGTTTTCCTTCAGTGGTCCATAGCATAGCTGTTCTAGTGATTGCAGCGGGGTCTCTTCTGAGGACAAGGCCAACATAGCTCCAGCGTCTGCCAGCTATGATGGTGTGCGTGTCCTCTTGCTTGCTCCGAGTAAGCAGATCTTGGTTGGTGATGGTATTCAGCCAAAAGATTCGGAGACTTTTTCTTAGGCATGTTGTGTGAAAAGGGACAATTTCAACATTTCCTTCTCTGTAACTCTCCAGCATTCCACACAATAGAGAAGCACAGAAAGCACACAGCTCTGATATAATCTTAATTTTGTGCTTGTGCTGTACTGAGAGAACTTCCAGATGTTGTTTAGACTAAAAAAGGCTGTTCTTGCTTTGTTCATTCTGTTGTTGATGTCTTTGCTTGCTCCGCCGTCTGGTGTTACTATGCATCCTAGGTATGTGAAGGTGTCTGTCTGTTCCAGTTGCTGATTCCTTACTGATATGGGCTCAGGGTTGCTCACATTGAGTGTCATGACCTCTGTCTTCTTTAGATTGATTTTCAAGCTCACCTGCTGGCTATAATTATTAAGTCTATTTGTTTTTTCCTGGATGTGTTGATGTGAATGTGCTAGTAGTGCAATGTCATTTGCATATTCCAGATCTTCCAATGTAGAAAATGTAGTCCATCTTATTCCTCTTGGACTGCCCTCTGTTGTCTGGCGCATCGCCCAGTCTATGACTGTTAAAAATAGAGTGGTTGATAAGGGGCATCCCTGTCGTACTCCTGTCGTCACCTCAAAGGTTAGGTTGCTCTGCCCAACGTTACACGTAAAGTTGGCATACAGGCTTTTTATGATTGACACTATGCAGCTTGGAATTCCATAAGCCCTCAGTATTTTCCATAAACTGTCCCTATGTATGCTGTCGAAAGCCTTTTCAAAATCAACAAAATTAATGTAAAGCTGTCTTTGCCATTCTGAGCACTGCTCTATAATGTTCCTGAGAGTGAATATATGATCTACACATCTCCTGTTCTTTCTAAATCCTGCTTGTTCTTTCCTCAGTTTGTAGTCTACTGCCTTTGAAATTCTCTGTATAATTATCCTGCCTAGTATTTTGCTGGGAACTGAGGGAAGAGTGATTCCTCTCCAATTATTGCAGTCTGCAAGATCTCCCTTCTTGGGCAATTTGACAATTATTGGAGGCTGAGATGCAAAGAATGAACCAGAGTTGGGGCACTGTACGAAGGATGGCCACCGACCGTGCAAAGTGGAATCAATTTGTTGTTGCCCTACAAGACGCCACTAGGCGTGATGGCCACTGACTGCTTTGACGGTGGTTAAGGATCGAAGAAGAAGAAGAAGACTATGCAGCTTGGAATTCCATAAGTCCTCAGTATTTTCCATAAACTGTCCATATGTATACAGTCTGGTTTGGCGTTTAACTTCCTTGTCCAGCTGATTGTACTGTTTGCTATATAGTTGCTTTAACCTGGGGGACTTCGCTTCTGTTTTCTTTCTTTTCATTTCCTTTCTCATCGTTATAGTGTTTAATGTTTCTGGTGTTATCCAGTCTTGCTTCTTCCTTTCCTGGAATCCCAAGCATGATTTGCTGCTTTCCTTATATATTGTTGAAAAGGTGTTGAATTTCTGGTCTATATCATGTCAATGTCTTTTCCTGAATTTTGGCAAATTGATATCGCTTCTTTATATCAGCCGCAAAAGCTTTTCTAGTAAGGGGGTCTTTCAATTTTGTTGATGTCAAACCTTTTCTGTGTAGTTACAGTTGGTCCAGCCCTTCTTAGTTTCACTTTCAGTTTTGCTACTACTAAATGGTGATCACTTCCCACAACCGCACCTCTTCTTACCTTCACATCTTGTAATGCTTGTCTCCATCTACCGTTAATCATAATGTGGTCTACCTGGTTTCTGTCCCGACCATTTGGTGATTCCCATGTTAATTTGTGAATTTCTTTGTGTGGGAAAAGTGTTCCTCCAATGACCAGGTTGTTAATGCTACAGAAACTTATTAATTTATCCCCATTTTCGTTTGCTGTTCCGCTGCCGCATTTCCCCATTACTCTTTCATTATATGTATTGTGTGTTCCAACTTTCGCACTGAGGTCTCCCATTACTACGATAAGATCAAATCTAGGTGTGTCTTCCATTTCTTTCTGCAGTTGTTGATAGAATTCATCCTTGCTAATGAAACTTATTAATTTATCTCCATTTTCGTTTGCTCTTCCGCTGCCGCAATTTCCCATTACTCTTTCATTATATGTATTGTGTGTTCCAACTTTCGCATTGAGGTCTCCCATTACTACGATAAGATCATATCTAGGTGTGTCTTCCATTTCTTTCTGCAGTTGTTGATAGAATTCATCCTTGACCTCATCATCGCTGTCATTCATTGGTGCGTAGCATTGTATTATTGTAGTGTTGGTGAATCTCCCTCTCAATCTTATTCTTATCAGTCTGTTGTTGAAGGGTTTCCATTCCAGTAATGTCCTTTCTATTCTTTTCTGTAGAATAATGGCTACACCTTCATTGTGCTGTCCATCCTCTCTTCCAGAGTAAAGTACTGTTTCTCCTGTTGCTGTTTTAACTTTTCCTGCCCCTGTGCATCTGCTCTCGCTTATCCTTAGAATGTGTAATCTATAGTTTCTCACTTCTGCTGTGACCTGTTTTAGTTTACCCGTTTTGTTCATTGTCCTGGCATTCCAAAATTATTTTCTTGTTTCACGTTTTGCGGTCAGGACGTCCGTTTTCGTGTCAGTCGCTTCCTTTCGGCTGTCACCACTGACAGTCATACGAGCCTCAGACTCCGGATGTCCGTTCCGCAGCAAAGTCTGTTCATTTGTTGTCGTTTCCGTAACTTCATTTCTTTTTACATAGACAGGGGTGTCAGCCCTATGCTAACACCCCCAACCTGGAGGACCAGGGTGTCTGCTTTAGTCTGATCCCTGCCCGCGCAAACCTATCCAGCTTGGTAAAACCTTCCAGGAGTAAAATTCCCGCTGGCATAGCTCTGGGGGTAATCAGGGTACGCAAGCCGCCATACCTCGACAACAAGTAAATTGGAGACAGTTTATTGCTGCCCTACAAGATGCAACCAGGCGTGGTGATCACTGATCGCTTCGTCGGTCAGCGGCCAAGGGCCAAAGAAGAGGCAGAAGGCAAGAAAGTCCACTGTAGAACCTCGATGTCTTCACCAGAGACCGCTGCAAGCAGTTCTCTGTCGTGATGTTACATGGCGTGACTCTACTCAGTAGGGTGTGTTCACTCAATGGGTCGTCAGTCAAGCCCATTCTAAAGGATGGATCCCTACTAATACATTCACAGACTATTCAAACACTTTATGAGTGCTGATTATATTCCACTCTAACTGTTTTTGTTTAGAATTATTATCTAATATACTGCATGGAGGGTCTGATGATCTAGTTTTTCAGTACACTATACTTATTTCTTAATTGTAATTAAATACTGCTAATGTATGCTGTTATATTACTTTATAATGTTACATTTTTCTTAAATGAATACTTAAAACTTGAAGTACGCTGGAGAATGTCTGAATAACAGTAACAAAAGATGCGCGAGAAGAACGACAGAATGCAAGAAGGGACAGTGTACCCGATTCTCAATCCTTTGGAAATTAATTTCCTTCGTATCTGGCCGTCTATCTATCTACCTATTCTGTCTGATTCTGCTCTTGAGTTAGGGAAGGCAGAGACGGCGATGAAGGTAGCTGGTTATTCCACCTCATAAAGCTGGACCTAGAGTTGTGAAGGGTTAACAGTTCACTCCTGACTGCTGTATCTGCTATGGTACTTAAAGCCGCTCACGTCTGGCAAAATCTCTCGCCTACACTGGCTTCCTTTGAGGATGGGGCCCGAGGGTGTAAAAATCGTTACATCGGTTTAACGCTGACTCTGACCACATCTATTTCTCACATCTATACCTTAGACTTAAGGGTCTTTAATATTTGGACATGCGCCCTAATATAACCGACTAGGTTGAGCGGGACGCGCCTCGCCAAAACGAGGCAAAACTTTAAAAAAAAAATAAAATAAATAATCTAATTCTCTCATTAAGTTTGCGGTCTGTCTCATGCTTGTTTCATCACTGTATCTGTTTGTCCGATTTTTTAATTTGTTGAGCAGACGGTTTTGAGTCAGTGGTGCTAGGTTCTCAATCTGAATATCATTTGATTTCTTCTTGGTGCAATACAGACGTTCCATTGCCACTATTCTGGGTCACTGCTTTATGAGGTGGGGGTGACTAATTACCTTCCTTACTGCCTTTGCCTTCTCTAACTCAAGAGCAGAGTCAGGTACCCATTTAGAGCCGTAGACTGGAGCTTGACGCTGCCAGGTTTCAATCTCGGAACCGGGTAACATTTTCAAGAATGAAACTCATGTATTTTATGCAGTGGCGTACTAATGGGGGGAGGGGGGAACCGAATGGGGGCGGACAGCCCTGGGTGACATTTGGGAAGAGGGTGCCATCGGACACTATTATTATAGTATTTACTGTTGAAAATGTACTTGTAAGTTCTTTTTTATTGGGGGTGTCAAGCGTTGGATCTACCCCTGGTGACAAATACTTGAGGGACGCCCCTGATTCTGTCTGAATTCTTATTCAACTTTATTAAACCGTAATCTCTGACAAGGACCAGTAGTGCACAAGCCCCTATGTGTGAGTACGTCCTGAAAATGACAGCCAGCGCTCACTGTTCTATAACGAGAGTTACATGTTGATGTGAGAATAACCAGACCATACGGTCTTTTACATTTGGAGGTGCGCCGTAATATAACCGATGACCTTGTGTCTAAGTTGAACGGGCCGCTCCTCGCTAAAATCTTATTTTTTTAAAGGGCTGTAGATGTGCACCATCTCAATAAAGGTGAAAGTTTAGAAACAAGTCATTAGATTTAAACACCCAGGCAGTGTCGTACTAAGGGGGAATGAGAGGGGCGGTCCGCCCCTGGTGACAGCCAGGAGGGGGTGCCATTGAACACTATCATGATAGTTTTTACTGTTACAAATATACTTGTGAGTGTGTTTCTGTGTGGGAAGGGGGTGCAAAATTTAGGGTCTGCCCCGGGTGCCAGATACTTTAAGGACGCCCCTGTATCCAGGCACTAACATCGGGCGGAAGCAAAGAGACGGTCAAGAGTAGAATAGCCAATGGAAAAGCAGCTTTCAATAAAATGAAATGTAAACTATTCAACCAATCTTTGTCAATTAAAGTATGAAGGAGAGTACTTCGGTGCAATAAAGGGCTGTCTTGACATATGGAAGCGAGTCACGGACAGTTAGTAAACAGAGAGGAAATCTCTAGAGGCCACAGACATGTGGTTTTACTGGACAATGTTAAAAATACCACGGACATGTGGTTTTACTGGACAATGTTAAAAATACCACAGACATGTGGTTTTACTGGACAATGTTAAAAATACCACAGACATGTGGTTTTACTGGACAATGTTAAAAATACCACGGACATGTGGTTTCACTGGACAATGTTAAAAATACCACGGACATGTGGTTTACTGGACAATGTTAAAAATACCACGGACATGTGGTTTTACTGGACAATGTTAAAAATACCACGGACATGTGGTTTACTGGACAATGTTAAAAATACCACGGACATGTGGTTTTACTGGACAATGTTAAAAATACCACAGACATGTGGTTTTACTGGACAATGTTCAAAATACCACGGACATGTGGTTTTACTGGACAATGTTAAAAATACCACGGACAGTCAAAAAGTTTGGTTTGATTTTAAGGACTATCTTCATTGCACACAGACAACTCCATCAGTGCTCCGATCTCTTCCATTAGATCACACAAGGAAGATCTCAGCACAGTGCACGAACTCCGTAACACCGGCGAGAAACCCAATGTGTGTATATAGGAATCACACATTCTATAAATATTTTTGTGGTGGGTAGGTTTCTAATATTTTTAAATTTTGCCAAGGCAGCAGACGTATGGCCTACTCTTTACGATTTCCAACTGCCGTGGGATTTTTAACGTGCACACGGGACCTCTTATTTTTTCGCTCTTATCCGACAAGGCTAGGCATTCGATTTTACTACCCAGGAGACCGGGGGCGGGGGGAGGGGGTATAACATCATTAGGACCATTTGTTCTGAAAACAATTTCCATAACTTATATTCCGTCAACTGGGAATGGAACATGGTACCTCTAGAATTTGAGGCGGATGCCATACCTCTTAGCCAAGCCGACCCCAAACGCAAAAGACAAAAAAGACTAACGAGGAAGTCCTGAAGAAAAAGCAAAAGCAGAAATGAAGATAATTACTCATATAAGAAAGAAACATTCCACTTTATATTTGTGTGGACATGTAATGAGAAATGGATAGCTGGAGTATAGGCCTACTGGCAGAGCAGGAAAGATTGAAGGAAAAAAGATAGGAAGGTATAAAGAAAACAAACAGATAATGGACAGATTGATATCGTGGCTTTGAAAGAACTCAACACTATAATTAATAAACAGAACTGGGGAGGGGAGAGTCCAATTGTCTATGTGGTTACAGCTTTTTCATCTCGTGGTGCAATTACCAGGTTCTAGGATCAAAACCTGGTAGCATCACGTTTCAGTTTACCAAGCTGTAAATGGATATCTGAGACTGCTCTTGAATTAGGAAAGGTAAAGGCAGTGAGGAAGGGAACTGGTCACACAAAGCTAGAACTTGTCAAGTGACATCTCTAACACTTCACCCCTCTTCGGCAGTTTCAGCCGTGAGATTACCTTTGCCTTTCATGAGACGAGGAACGCTGGGATGTAACTTTTACAACATGAAAGACTGACGGAAAAAGAAATAGACGACAAAGAGATAAGGTACTGGTTATATTCACATCATGGCAAAGAAGTAAGAAGTCAACAACAAATTCATAACCATCATCAGAAACTGTGGACAGACATGTTCACCCACGCCAGCTGGCATGGCAGGCCTACTTGCCGAAGAAGCAGGCCTTTTGATTACTTTATGATTCATTCTTTCTTTAATCGTAACATGTAGCGTTTGCTAGTACACACGAAAGGCCCATCTGTCAGTTGCAACTTTTGGACCGTATCGACAACGTAGGGTGGGCATACAATAGGGAAGGATGGCTGATTACCGTGGAAAACGTTGGTCAATCCTGATCAGCAACACATGTGTCCGGACGCTGGCAGAGTGATGTGTTAGGGCAACCTATGGGTATTACGTCAAGTTACGAACTAGACATGCCTGCCGAAGCGCTTCGTTCTTAGGGGAATATCTCAAAGATTTTTGTTCCAAACATTCACAACTCTAATAATAATAATAATAATAAGATAGGTAAAGGTAGTCTCATAGCAGATGCTGCAGTAGTGATAGAGTTAAGTGCTAGAGACCTGACTATACTAGGTCCAGCTTGGAGAGGTGGTGTGACCAATTTTCCTTCCTTAACACACGAGCTGAGTCAGGTACCCATTTACAGCTGGGTAGACTGGATCATGCCACCACCGTGTATTAAACCAGGTACCTTCGCCGCTACAGGCCAGCGCTCTAACCACTCTGCCAATCGAAAGCTCATGAACAAACAGTTAAAAAAAAAGAACTTACGCCCTTGAGGTGTGGATATACAGAAGAATTTGGCGCATCGTAAAGACATGGAAGAAAGGCGTTCTATGAAAGCTAGAAATGAAACTAGAAATAAATAATGAGATCAAAGTAAGGTATCAATATTTTGGTCATATTAAATAATGAAAATACTATTCTGAAAACAATAGTGGGAGCAGACGTGTAACTACAACGTAAGGGGTCCCCGGCACAAATTAAGCGAGTCCCTGCATATATAATGAACTCCCAACCATAATCAGTATACGACAAGTATTTATCAATAGTTTGCCCTTCTTGCTTAAAAATCAGTATTGGTAAATAAAGTACTAACAATTAACTTAATAAATAAAAGGAATGAACTAATTTGTGCAGCATATAATTTGTTAAAATTTTTAATTGATAAAGGTGTGAATTAGAAATGTATAAAGTATGGCCATGAACTACTGAAGAGAATGAAGTAATTGTGTAGTATGGGAAGAAGACAAGAAAAGATAAGTAAAGAAGAAAATACTGTAAAAAGTAAGTGCACAAATAGAAAAAGAAAAGAAGAATGTAATTATTAAAAGATAGTAGAAGAAGAAGATGATGTTAAAGAAGACGAAGAAGATAGAAAGAAAACGGAGATAATATAAACACACTTTATTTTAGAACACGAAGAGCAAGTATTTTGAGACCGCCCCTAACCACGGCCGATACGTGATGCAACCTTAGGTAACAATCGTTCTGCCACTTGTAACCAGGCCAAGCTTCGATTTAAGCTGGACAAAGGTTCCGACATTTTTCGGGCTCAAGCCTCTCTATGTTACAGATAGCGTCTGGATATTTTGGAAGTTTCAACCCCCACTCTCAACTCTCTTAAAACATGATTTAAACGCTAAAATAAAAATGACTCCCCGTACCACACAGAAATAATCAAAAGACACATCAAAACAAATAAACACTAACATACTGACTTTAATAGACGTTCATAGTTTCCTCTGCAGTACTGATGAACTTGACTATTATCTTAACCCACTTTCAATTTATCTTCCCATCGTCAATCTGAATTGAAATGTAAATAATCAAAATTTCAAGAATTTGTAGAAATTTCATTGCGTTTTTAGATAAAACATGCTTAATTTTTATGAATCATAAAGTATGGGAAGATGGCGTCACGCTTCAGTCTACCAAACTGTAAATGAGTATCTGAATTAGCTCTTGATTTAGGGAAGGAAAGGCAGCTAGAAAGTGAATGGTCAACCCACCAAACGATGCTAGGCCTAGTATAGTTCAGTCCTTAACACTTCGCTCCCATGCGACAGTATGGGATTGCCTATAGGCCTACCCAATAATAATAATAGCCCCTTCAGTCATAGCTGACTATACCCTATGGGGAAGCACAATGAAATAAGTACTCTTTTTAAAATATTAATGTAACCCATATTTCTTTTTTTAATGTGAATAACGGTTATGTTTCGTCACTAATTGGACAATCACAGTTGTGAATGCATATACCGTAAAACGCAGGTCATTATTACGTCTGGAATGTTCTTGTATTTTGTTTTTAGTACCATTAAAGTTCAAAAACTTTGTTCAGTATAGCTACATGGACAAGCTCGCTAGCATGGCATCTACCGTGTCGTCCTCAAACCTCAATTTTGGGAACTATTGCTCAACTGAAACAGACGGTTCAGTAAATGTGAACGTTGTCAAACTTAATGAACTTAAAAAAATGTTAATAAGATATTGCCGAGTCAGAGGGTCGAGTAACGCATCTCCATCATATAATTAACATTATCGCGACTAATGTACATGTACTCTACAGCCATTATCAAATCAGCTGACCAAAGTAGATACTGTACCCAGACCGAAAGGTCTTTTATGTTTGGGCATGCGTCCATAACCAAAATACATAACCTTTGGACATAACCAAAGATGGGATAAATGAAGCCAAGTCTACTCTCTATGAACACGAAAACAAAGAGGGGACAAATGAAGCCAAGTCTACCGTCTATGTACACGAAAAAAAGAGGGGACAAATGAAGCCATGTATCCCGTCTATGAACACTAAAACAAAGAGGGACAAATGAAGACACGTATTCCGCTTATGAACACGAAAACAAAGAGGGGACAAATGAAGCCATGTCTATCTTCTGTGAACACGAAAACAAAGAGGGGACAAATGAAGCCAAGTCTACCGTCTTTAAACACGAACACAAAGAGGGAACAAATGAAGGCAAGTCCACCGTCTATAAACACGAAAACAAAGGGGACAAATGAAGTCAAGTCTATCGTCTATGAACATGAAAACAAAGAGAGGACAAATGAAGCCAAGTCTACTGTTTATGAACACCAAAACAAAGAGGTGACAAATGAAGTCAAGTTCCTACAAACACAAAAACAAAGAGGGAAACCGTAAGCCAGTGAACAGTAATTAATAAACATAAAGGTATGTTACAGGCAAAACTTAAACTACTAGCGGCAAGTACACATAATGCAGTTGAATCTTGCAAACTAACTTATAACTTGTTAAATAAAGAAGTGAAGACAAAAACTCGAAGAGATAAAAGACATTTCATCAATGAACTGGCCGTAGAAGCTGAAAATGCTGCAAGAACTGGTAATAGTAGGTGCCTTTATCAAATTACAAAACAACTATGTCACCAGCCTACTGCTATGGAAACACCTGTTAAAGGTAAATTAGGGAATTCAATACCAACAGAAAAAGAACAAATGAAGAGATGGGCTGAGCACTTCATGGAGGTGCTAAACAGACCACCACCAACAGTAACACCTGATTTTAATAATGAAACATCCACAACCACTTTGCCAATAACTTGCGATGAATTCACGCTGGACGAGATCAAACAAGCCGTTAAAAGATTAAAAAATTTTAAAGCTGCTGGAGTTGACGAAATTTCAGGGGAAATGATTAAAGCAGTTAATGACAACAACCTCTTGAGAATTTTAGATATTATAAATGAAGTATGGAGAGAAAAACAACCACCACAACAATGGAAAGACAGTATTATTGTAAAGTTACCGAAGAAAGGTGATCTATCAGACTGTAATAACTGGCGTGGTATATCTCTATTATCAGTACCTGGAAAATTATTATGTTGCATGATGTTAGAAAGACTTAAATTGCATGCTGACGAAAAGATCAGAGAAGAACAAGCGGGTTTCAGGCCGAAACGATCATGTATTGATCAAATATTCACACTAAGAACAATTATAGAAGAATCAGTGGAAAGGCAATCGCCACTTATTATCACCTTCGTCGATTTTCAAAAAGCCTTTGATAGTCTACACCGCCCGTCATTGTGGAAGATACTTACAATCTATGGTTTTCCAACAAAATATGTGAATATAATCAAAGCGCTATATGACAATGCAAGATGTTGTGTTAGAACAAATAAAGGGAATACAGAATGGTTTACAGTAGAAACAGGGGTGAAACAAGGCTGTATTATGTCACCACTACTTTTTGGAATAGCTATTGATTGGGTTATGAGAAACTATACCCACAATGAACAATTGGGTATAAAATGGACAAATGGAAAATTCCTGGGGGACCTGGATTTCGCAGATGATGTAGCATTCTTAAGTTCAACACCAAGACAATCCCAAGAAGCAATAAATAATTATTATTATTATGTTACAGGCACTCGTGAGAAATAAAAAGATAGAAAACTAGACAACATAAAAGTTAACAGAAGTGATAGGCTTCACGGGGAATCGAACCTAGGGCCTTCCGAACAGCTCCATCGCCTCGCTACGCGAAATAGTCATCATTATTGTCCTTTATCTCTGTATGTAACATGAAGACACGTTGTTGTTGTTGTGGTTGTTGTGGTTGTTGTTGTTTTGAAAAGGTGATGGGTGGAGAGCGGGCACTTAACAACTGACCATTATTGCCTCTTCTCGTTCCATCTTGGTCTACCCTGTTCAACCTGAAAATTGGTTATAATTGGGGTATTTAGTGTCATTTTATTTACTAATTTTGTGTTAAGTTTAAATAACTATTGTCTTTTGCAGTTGCTGGTTTTAATTTATATTAGTATTTGTCATTTTATTTTCAGTTTTGTATTGTATATAGATAACTATTGTCCATTGCACTTGGTTTTATTTGTATTAGTATTTGTTCTTTTTGAGTTGGTGTTTTTAGTTTTTAAACCTCGTCCTTCCTTGTCCTGTGAGTAGTTAATAAGTTTGATAATTTTTAAGTTTTGTTGTTGTTTTTTTTTATATAATGATTTTTTAGTTTTTGTTGCTTAATTTCTATTTGGTTGAATGTCTTTTCTGAAGTATTATTTTTGTTATTATTACCAATATTGTCACTGTTATTAACCTTATATATTTTCCCTTGTTTTATGTTTATATCGTTTAAGTATTGTTTGGGCTTCCCCTGGGGCATCTATACTTAAAACCTTATCACCTGTCATGTCTATAACATGGACACATCACTATAACTGCTCCTCTTATAGGACGCTTGCACTCAGATTCACATGCCCGTGTAGCCGTGGTGTTTGATGCCATTTGTTTTACATGATGAGGTCTACGAGAGTGAATCATGAGTTTGTTATTTATAAGTCTAACTTTTTATCTACCGCGTCTTTTTATGTGAGGTGTTTGCCTTTTTTATGGCGAGGCACAAAGCTTTCAACCATAGACAGACGTCCGTCGGTTATATGGGAGCGCCATTGCAACTCAATGAAAAACTCTTATGTCTTAGCTCTTACGCAGCATTGAAAAAATATCAAGCCCTGAAAAGGACTACTAGTGACCATTATCCATCATGTTGAAGCGCCGATAAGAGCTAGTCTTGAAAAGGATTGTTAACTTGCACTTTGATATTTCCTTTCTCATGTCTAGTGCTACCACTTTATTGCCGTTAAACTTTTATTTCCCCTTTTTTTTCCAAAAATAAATACCAAGTTTCTGCCATTTTCCCCAAGTACTTTATTTCTCTATTTGCAATAATAGTACGTACATTGTTTCTCTTTTAATTTCAAGAAATGAAACCAGTATAACACGTCAATGTTATCGGGGTCCTAAAAGGGAGCAAAGAATAGTAATCCTGTAATCTGCCAAGCGGTTCGTGTAGGGCTACTAAGGAGGGGTGGGTATTGGTCCGGCTACTAGATCCTGTACATTAAACCAAAGAAAAAAGTTTCAGCATGGACAAGTCTATGGTAGCAAATAATAATAATAATAAAACACTGTATATAATTACAATTGAGTTCTTGTTCTTTAATCTCCAGGCTAAGGGTCTAAGAGGGACACGTAAAAAAACAAAAACAAATAAAGTTAATAAGACAAAGAAATGAAGGAGATAACTTGACTTTTCCGATCCCCTAAGTAGTGAGTTTTTATTCGTTTTTCCTTGTGCCAGGTAGTGAAAGGTACATGTCTTTTTCAATTGCATTGTATGACATCACATATAACGTTTCTGAAGCGTCTTCGCAGTCATCTTTTTTTCTTTTAACAGCCACCAGCAAAATGTATAACACAGCATATCATTTGTGTCAGGTAAACGGCATTTGTAAATTGCCCGTTGGAGTCTAAGCTTTAAAAAAAAAATCAATCAATCAATACCCGTTAGTTCCCCAACATGTGACATACATCAGGGAGTATTTTTCTCTCATGTCTATAGTTTCATGTTCTCCACTTAATTCTCACTTTTTTTCCCCTTCTGTCTTTTGTTTGTGGCCGCCACGTAGGGTTTTCCTTGTCCTTTCTCTTAGTAAGACGTATTATTATTTGTGTTTTTGTTTGTAGTTTCCGTTAGTTCCCCGTGGAGCATGGGCCTTCGACGTTCACATGGCAAGTTCTCCTGTCACGTACCATCAGCTCGAGGTCTTTCTATTTCTTTCTTATCATTTCATTTCTGTCTCTAGTTCTCTTCTCCGTGTGTTCTTCGGTCTACTTCTATTTCTCTGTAAAGTTGTTGTGGCTTAAAGTTTCTACAAGATTGGGTAGCCGGTTCTATACCCAACCCTCCTTAGTACCTTTTTACAACTTGCAGTAGGTTATAATATTAACTCATTGTTTCTCTTTCAGGCTCCGGTAACACATTGGTGTAACAAACATACGGACAAACAAACACTAAAAACGTCCCTTTCAACCGAACATAACTTGGCAAACAAGTTTCACACGGCTCAAAGTACCAAGGTGGTCCATGGTCGCGTCAAGATGCTCAACACACCCACCAACGCATGATCTACCCAGCTCTACACAAACAACTTAGATCATGGCAGGAGGTGTGTAGGGCGTCCAGTGAAGAATGTTTGGGGGTTGGGGTGTTGGACAATATGCTTGGCAATATTACGGCTTTGACCAGCGGTCATTTCATTCAACACGCATAACCACGAAGAGAGATTGCAGCGTACCTTCTAACGCGTCGTGGAAGTTGAGTAAGATTGGATCAAGAATTGCAACCGATGCCTGGAGACTCCTTTGTGGAAGCTATAGCAAGAACAGGTAACAATTATATCAACGTAAGCATAATTGTAATTAATAATACATCACACGCTTTCTTGTTGTGACCGCGGTACAAACGTGAAACAATAGTTGAGCTGTAAATAACTTACTAGACATAACTTGTTGCGAACCAAACACAATTAGACGCTTTCTGGTGGACTGCATAGAATATGACTAGGAAAGGCAAAATATTATGACATACTGCAATAACCACAAGGTAGAAATGAATGTAGAAACCCTCATAGGCATTAAGACCCCACAAGCTATAAATAATCCTACAATCAATATTAAATACTTACCAGTATAAACAATATCATTTTTTAAAATAATAAAACAAAATGAAGTATAGCTAAAGAATAAAAATATCGACTAGGTAAATAATATAGTATAAAGCATAAAATAAATACAAACAAGAAAATACTACAATAAATGAAACGCGCCCTGATATAACCAGCAGTTCCATGTATATGGTTGAAAGGTTCGTGCTACAAAGAAAAGAAGCAAATAGCTTAATAATAAAAATATCTACTGTTGCTGCGTGAAAACCAAATATATCCTTCTCATAACCATTACCCAGATCACAAGGTCTTATATATGTGGACATGCGCCCTAATATAACCGACGGACACTGTGCCTAGGTTGAACAGAGAGCGCTTCGACATAACAAGTCAAGCTTTTATTTTTTTTAAATCCTTCTCGTACTTAATTCGCGTCAAGACTGATTTCAGAATCGAATGTTGCTCATTATGTTGTGTTGTAGTTTCATAATAATTATTTTGTGATTGAAGTTAAGTTAAAAATTTATTTTCTTATCAATACACTGCGTTTGACTGGTAAAGTGGGTAGAGCGCTTAGGCCTACATCTTGCACAAAGTAACTAGGTTCTTGATTCAAAACTTTGTAACGTCATGCTCATAAGTACCCATTTGTAAATAGGTAGCGTTCCTGATTCCGCTCTTGAGTTATGTAAGGAATAGCTTTATGAGGGGGATGACCAGTTGCGTTCCTTTCCGCCTTCGCCTTCTATAACTTCCTGCTCTCACAATATGTCCATAGATATTGTATTGGCTTCATTCTAATATGAGAAATAACTCATTGTGCTATAGCTTCTTTCAGGACATCCTCATTAACTATTGTTTAATCCTCATTAACTATTGTTTAATCCTCATTAACTATTGTTTAATCCTCATTAACTATTGTTTAATCCTCATTAACTATTGTTTAATCCTCATTAACTATTGTTTAATCATCATTAACTATTGTTTAATCCTCGTTAACTATTGTTTAATCATCATTAACTATTGTTTAATCCTCATTAACTATTGTTTAATCCTCAGTAACTTGTTTAATCCTCATTAACTATTGTTTAATCCTCATTAACTATTGTTTAATCATCATTAACTATTGTTTAATCATCATTAACTATTGTTTAATCCTCATTAACTATTGTTTAATCATCATTAACTATTGTTTAATCATCATTAACTATTGTTTAATCCTCGTTAACTATTGTTTAATCCTCATTAACCATTGTTTAATCCTCATTAACTATTGTTTAATCCTCATTAAGAATAAGGATCCGAAATGTATAGGCCCCTACAGGTGTAAATGGGAATCTTCTTCTTCTTCTTCGTTCGTCCTGAACTCTCCACATGTAAGCCTACCTTGCCGTGGTTGGAGAGCTTGAGCGCCCCATGATCCCGGGAGCTATGCCGGCGGGAGTTTTACTCCTGGCAGGGTCACCCAAGCCGGACAGGTCCTGGGTGAGGGGCCAGACTAAATGGGCTGAGGAGTGGGTGGAACCCTATAGGTGTAGATGCAGAACCCACCGGCGAGTGGTACATGCTCTGGTCTGCACCAATCCACCCCCACTTCATGGGTTAAATGCTTTCTTGCCTCATTCTTCACTGTTTGTCGTCTATCGGGAGTAGTTTGGGACCCCATACGGTGTAGGCGCGGTGCCCACCGGCGGGTGGACCATGCTCTGGCCAGCATCAGCCCAAACCCCAGGCATGGGTTAAAATCCCGGGTAGATGAAGCTCGTAAGCCTTGGAAGGCAGTTCGTCTAGGAGAAGGAAAACTCTGATCTCAAACCACTTGCTGCCTTGCAGGTAGGCTGGGGACAGTCAAGGGCTAAGGAACGCAACCCCACAGAAACGCTTGTTGAAATCGGATGCACTGGGCTACATGCTCAACGAAACAGTGCAACGTACTTCGCCTAATGAAGATGTCACGAATACAATTTAAGCGTTGTGGTGCTCATCCCGTGGAGTCCCGCCAGGCGGCGAGAGTGCCGGACCTCCCACCTCGAAGGGGTCCAACCAATACTACTGGTGGTCACCTTCCCCTGAATTGTGGAGTCAAGGTTTAGAGGGAAAGGGCAAAAGCTATTGACCAAACACCAAGAACACTCAACATTCTGCAGTGGAATGCAGAAGGAGTTCTGAACAAAAAAGTCCCCCTAAAAAACCGCCTTTATGAGGATCAAATCGATGTGGCTTGCATCCAAGAAACACATCTCAACAGCAACCACAGATTCTCAATAAGAGGATACCAGGCTTTCCGACTCGATCGAGAAGGACACAAAGGAGGTGTGCTATTACTTACCCGAAACTCAATACCAAGTAGCGAGGTATCTGTGAACTTCAACGACCAATCGGAAATTGTAGGGGTAGACATTAAAATAAAGGACACGAACATGCGTATCTACAATTTGTATGGCCCACCGAGCAAAGACCTGTCACTTGAAAGTATGGAAATAAAGAGCTCAAACTGCATTGTGGTCGGAGACTTCAACAGCCACTCGGAAAGATGGGGATATCTGGATACAGACAGTAGAGGAGAGGAAGTGGAGGACTGGGAGATAGACACAAATCTTCACCTTATCAACAGTCCAGATGATAAACCCAGTTTCTACTCTAGAAGATGGCACACCACTTCCACTCCAGACCTAGCTTTTGCCACAGGGGACATATTTCACAAAATTGACAGACAGGTACTTGGCCAGCTAGCAGGCAGCGACCACAGACCAATAAAGCTATTGGTTAATATGGAGTATGTTCCCCATGAAGTGAAACCATTGCCCCGATGGAATTACAAAAGAGCTGACTGGGACAGTTTTGCAGTGCTGACTGACAGCCTTTGCGAAACCATCAACACACGAAACAACAGCATGAAAAATATGGTTGAAAGCTTTAATAGAGCAATACTTCAAGCAGCTATTGAGACTATTCCGAGAGGGGCAAGAAAAAACTATAAACCATACTGGAATGAAGAACTGCAAAAACTTGAAGATGAGGTAGCACAAGCCAGAGACACAGCAGAAACAGAACAAACAACTGAGGCAAACATCTTGCTCAAAGCAACCACTGCAAAGTACAGAAGAACATTAAACCAAACAACACGAGACTGCTGGAAGCAAACAACAGAAAATCTCAACCTAGATAAAGAAGGGAACAAGCTGTGGAAACTAGTTAGAGCTTTGAACAACGAAGAACCTTACAAAAGTCACATCACAATCAAACAAGGTGAAAATATGCTCTCGGGGAAAAAAGCTGCAAATGCACTCATGGAACACTATGCTGGTGCAAACTACATTGATGTCCCTATAGACAGAAGAAAGGCCATCATTGATGAACAAAGGAATCATGATAACAAAAAGCTTGCACCAGAAGAACACATGATGGCAAAGTTAACAATGCAAGAATTAGAAGAGGCAATGAGGGCGCTAAAGAAAAAGAAGTCACCCGGAAAAGATGGAATAACCAATGAAATGCTAACAGGTCTAGGAACAAAGGCAAAAAAGAAGCTTCTGGCCATCCTAAACTGCAGCTGGAAAAGAGGAATAGTACCACAGGCATGGAAAGATGCCATACTGATTCCAATACCTAAGAAAGACAAAGTTCAGACAGAACCAAATGGCTACAGACCTATCAGTCTACTTAGTTGTGTTGGGAAATTGATGGAGCGCATAATAAATACTCGACTTATGTGGCATCTAGAGGAAAAACATCTCTTAGCCCCACAGCAAGCAGGATTCAGGAAACACAGATCCACTGAAGACCAGATCACTTATATAACTCAGAAAATTGAGGATGCTTTCCAAGAAAAAAAGCACACACTGGTGGTTTGGGTGGACCTAGAAAAAGCATTTGACAAAGTGTGGAAAGATGGACTGAAAGTCAAGCTGCAAAGAAGTGAAGTGTGTGGGAGAATGTTCAAATGGATCAGCCACTATCTTGAAAATAGAACGGCCAGAGTCCAACTACAAGGACAGACCAGTAGGAAGATGGTATTGGAGCAGGGTGTTCCCCAAGGGGGAGTCCTGTCACCCACATTGTTCCTCACATATATAAATGACATATCAGAGAATATTCCAAGAAGAACCCACAATGCCTCCTTTGCAGACGACTTAGCCCTGTGGATCTCAGAGGAATATATCTCTACGGCAAGCATTCGGATGCAGCAAGCCCTAACATCACTGGAGGAGTGGGCCAAGGCATGGCTAGTAAAGATAAATGAGGAGAAAACATCATTCACAGTGTTTTCTCTCTCTAACAAACCACAGATCTCCAAATTGGTGCTAAATGGGAAAAATCTACATCTGGATGAAAACCCAAACTACCTAGGCATTACCTTTGATCGCCGCTTGACTTGGAAAACCCAGATTGAGAAAAACAGGACAAGAGCAAGGCAGAGAATGGCAATCATGAAAAAACTTGCTGGCACGGTTTGGGGAGCAGACGAGAGAGTACTAAAGAATCTATATACTGGGCGAGTGAGACCAGTCTTAGAATATGGCATTGCAGCATGGTCAACAGCCGCTAAGTCCAACTTTGACAAAATAAACAGAACCCAAAACCAAGCAATGAGAATCATAACTGGGGGCATGAAATCAACACCAATAAAAGAGTTGGAAAAGATTACTCACCTCCAGCCTATGGAGGATAGAAGAGATAGCAGAGCTCAGCAACAAGCCGAGAAATTCAGGAGGCTGATAGATCACCCAATGCACCAGAGGATAAATGGACTTGGAAGGGGAAGACTGAAGCGAAGCAACTTTGTAGAGACAGTCAAAACAATGATGAGAGCAGACCCCATAAATGCAATATCAACAGCTACGCCAATATGTACTGCACACAAGCTACCAATTTGGAAACAACAGTGCTTCCCTGAAATGATAGAAAATGTTCCTGGTATTGAGAGAAAGAACAGTCAAACTGAAACAGAAAGGAGAGTCCTAACCACAAAATATATAGAGAAACATTACCCAAGCAACACCTGGATCCATACGTACACAGATGGATCAGCAACTAATGCAACAGAAGATGGGGGTGGAGGAGTCTTCCTGAGCTTAAGCAATGGCACACAAAAAAAGATAGCAGTTGCAACAGGGAAATTTTCAACTAACTTCAGAGCAGAGGCAGAGGCCATAAAAACTGCATCAGAAATTCTAATGACAGAAAAAAGCTCAGAGAGACCAGTAGTTATCTTCTCAGATGCGCTGTCAGTGATTACAACACTGAAAAGTCAAATAAATGCTGAACTGGATGACCTAAGAGTAACACTTCACAGACTATGTCAGCAATACAAAAGAGTTGTGATACAGTGGATCCCTTCTCACTGCAACATCCCTGGAAATGAAGAGGCTGACAGATTGGCAAAGGAAGGGGGAAAACTTCCTCAGCTGGACACAAATATAACCTATGAGGAGTCCAAGAGTTTTATCAAGCGCAGATACAGGCACAAGTGGGAAGAAGAGCATCCAGGCCACACAAAAAATGATCCGTATTACCAGCTCAGCAGAAGTGAACAAGTGGTAATCTTCAGACTTCGCACTGGTCATAACAGATTGAGATACCATCTGTTCAACAAATTAAAGATAGGAACTACGGATGAGTGTGACTGTGGCACTGGTAAAATGACTGCCGAACACCTGCTTCAAAGGTGCCCAACATATGAGGAACAGAGAAGACGCATATGGCCATCACCAGTACCATTCCTGGAGAAAATCTACGGAGATATCAACAGCCTCAGGCTGACCACTGCTTTCTTTGAACTTATTCAAGTTGACATCTGAGGGTGAACGAAGAAGAAGTTCGTCCTGAAAAGGACGTTGGTTGCGTTGTGTCCGTTTACAGCGAAGCTGCGATATTTGCGCCTTTCGGCCGACACGTTCGACTTCAGCACGGCATTTTTGGGACCGGGTTAGCCTTCCCTCTTCGATCCCTACTCACTCAGCCAAACTGCAGTGATGCAGCCTGTTTCCAGGACCACCACTTGGAGGTGGAGTAGGGTCTTGGTCAGCTCTGGTTCGCTGACCCTGACGCAAGCAGTCTAGCTATGGGTCGCTAACTGCATTTCTCACTGTTGACGCGTCTTAGGTCCCGTAAATGGGAATGACACGTGACGTAAACAAAACGTAAAAAGAAACAAAATTACAACACGGAGGATCGAACACAAGCCTATACCTGCCTTTTCATCTTTGTAGCTTTCTAATCTTGTTGTACCTAGAATGGTGAAGTTCCTACATTTAACTCCCCTACGGCCGTAGGCCCTATCTGCCGTGGGACCGCCTATACAAGGTAATACATTATTATTGTAATCTGAGTAAGGGATTATTGCCTCGCATATTCATTTCAATATATAGGCTAATGCTTTTACCGTATCTATCCGGAATCTTGTCACTCCTACGCTAAGACAAAGACTAAAAAGCATGACGGGTGTAGGCTTATTTCTATCTTCAGTGTTTGTCTTCTCCTTTTGTTGTAAAACGTTGTTCCCTATTACACCTGTGTAAATGTAGGATTCTTATTCTCAATGAGGAGTAAACATCCCGAGAATGTCCAGAAAGAAGCCAGCGGGTAATGAGTTATTATTCATATTAGAAGGAAATAATAAAATACATTTTATTTGGACATCTTATGAGAACAAGATAGCTGGAATATATTGTGACAACAGGAACGATAGAAAGAAAAAGACATAAAAGATGACAATAAGAAAAGATATTGACAGATTAAGATCGTAATATGGAAAGAAGTCGACTTCAGAATTTGTAAACACTTCGGACAGGAAGTTGTCGGAACGCATGGTCGCCTACGCCAAAAGGCATGGTACTTGAACAGCAAAAAATTTCGGATCCACGTTAAAAAGGTACTGATGTTAGAGACAACGGTCAAGAAGTGACCCGAACAAAATTCTGCTATCTTCACACTGAAGGTCTGCTGGTTTGAATCTCCAACGTGTTCTATCTCTTGTCTTGGTGGTGCACTCTGATAGACTCTTTCCTGTCCATTTCTTGATGTTATCTTCCCACTTATAGCGCTGTCTTCCTCTTGCACGTTTGCCGTCAACTCTGCCTTCTAGTAAGGTCTTCAGTAAGGTGTTATGTCTGTTTTACATGAATATAATATTTTAGATGTCAAACTTTGATTTTTATGAATTCTCTTTCCATTCCAAGCCTTCCTAATACCTCTATTTGTGTTCCTTTCTCTCCATTCTTTTCTTTATAAGGGCTCAAATCCTTCCTTCTAAGTACCGGTTCGTTGTCCCTGTTTATACACCATAGTAATGAATATATTCAGTAAGTATATATATATATATACTTGATGACTGTCAGTTGTAATTTGCGAGTTTTTTTGCTTTGATGTTAGTATTTATTTCATGTTGTTGAATGTAGCTTTGGTCAGTTTTTCCCATTCTATAGTCAAAATAAATTAATTAAACTAGGTGTCTGACCAGATTGGCGGTGGTGATAACAAAACAACAGTTACAAGCTGCGATATCTTTTACACTGCTGAGTTTTAATGATGGAATTTATGAAATTTTCTTACCACAGTCAACTAATCAATAACAAATTGTCAGTTATCATAGAGCATCAACAAAAACACATCTAACCTTTTCTGATTGGTCAATCGGTCAATAACCTTTAGCTCCACGAGAAGCTAAGGCCTTCAATAAACGTAGGTCAAGTCCTGTCACGTGCCATCAGCTCACGTTCTTTCCACGTGTTTCTCAATATTTTCACTTCTGTTTCCAGTTCTCTTCTCCGTGTGTTTGTGGTCGGCCTCCGTTTCTCTTTCCCTGGGGGTTCCAGAACAACGACTGCCTTCTAATGCTATCAACAGGTTTCCTCAATGTGTGTCCTATCCATCGCCAGCGTCTTCTTCTCATCTCTTGTTCCACTTTCACTTGCCTGGTTCCTGTTATCAGTTCCACATTTGTGACTTTTGTCATTACCATTTCAGTCCTTATATTCTACGAAAGCACCCACTTATGAAAGTCTGTTGCTTGTTGGTTGTTGTTTTTGTATTTTTCCATGTTTCAAAGCCATACTATAAGATGGACTGTGTTTTTGTTAATGTCAATTTGAGTTGAAGACTCTTATTTTAGTGCTGGAATTGATTTCTCTTGATCCCCATATTTTTCCCAATGCAATGAATGCTCTTCTTGCTTCTTTTATCTTATGTTGATATCATTGTTTGTGCCTCCAGCCTATTTTTCTGACATCCATTAAAATTATTCTCATATCTACTATATTCCTTTCGTGCCTGACTCAAATTCTCTTCAGTTGCGTGTTTTGTCTCCCTTTATTTTGGCTTACCTGGACATTCGAGAATACGGACCGTAATGTAAGGCTAACAACTCCTGTACGTAATGTAAGGCTAACAACTCCTGTACGTAATCCAGTGTTAGTTTGTTTTCCTCACATCCTGCTTCACTCTTATTTGCCTGGTTCTTTTCATCAGTTCCTCATTGGTAATCGTGTCATATCATTTCCACTCCTCTATCCAAAGCAATCATTCAGGTTATGAAAGTTCTATATTGTTGTTCTGCATATGACAGGGCTATACAACAGGACTGACTTGACATTTCTTCTTCTTCTTCTTATCCTTCTTCATCTTCGTAATGACATAATGTAGCTTTTGGAGGTCATTAACAAAAACATTCGAATCCCTCAGGCATGTCGTACAAGGCAACTAATATTAAGTTGCGCATGAGGCTGGCAACCTAATTACGTCAAACAAATTGCTACAGACACCACCTCCTCAAAAGCACATGGATACCTTGTTACAGGCTTCCTCCAAAAAGGATAGCTCCCCAGGTAGCTGCATGATTCATTAAGTGGGAAATGAAAAGGAAAAAAGATGATCCTCAAAGTTTTGTCAGAATCGAAATTTATACAGCAGTTATACAACAGTTTGCCATCACAGAGCGGGTAGGAGAAATATAATACACATAGATAATGCACAAAATCAAGTCGGACACGAAACAAGAATATTTAACTCATACGTCAAGTCAATCCTATTGTATGGCTCTAGAACACGAAGAATTATAACGAGAGGAACCAAGAAGCTCAGAGACTTTTATGAATGGGTGCTTTCATAGAAAAGATTGATTGAAGTAGTACTACAAGGTTACCAGTGTAGGCCTGGTGGCAAGAACACGACAAGTGTGAGTGAAACAAGAAACGAGAAGAAAGCGCTTTGGCGATCAGTTGGACCCACATTGAGGATACATGTTCACAGTATTACTTGGCGATCCTTGTTCTGCAATGCTCGGATAAGACCGGAGAAAATGCGGCATCGGGAACTGGAGACATTGATGAAAATGATGAAGTTTGATCTTAAGGACCATTTTCATTGCACACGGACAACTCCATCAGTGCTCGGAGGACCATTTTCATTGCACACGGACAACTCCATCAGTGCTCGGAGGACCATTTTCATTGCACACGGACAACTCCATCAGTGCTCGGAGGACCATTTTCATTGCACACGGACAACTCCATCAGTGCTCGGAGGACCATTTTCATTGCACACGGACAACTCCATCAGTGCTCCGATCTCCTCCCTTAGATCACACAAAGAAGATCTCAGTACAGTGCACGAAATTCGTAGCACCGGCGAGGATTCCAGTGTGTGTATACAGGAATCACACATTCTATAAATATTTTTGTGGTCGGTAAGCTTCTGAATTTTGCAAATATTCCCATGGCAGCGGCCGTATGGCCTTCTGATAAAAGTTAATCCAGAACTGATAGTTACTATGCTGGATGTCTTTATGGTGAAGAAGGTGTGTTTTGGGACAGTCACTCACAGTAGATACACACAATAGAAGCATGGAAGGGTGTAACGGCTGGTGATAGTTAACGAATGTTTAATACACCACAACACGCCACGTTAACACAGAATACACAGTTATAGTCAACTACAAGTTATAGCAATACAATAATAAAGTACTTCTCACATCTCAGAATCATGCAGATACTACAATATCCATGACCTCTTTAAAGATACTCCTCAACTCAGCGCTATCCACCTGTACTCACATTAGCGCTATAATATTCTAATCATGGATCCGTAAATATGGCCTCCTCACAGATAGCAAACGGACCACATCATCGCCGTGCTACTGCATAAATATTGTATCCTCCAGATACTCCTCCTGCGCTATAAGATATAATAATGGATCCGTAAATATGGCCTCCTCACAGATAGCAAACGGACCACATCATCGCCGTGCTACTGCATAAATATGGTATCCTCCAGATACTCCTCCTGCGCTATAAGATATAATAATGGATCCGTAAATATGGCCTCCTCACAGATAGCAAACGGACCACATCATCGCCGTGCTACTGCATAAATATGGTATCCTCCAGATACTCCTCCTGCGCTATAAGATATAATAATGGATCCGTAAATATGGCCTCCTCACAGATAGCAAACGGCTCACATCATCGCCGTGCTACTGCATAAATATTGTATCCTCCAGATACTCCTCCTGCGCTATAAGATATAATACTGGATCCGTAAATATGGCCTCCTCACAGATAGCAAACGGCTCACATCATCGCCGTGCTACTGCATAAATAGCATCCTCAAGATACTCTCCTCACATAAGCGCTGTCATAATCTAATGAGTCCTACCAGCAATTTCTCACACGACTCCATACCTGGCAGTCTGCAATAATCTCGCCTTTACTCATCTTAGCGCTATTATATGACATGTGTAAGTTAATGGATCCTTATCAAAATATTCACAATACTGCTCACCCAGCAGTTTGCAATAATATCACTTATCAACATGTCTTCACATAACACAATTATCCTCTCTAAGGAAATAATGGCCTTACATAAATCATGGCCTCTTATATTCAGCACTGTACAGGCTTACCATCAAGAACACACACTATGGGGCGACCTCTCCAGATCGATGCCCAAAACTCACTGCCCACGGGAATATACATCCTCCCCCTAAAACAGCTACGAGACCCGGCTGTTAAAAAACACCGTTCAGTCTCACTACTTGCACGGGCTAGCCACAAATAGCTAAACACCCGTATCTCAAAACAGTTCGGAGTGAACAAACCTCCACAATTGAACTGACTAGCGTTCACACGCTGTGTAACCTTACTTCTACTATTACAATTTAACATAACATTAAAGACAATCACGTCTTCAAGCAATGACAACCCATAATCTAATCTGCTCACCTAATATTTTCCAGATCACGTCCCCTTCCATTAAAATTACTGGTAACAGTTTGCCACACCGTCCGGGAAAAAATGATTTATCATTTTTTAGAAAATTTAAGATCCAAAAATTTAAAGGTTAATGAAATTATATGAAATACGTACAAAAATAAACTCCCAAAAATTCAACTGTCAATGAAGTTATGTCAAATATCTCTTTAATTAATTCCCAAAAATTTTAAAAAGTTAATGAAGTTCTATCAATTACCTACAAAAATATACCTATGACAAGAGAACATAGCACATCTACAAAAATATCATCAATAAATGTAAGATAACGACTAAATCATCCAACATGCTCATTCAAGCATACCAAAAAATTAATCTAATACAAAACCAAACTAAGTATACATAGTACAAACTAAACAGAAAATAAACTATCGTAAGAGAAAAAGACAAAATATGAAATGGGAATATGATAAGCATCAAATAGAATCATAAGATGACATTGAAGACAACAATTCCATACATGTAAAACAAATAGAACTATAAGAACCAATTACATTATCTAAAGTCATATAATTAATTTAACAATACAAAGAATGAAAGTATAAATAGCGTAACACGAAAAAAATATACAAGAAGTATGAATTACATCAAAGATGAAACACGGAAGCATAAACAAAATATCAGACAATATTGAAAAGACAACAGACAAGATGTAAAGAAATGACGAATAGTCAACAAAGAGAGATGACAGTAAAGATGCAAATGTAAAGAAAGTTGGTAACAACACCTAACAATAACTATCTAAATGTAACAACGTATTGTAAAATACAAAAATGCTAAAGTATATTTATATACTAACACAAAAAAGAAAGCTTAAGACAAGCACAGCATAATAAGTAATTTAACTAAGTTATAAAGTTATACATAACTAAAAATAAATTACATCAAATATCATCCAAACAAAAATATTAACGCTAACACAAGTTTTGCATTGACGCATAGTCAAGCGCTAAATACCAAAAAATACATCCGAACATCAAAACATTTTCAAAGAATTAATGTCACTACATAATAGTAACCTTAACATACAATCTAGCGCTGGCGCAGAAAAAAAAAAATAAATATCACAATGTCCAAAACACATTTTTTCAAAAAATTACAATACAAAAAATGTTTCTTATCGTTAGGTTAAATAAAAATAGTATTTTTATTTCTAAGTAATATGTAGCTATAATTAATAACTAACAATTAAATTAGCTGAGTAACACCTTCTCTTTACGATTTACAACTGCCGAGGGATTTTTAACGTATGCAGCTTGCACACGGGACTTTCTATTTTTTAACCCTTATCCGAGAAGGATAGGCATCCCATCTCACTACCCATGAGATCAGGAAAAAAGGTTAGGACCAACTGGTTCTGAAGATATTTCCATCAAATATATTCCCTGTACTGGGAACCGAACCCAGTACATTTAGAATTGGAGGCGGACACCATACGTCTTAGCCACTCCGACCCCCTTAAACATGAGGAGGAAGACATGGAACTACCTTGCACGTGCTGGTACTCAAGAGGAGGACTTGACACATGACAGGGGGACTTGGCACGTGACAGGGGGACTTGGCACATGACAGGGGGATTTGGCACATGACAGGGGGACTTGACACATGACAGGGGGACTTGGCACATGACAGGGGGACTTGGCATGTGTTTGTTGATGGACTATGTCACATGACAGGGGGACTTGGCATGTGTTTGTTGTATGTGACAGGGGGACTTGGCATGTGTTTGTTGATGGACTATGCTCCTAGTGGACCTCAAGAGTATTGATTGATTCATTGACTGAGGAAAACCCCTTTGTATAACTCAAAATGCAACTACATAGAACCAACAGGGGAAGAAAAGAGGCAGAAATAACAGGTGATGACGTTGGTGAGACGTTGTAAAAGAACTGAAGAATTGGGAGTTATTAATGGCGAGATATTAAAAACATGAATGCAAAAAAGGATCGTTATTGAACTCTGCTCCTAAGGGAGCCAAGAAGGTAGATTAAACGTACCCCAACATCTGCGTGTAGTCCCCGGGGGTCACTTATGAGACAAAGACAGGCATGCCGTAGATGTTGACTAATATGATGTTGTCACATGGAGCTGGCGACTTCACTATTTAAAACCAAATGCTAGAGAAACCACTGCTGAAAGAGCCATGTGAATGTTTTGTGCAGGTTTCCTGCAAGGGAACAAGCTGTAGTGGTGGCTTCCAGTTCCATAGGGAGAGACTCAGAGACAAGGAAAGTGCGATTCTGCTGCGGGATTGCCCTACGTTTGAGGGGCAGAGAAAGCCCGTAAGGGCCGCCGCTGGTAAAAGTCTTGATTGTTCTCACTGGAAGGGATCGGTATAAGGTACATCCTGATCTTCTGGTATATTACAGGGATGATTTGGCAGAGTTTTTAGGGGCGTAGGGGGACAAGAGAAATAATTTTAATGATAGAGACATTTCTGACAAGCAATCTCCGGCCGGCAGATAAAAGCGAAGCTCTCGAAAGGTCTTTAACCTTAATTTTTCACCTTTAACCTTTTTAAATACCTTTAGTATCTTTCCAGCGTTTTCAATGAAAACTCCCGAGCTAGTTTACAAAACGTCACTTTAATCTGGATCTGTTTGTTTGCAGAAGATGAAGACTGTATGATTGTAAAATAAAAGTTTTGCAATTTAAATATTTATTAGCAACTTCAAGAACTGTTAGCTATTAAACACTTTATTTTCTCGTCCACAGAAGGCAAGTATAAAGAACTGGAGAAAAAAGTAGACTTGACGAACCGACAACAATAGTTTTCAATCGTATGCCATTGTTTAGTCAACTGTCAGCATGTCTAAAGACAGACCAATCAAGAGCTTCAGAGTCGACGGCGAACGTCCTTTCAAATCTTACAATCCCAGCATGCCACACTCCCATTTGCAGTTTGCTGATCCAAGACGCTTGGAGCAGACAATGTCACTACCATCAGCCGCCTCCCTTTTATTGCAGCAACAGCAGAGTCGTCATCGACAGCAGTATCAAGATAGGAATGTTATGCCAAGCCAGCTAAGTCATCATCCTTCACAGCAAGTTTATAGCGATAATGCAAATTTACTACAAAATAACGCCCAACTCCAGCAAGATTCACAGAACACCATTCTAAACATGAACTCTTCTAGTGCATTCGATGAGCTTGACTTTTCAGATACAGCTGCCTCCCTTATGCGAAATGACTTATTGGCGTCCAGCGAGGCACTCATCCATCAACGAGAACAGGATCTTAATATCTCCAATATTTCCGGAAGCTCCTCTCTCAGTCCATACCCAAACTTTATTGTCCCCAACATCAGCATGCTAAGAACATTAGGAGATGGTTCGATGTCGGGGCAAGAACCCATGTCTCTAATGTTTGACGGTTCTTTGACATCGCTGAGTGGCCTTTTGCCCAGATCAGTTGACGCCTCCTCCTTCAGCATGACTCCCAGTTCTGTAGGAACAGGCCAGTTTGTTCAAAACTCGGCTTCTTCATTTCACAGTACACCGGCTTCTTCACTTCACAGTACACCGGCTTCTAGAAGTAGTGTTTGCTTACCTGGCATGGCGTTAGCTTCTTCAGCAGGTGGTGTTTATTTACCTGGCACTGATTTAACTTCTTCAGCAAGTGGTGTCTGCTTACCTGACATGGCTTTGACGTCTTCAGCAAGTGGTGTCTGCTTACCTGGCATGGCTTTGAAGTCTTCAGCAAGTGGTGGTTGTTTACCTGGTATGGCGTTCACCTCTTCAGCAAGCGGCGTTTACTTACCTGGCATGGCATTGGCTTCTTCATCAAGTGGTGTCTGCTTACCTAGCATGACGTTGCCATCCTCAGGTAACATTGTAAAATTAGAAGCCAACTATGAAAACTCCGAAACAGAAAGTTCAAACGCCTCCATGAGCTCGCCTCCGCAGAGTGAATCAAACAGACACTGCTTTGGTGATGTTTTGAAATCAGTTGCCATGGCACATATGGACTATTCTAATGCATCGGCAGCCTCTTCGCTGGGTAAGGCATCTACATCAAACACTAGTCAAAACAACATTACTGGACAAATAATTGCAGGAGAAACGAGCAAAGATGCAATGTACTTGGAAAAGCGAAGAAAAAACAATGAAAGCGCCAAAAGGTCACGTGAAGCCAGGCGAAACAAAGAAGAGATGATTGCTTTAAGAGTGCTTGGTCTGGAAGAGGAGAACATGAAACTGCGGGCTGAGATAAGTCTTTTGGAAAAAGAACTTGATGACCTTCGCATGAGACTTTATCAATGTAACTAAAAGTTCATAACCACTCGTACATCGTGTAGCTTCTCGAGGTTTTAAAAAGGACACATATAGAAAATGACTATTGCACCTTTAAGCATGTCGTACAAGGCGAATAATAGGTGGTTGTCCATGGGACTGGTAACAATCATCATGTTAAAAAACAACTGCCACAGAAACCACAGATGTAAGAGCTTGCCACTGTTCAGTGCAGGCTTCCTGCAAGTGGGGGGGGGGGGGGAGATATGCAGTGGAGATTCCATGTTATGTAGAAAGCGCAAAGTAAAATAATGATGATGTATCATAGATAGTACCACGGCGGCAGTATTCAGTGACATGTGTTTGGTCTGTGTTGTCTTGTGTTTGGTCTGTGTTGACTTGTGTTTGGTCTGTGTTCAGTGACTTGTGTGTGGTCTGTGTTCAGGGACTTGTGTTTGGTCTGTGTTGACTTTTTTGGTCTGTGTTCAGTGACATGTGTTTGGTCTGTGTTGACTTGTGTTTGGTCTGTGCTGACTTGTGTTTGGTCTGTGTTGATTTGTGTTTGGTCTGTGTTGACTTGTGTTTGGTCTGTGTTCAGTGACTTGTGTTTGGTCTGTGTTCAGGAACTTGTGTTTGGTCTGTGTTCAGTGACTTGTGCTTGGTCTGTGTTGAATTGTGTTTGGTCTGTGTTGACTTGTGTTTGGTCTGTGTTGACTTGTGTTTGGTCTGTGTTGACTTGTGTTTGGTCTGTGTTGACTTGTGTTTGGTCTGTGTTGACTTGTGTTTGGTCTGTGTTCAGTGATTTGTGTTTGGTCTGTGTTGACTTATGTTTGGTCTGTGTTGACTTGTGTTTGGTCTTTGTTGACTTGTGTTTGGTCTGTGTTGACTTGTGTTTGGTCTGTGTTGACTTGTGTTTAGTCTGTGTTGACTTGTGTTTGGTCTGTGTTGACTTGTGTTTGGTCTGTGTTGACTTGTGTTTGGTCTGTGTTGACTTGTGTTTGGTCTGTGTTCAGTGACATGTGTTTGGTCTGTGTTGACCTGTGTTTGGTCTGTGTTGACTTGTGTTTGGTCTGTGTTGACTTGTGTTTGGTCTGTGTTCAGTGACATGTGTTTAGTCTGTGTTGACTTGTGTTTGGTCTGTGTTGACCTGTGTTTGGTCTGTGTTGACTTGTGTTTGGTCTGTGTTGAATTGTGTTTGGTCTGGTGTTCAGTGACTTGTGCTTGGTCTGTGTTGAATTGTGTTTGTTCTGTGTTGACTTGTGTTTGGTCTGTGTTGACCTATGTTTGGTCTGTGTTGACTTGTGTTTGGTCTGTGTTGATTTGTGTTTGGTCTGTGTTGACTTGTGTTTGGTCTGTGTTTAGGGACTTGTGTTTGGTCTGTGTTCAGTGACTTGTGTTTGGTCTGTGTTCAGGGACTTGTGTTTGGTCTGTGTTCAGTGACTTGTGTTTGGTATGTGTTCAGGGACTTGTGACTTGGTCTGTGTTCAGTGACTTGTGTTTGGTCTGTGTTGACTTGTTTTTGGTCTGTGTTGACTTGTGTTTCGCCTGTGTTGACTTATGTTTGGTCTGTGTTGATTTGTGTTTGGTCTGTGTTCAGTGACTTGTATTTGGTCTGTGTTCAGGGAATTGTGTTTGGGCTGTGTTCAGTGACTTGTGTTTGGTCTGTGTTCAGTGACTTGTGTTTGGTCTGTGTTCAGGGACCTGTGTTTGGTCTGTGTTCAGGGACGTGTGTTTGATCTGTGTTGAGGGACTTGTGTTTGGTCTGTGTTCAGGGACTTGTGTTTGCTGTGTTCAGGGACTTGTGCTTGCTCTGTGTTCAGGGACTTTGTGTTTGCTCTGTGTTCAGGGACTTGTGTTTCGTCTGTGTTCAGAGACTTGTGTTTGGTCTGTGTTCAGGGACTTGTGTTTGGTCTGTGTTCAGGGACTTGTGTTTGGTCTGTGTTCAGGGACTTGTGTTCGTTTTTTATATTTCTGTTCGATATGGTGACAAAGATAGAGAGAATAGATGCAGAAAAGGATAACAACATTACAATTAAAGAAACACTCCCATACTATGTAAAATTATTCATTGATCTTGGCAAACAGTGATATTACAATGGGATGACTCTGAAATATAGAGAAATACAAAAGCAATGACCACGAATTTACAGACTTTCATAAAGTGGCGATTGTGTTGCATATAAGGATTGAAGTGGCACGACAAGGTCGTCAATGTCGAACTGATGACAAGAACCAGACAAGTACCAGTGGAACAAGAGATGAGAAGAACCAGAAAAGTACCAGTGGAACAAGAGATGAGAAGAAACAGACAAGTACCAGTGGAACAAGAGATGACAAGGACCAGACAAGCACCAGGGGAACTAGAGATGACAAGAACCAGACAAGTACCAGTGGAACAAGAGATGACAAGAACCAGACAAGTACCAGTGGAACAAGAGATGACAAGAACCAGACAAGAGCCAGTGGAACAAGAGATGACAAGAACCAGACAAGTACCAGTGGAACAAGAGATGACAAGAACCAGACAAGAGCCAGTGGAACAAGAGATGACAAGAGCCAGACAAGTACCAGTGGAACAAGAGATGACAAGAACCAGACAAGTACCAGTGGAACAAGTGATGATAAGAACCAGACAAGTACCAGTGGAACAAGAGATGACAAGTCGCTGGCGATGGATTAAACATTCACTGAGTAAACCTGCTGACAACATTACCAGAAAGTTCTTGTTTTAGAATCTTAGCGTAAAAGAAGTACAAGCTGACAGTAGAACATATGAGGAAGAGAAGTGGAGATATCATGACAATGATGAGGAGGACATGAAAACACAGTCAGCAGATGGCACGTGACTGGAGGACTTGGGACGTGCTTGTTGAAGGTCTATGCTCCTTGGGGAGCTAAAGGGTATTGATTGATTGATATGTTGAATATTCACTCTGTCACCGTAGAGTTTGGATGAACAGTGATTTAGTTTTGATGGGACAAAAGAGTATGAAAAAATGGTTTAAGAAATGTAAATGATTTACTAAATGGACTATTTGTCCTATAGATGGGAGACAAAAGCCAGCATATATGTGCTTGGTTGGTAAGGGAGAGAACTCTTTTTGATGTAAATATTTTCTGTGAGTACATAGTTCTGGTTTACAAAATTTGCTTAACGATCGTTTTTAATAAGCTTGAAGTAAGAGAACATAGCATTTGAGAATAAACCACCAAGGGAGATAACCATAATATTAGCGCCCTTTAGAGTTAAGTGAACGGAGAGCAGAATAAACGCACGAGAAATGTGAGCGAAGTGTAAACATTTATAGAATGAAGATCACTGAGTTGTTTATGAAGGCATTAACCGTGAGTTTTGCGAGATAGGTGAGTGAACTGAAGAATGGACCAATCGCATTGACTGGAAAACAGAAATACGGATCATGAGAATGAATTGAAGGACAAAAGAGGTTAGTCCTACCAGAAAAGTTGACAAGGCAAGACGTGCTTTGCTGGGCTCTCACTAACAGTGAAACTTGCGGTTTTGCAGGAGGCTCTACCGATGTAGCTAGACTTAGAATTGTAGCGGTAGGAATTCTGGAGAATAGTTTAGATTGTGATATTTAACAAGTGTGTTAAACAGTCAGGAATAGAATAGGGGTGCCTAGTAAGAGATGTGATAGGTGTTGGACTTCTGTTGAAACGGTAAGACGAAATATTTTTTTCTGAACATTTTATAGTATTTCAGGCAACCATTTTTAGGGGTTAACGACTCCCCCATACAACAGGGATGTCCACCAGAGAAGAACAAGACCGTTCAACAGAGATGTATTACATCGGTTTACGGGAGATGCGCTCTCTCTTACAGGTGGCTCAACAAATAAAATAGCTGATGATAAAGAAATAAGATGAGGTATCGTCCTGGGCATGAATAAACGAATAAAGGTTATGAACCTATGTCATCTATGAAACTACTTAACCGCTCTCTCATGTATACAGTAAGTATGAGGAGGCCACAACAACAGTACATGACAGTACTTGATATATATGAAAGAGAATAGAAAGAGAACGACATTTTGATTTACAGATTGCCAGGCAACCCATTGTGTAAATAAACGAGATGTCACCACTGGCATGACTAGATAAAAGAAGACCACAGCAGTAGTATATTTTGCTGAAAACTGAAATTATTTATGGAATTGTGATCTATGGTTAGTTATTGATATTATTTTCAGAGTTAGGTTTGACAGGTCTAGGAAATTAGAAAGAGATGACCTCGAAATATAGAAAAGAAGGTGGAGTTGTTGAACCATGCTCAATGGAATGTTGAATCATTAGCATTGTAAATAAACATTTAGTTGGTATTGAACCTTACCCACGCAAGTTGAGTTGGATTATTACAAAGGTGTGAAAGAGCAGGAATATAGCATATATTTATATAAATTATATCAGAACTACAGGCAAAACCACTAATACGGTCGCTAATCACCAACTAGGAGAGAAGAACGAATCCTGGGAAGATAAGAGAACCAAATCATCTCATCCAGGAATTCCAACCTCTGGCGGAAAGAAAACAAGTCAGTAAGAGAGATAGTCTCGCTTGGAAGGTAGACTGAAGAAGTAGACTGGCAAGTGCAATAAATATTAACTAGGCCTGCCTCAGTCACTTAGTACAAAGCTATTAATAAATAAAAGAACACCTGCTGTGTGACATATTGTCTATTTGGTGCCTTTTGGACCAGTCTTCCAGTCAACACTCACTAGAGCACGGTTAGATAGTGTCTAGTTGCTGCCGTGACCAGCTCCCGGTTCACCACCAGTACGGCTCTGTCACAACTCTAAGTAGATCAAAAGATGTATAAGTATTTAAACCAATAAAACGGTATTTAATCAGTTTTACAAATAACGGTTCACAAGAAACAAGGGACGTTTCGGGTTTTACCCTTCGTCAGCCACAAACAGGTGACAAAACTATACGATGATGAGAAATATACAACAAATGGGTGATACAAGCAGATGGAAAAAGTAAACAACAGTGATGAGAGGAAAAAAAAAGAACAATAATAATACAAGAAAATCGTAAAATCTAAAAGAAATACTGAAACAAGAAAGTAAATAATCAACGAAACGAAAAAAAAGAGAATTAACAAAACTGTGGAACTAGTAAAAGTTAACTCAGCTCGATCCAAAGAATCTGTGAAAGAAAGCAGTAGTATTCTGTCACAGAAATCGCAAGGAAGTGACTTACGATAGCGACAAAAGAAAAGATATAAAAAGATACGAAACGAACCAAAACAAAAACATAAGAAGATAGATCTAAAAGACAACGAATAAAAAGAGAAAAGCTACCAGAATTTATGCAAAATGATGTTGTATATTCAAACCATCGGAAGCTAAAACGCCCATTTTAAAAATAAGACGATTCTCCAACGAAAAGCGAGTCTTGTCATTACCGGCACATGAAAGGAGGGCAGTGACATGAATATCGGAATTACCTGAATGGTCAGGTCTATTGAAATGAAGGGCCACCGGTAAATGTTTGTCATGATAGATGACATTCAAGTGCTCAAAAAGATGGCTATACAGTTCACAATACATGGAGAAGATAGAAGGAAAATAAGGAAATGAATATATAATTTAAAAAAATAATGACTTAAAAAGTTCACAAATAATAATACTTTACATTCATCATCATCACCTTCAATATCATCATCATTATCACCATTCAGCTCTCCCAAGGAGCATAGGCCTTCAACAACTGTTGCTAAGTTTTCCCGTCCTGTGCCATTAGCTCAAGGTCTTGTCATGTCTCCTTCATCCCCTTCATGTTTAGTCTCCATCATACCTCCCTTACCCTGGGCGTTCCACAAAAGCACTGTACTGTAATGCTATCAACTGGGTTCCTCGATGTGTGTCCTATCCATCTTCGGCGTTTTCTTCTCATCTCTTTTTCCATTGGCACCTGTCTGGGGCTTGTCATCAGTGCCACATTGGTGACCTGTCATACCATTTCACTTCTTCTATTCTACGTTAGCATCCATTTAAGAAAGTCTGTAGAGTTTTGGTAAATTACATTACTCTGGAAATAAACACTTCAGACCACAAGGTCTTTTATATTTGGACATTGGCCCTAATGTAACCGACGGAGTATCTGTCTAGGTTGAATTAGTGCCCAGGACCTAAGACGTGTCAACAGTGAGGAATGCAGTTAGCGACCCATAGCTAGACTGCTTGCGTCAGGGTCAGCGAACCAGAGCTGACCAAGACCCTACTCCACCTCCAAGTGGTGGTCCTGGAAACAGGCTGCATCACTGCAGTCTGGCTGAGTGAGTAGGGATCGAAGAGGGAAGGCTAACCCGGTCCCAAAAATGCCGTGCTGAAGTCGGATGTGTCGGCCGAAAGGCGCAAATATTGCAGCTTCGCTGTAAACGGACACAACGCAACCAACGTCCTTTTCAGGACGAACGAAGAAGAAGAAGAAGAATTAGTGACCTAGATTTCTATAGAGAGTTACGTCAACTATGTCAGAATCGAAAACGAGGCTGAACGACGTAGACGCCATTTTCAGCTGGACAATACCAGGGTTAGTAGCGAGAATAAGCATCGAGTAATTTTTTTTTTTAATTAATGAAGAAAAATATCCCGTTCAACCTCTGATGGGTTATAATTAGGATATATATTGTTTTCAATTCCAAATAATATGAACAACTGCCGATATGAGAAAGTAGCATCACATTTGTCAAATCATTGTAAATAGGGACAATCACAATTAGACTATGCTAATACGTTAAATAAATAAACAAAAAAAAAAAAAAAAACAAAAAAAAAAAAAAAAAAAATCAAGAAGAAACTCTGAACAAGAATAATATTAAAATGGAGGGGTGTAAAGGCCTGGTGTTTCCAGTTATATAACTGACTTTAACAGATATTTAATTGACTTTCATCTGTTAAAAGTCATATGCATTGCAAGAACAGCATCAGACCTTCACATTCCCAGCCACTAATATTAACATTTGTTCGTGTTAAATATTGTTTGACTATATTTTGCAGTTCCCTAGGTCTGTCTATTCTTAACACCTCTTCTACATTTATAAGATTATATATATATATATATATATATATATATATATATATATATATATATATATATATATATATATATATATATATATATATATATATATGTATATATATATGTGTGTATATATATATATATATATATATATTGTTGCGTGATAAATTCTCGCAACATCGTTTTATTTCAATATCTGTTTTATAACGCAAGGGCAACAACTGCTTGGAATTTATAGTCACTTTTCTCGGTAAGCATTTGTCTTCTCGCGTTGGTATCGAATGCAGTTAAGTTTGAGCTGTGGTCGTTTTGCGCTGGACTGCGCATGACTTGTCTTGCTTTTTTGTCGATCGGTTTCCGCCCACCACTAGTGGGAGTGAGCGATTTGGAATGGCGAAAGAGATGCCTCGTTGAAGAGGGGATCTCCGCTATTTTTGTTCTGTCAGGGATGTGTAGTCCTCTTAATGGATATTTCGTTTATTCGAGATAATACCTCTAGTGTTTCCCACATGTCGGGAGGCGTGATATTTCTGTGTATTTCATGAAAGCAAGGTAAATTGACTCTTTCATTAACTCTATTGATTTTGGGTCGTGAGCGATTTCGATTCATAGCCGTCTGCGAAAGTCGTCGTCACGAGATGTTTTCCTAGCTCACATGTCGCTGCATTGTACTGCATCGGTTGATGCAGGTACCAAGGACCATTACTTGCTACTTTGTTAAATGAACTAGGTTTGGAAAACCTTTATTATCTAGAGGATATTTTTGAGGACATTATTTATACTTCGGCAGACGTGTCTGTCTTGCTGAAGTCAAACTAAGGAGAGTGAACTGATCTCATACATCTGGTTATCTCCTGGCTGTTATAGAAAAGGATGGAGTTTTCCACCTGACTACATTTACAGCACTTTGAAATATAACATGCATCTGACTCATCATTGTAATGCTGTCTACCGTTTATTGCTGTATTGAATGTTGCTGTGATAATGACTGTTTGATGTGCCTACACATTTGCGTAACCATTTTGTCACTGTGGCGTCCACAATAAATAATGAAGAAAAACGTCAACGGCTGTTTCAAGACTCATTGACTTTATACGTCGTGAGTTTACTGACGTCCTATGTGGATTGCCCTGTTATTGTTGCATGAACATTGTTTTGACTGAACACATCTACACACTACACAAAACCAGACATGCGGATGCCATCCATCATCCTATGGCATCACGCATCATTTGGTGGCCATAAGCTGGTTTGATTCTGGTACCAGCAAACACGGGGTCCCTTACCCACTTCATTTTCAACAAGAATTCATCAGCATCCTTCAAGAAATTAACATTCTTCAATACAGTCAACATCTTCAAAATTTTCAAAGTACTCGGCGTTGCCCGGTAAAAGTCAAATTTCAATTTTTTGACGGAAACAAGAATTTGACAGTACCCGGCGTTGTTACATGTTGCCGGATAACTCGGACTGCTGTTATCTTTTACGCAAGTCAAGCAAGTTGCTGCTGTCAAGGTTCCAGTGCTGTCGTTTTTTGAGAAGGTCAAGTGCCGGTTGAAACGGGTTGTTTTCTGAAGAAGGCCAAGTACCGATTTCCATCAACTTACTTGTGGATTAGAAGGTCAAGTGCCGAAACAACTCAACACACAGTATGTCAGAAGCTCTTGTACCATCGTGTTAGCAGTGGAAGCAGTTCAGATGTGCCATCATCGTTGGAGCTTCGCTCTTTAGGACGTTGATTGACATCCGTTTTTCTGCTGTTCTACGATTGGAAGCCTATAAGTTAAGTGGCCTGTTTGTATGTAAACTGTGCCCTTATACTTCTGCTGAGTCTTCTGTGTATCATCTCATTCTATATGTTTTATGTTTATATGTTATTTGTATATTTATATGTTTATATTTCAGCGGGTTCTCGGTTGGGTGGTGTCTCCGTTAGATTATGCCACGTCATAGAGGTCGTCTATTGTGAGCGTTTTCTGTAAGGTTTGCAAATTTCCGATACTGGAATTTGCTAAGCGACTTCTGTTGCTATTTATGTTAGCTGTGATGACATGTTTTAATATTGTTTTCGTTATTATTTCGCATTCTTTAGTTTTGTTTTGATTTGTTTGTGGTTGTTAGCCTACTCTTGTCTATAATTTAGTTTCATACAACATTTTTGTTTATACACTGTGGTGTCATGTATTTTGTTTAATTCTATCGCAGATATCGTCACATTTTTTGTGATATTTCATTAATTTCTGCTTTATTTTTTAGTTGATTTCTGCGAAAGTTTTTGTATTGTTGCTGATCTTTGTTATTGTTTACATTGTTATTGTTTACATTGTTTGTATTGTTTACATTTTCAATGTTTACATTCTGCATGTGTTTACATAGTCATTGTTTACAGTTATAGTAATTAGTTAATGGGCTATGCTAATGCACTGTTACTACTATACTGATGATAAATGAATGATGAATAGTGTCGTGCACTATTGAATGAGAAGTGCACTTATGATCAAGAATTGAGTGCTGATATTTCATATACAAGTTCTTTGATTGGAGACTTGTTTCCCACAGAGACTGGGATAATATAAGGTGATGTGAATATACAAGTGCTTAATTAAGACTTGTTACACTTAGGTTTGAAATAAATTAGTTAATTATTTCAGGTTTTGGACTCATATGTTAGACAACATGTCTACATTTGAGCACTTTATTGAGCAGGGTAAATTGCTTGGGAAGACTGGTGATAAGTTAGAAGAATTTGCAACTGCTCGATATGATAAAGCAATGGAAGCTGAACAAAAGAAACTGCAGATGCAGGTGGATGAAAAAAGATTCCAAATGGAAATGGAAAAACAAAAAAGGGAATCAGAAGCTGAGGAGAGAAAACTCCAGCTACAGCTAGAAGCTGAAAGACTTCAAAAAGAGGCTGAGAATAAAAGACTTGAAAAAGAGGCTGAGAATAAAAAGACTTGAAAAAGAGGCTGAGAATAAAAGACTTGAAAAAGAGGCTGAAAATAAAAGACTTGAAAAAGAAGCTGAAAATGAAAGACTTCAAAAAGAGGCTCAGGCTGAGGAAAGAAGATTACAGAGAGAGTCTGATGAGAGGAAAGAGAAAGCAAAAATGGAACATGAAGAAAAGGTCTTAGCTTTAGAGTTGGAAAAATTGAAATTGACAAGCATGAGTAATGGTAATGATGCAAACAAGGGTTCATCTTCTGGTAAGGCTAATAATGATACTTTTAAGATTAAGTTACCAACATTTAGTCCTTCCAGCGATGACATAATGTTCTATCTGGACAGATTTGAACAAGCATGTACAGCTCATAACATAGACAAAGCAAAATATGTTTATCAGTTATCAGGGATACTGACAGGTAAAGCTCTAAGTATATTAAATATGGTGGATGAACCTGACAAGAACAATTATGAGGTTGTCAGGGCCGCTTTGTTAAAGAAATATCAGCTTAACGAAGACGGCTATCGTCTACAATTTAAAAACATGTTACCTGAAAATGGAGTTGAATTCTCCGAGTTTATTGCAAGAATACGCATTACTTTCTCACGATGGGTTGAACTATCTAAGACGGAAAAAACTTATGAAGGACTTATGGACTTAATACTTAGAGACAAAGTCATGTCGTCTGTCAATGAGTCTTTCCTTGCTTTCCTTCATGAACGTAAACCTAAAACAATAAAAGAAATGGAAGATTTCTGTTGCCAATACGTAACTGCGCACCCACACATAACCATGGGTAACTCTAAGGTGAAAGAAGGTTTACCAGTTGCTTCGGCAGCTCCGTATGGTCAAAACTTTGCTCGTAGATCCCAACAAAATTTTGATAGAAAGAGTAGCGGTAATTTCTGTCAAAATCATGGAAATCAATTTCATGGTGATTCTTCTTCGAAGAATTGGAGACAACCTGATAGTACTCGTTACTATCACCCTAATAATTATAAGCATTTCAAAAGAGGATATGGTAATAGAGGTTATTCCTGCCGAAGACCTCAGAACCAAACAAATAGATGTTCGCATCAATGTGAACATGATAGTAATCGTGGAAACTGGAATTCGAACCAGTATAACAATTACAATAGAGACAATAATAACTGCAGAGATAATAATAACTCTGATAACTTCAGAGGTAATAATAGTCGGGGTAGATCTCAACACAAAAAAAAGAGATATCAGCAGGCTAATGCTGTACAACAGGAAACTGAGGCAGCCTGTAATCATGTTGTTGATAGTAAAAACTTTGACGCTGTCACTAGTTCTGCTTTTGACTTTGAGAGAGCAAACAAATGTCCCCAATGCAGTACTTTATTCGAACCGGGTACCATAACTACTTTGAGTTGTGGTCACCCACTTCCCGCTCTTCCTGCTGCTGTTGCGCATGACGGGAGGGGTTCTTTAATTCTACATAAGGGTCTTGTTAATGATACTCCGGTCTCACTACTTTTCGATTCCGGATGCACCACTATTGGTGTTAGACAATCGCTTGTAAATCCATCTTGTGCTACAGGAAGGGTTATTAAATGTGTCACATTTGGCGGCACTCTAGAAAAATATCCTACTGCTGTAATTCGCATTGCCACTCCTTTCTTTACTGGAGATGTGCATGCTTGTCTCTTACCTAATCCTATTGCGGACCTTATTATTGGTCGTATTCACGGAGTTAGGGAGTGTACCCCACAGCAGATTGCTGCTTGGGAAGATAATAACATGCAAGCTACAAATGCAGTAGTTACAAGAGCACAAGCTCTACAAACACCCGAAACTTCACTGAATAGTGATAATGAAGTTGATAGCCAAGATAGTCACTTAGTGATCACTCGTGACTCTTTCATAAAATTGCAAGAAGAAGATTCTTCTTTAAAAAAATTCTTCGTTCTTGCGAAGAAAGGTGATCCGAATCAGGATACAAATAGAAAATCTTGGATTGCAATGAGAAACGGCGTACTTGTACGTATGGTACAAGATTCGGCTACGTCGGCACATTCGCAAATTCTTGTTCCCAAGAGCATGAGAGTCCAAATATTGCAACATGCTCATGACTCGCAATGTGCTGGACATATGGGTTTTGCCCGTACGAAGTCGAGAGTCCTTGCGGCTTTCTTTTGGCCTTTTGTCAATAAGGACATTCGTATTTACTGCCGATCATGCAAGGTATGTCAGGAGGTCAAATCTAGAGGACCACGACATGCTGCGCCTATCCAGGCTGCTGACATTCCTATTCGGCCGTTTCAGAAAATGGCCATAGATATTATTGGCCCTTTTAAGGTCAAGTCGGCCAGAGGACATCAGTTTATCCTTACATGTGTCGATATGTGCACACGTTGGCCAGAGGCTATTCCTCTTAAGAGCATATCTACTACAGATATCGCAGATGCTCTTTGGTTGATATTTTCTCGCTTGGGGTTCCCCAGAGAAATATTGTCAGACCATGGCACTCAACTCATATCTGACACTATGTCACAGGTAATGTCTACCTTACATATTGAACGATCTCTCAGTAGTATCTACCATCCTATGTCTAATGGGTTAGTTGAGCGTCTGAATAGAACGCTCAAGACTTTGCTTGGTAAGATAACTGAAGATCATCCTCAAGATTGGGACAGGGTTTTACCCGCGGCTCTCTTTGCCTATAGAGAAGTCCCTAATGAACACACAGGATTTTCTCCCTTCGAACTTGTCTTTGGCGCGCGTCCACGCGGCCCTATGTCTTTATTACACGATCTCATCACTGCCGATGATATTAGCGATGAAACTCAATCCTCATATGAGTATGTCATTGCTCTTAGACAAAAGATCATTGAGGCATGTAAGCTAGCAACTGCTTCATCAGAAATTGCTAAAGAGAAGGCAAGGCAGTTTGCTAACAAGAATAGATGTCTACGACAACTTTGTCCAGGTGACAAAGCATTCGTCCTACTCCCCAGTAGGGAAAATAGACTTCTTATTGCATGGAAAGGTCCGTATGCAATAGTCTCTCTCGGATTTCCGATGTTGACTATGTGGTCGATATTGATGGAAAGCATAAAACTTTCCACATAAACATGCTTTCGGAATTTCACGAACGTCCGGACTATTTGCTGCCTATTTTCCAGGCAACGGATGATGCTCCTGCACCTCACGGTCATTATTCATCCCTGTCTGTCATTCAGGATGAGGAAGCTACCTTCTCTGATGTCAACCTTCCCCTTCCAGTGGTTCCATTACATTCCACGGAATCTTGGAAAAACGTTTCTGTTTCTCCTAATCTTTCTGGTGACGAACATCGACGAGACTTGTCGATGTTACAAACATTTCAGGATGTTCTCACTGACATTCCTGGACACACAGATGTCATAGAACATGACATAATTCTTACCGACAATAATCCAATTAGGGTTAGGCCGTATCCTATTCCTATACACTTTCAGTCGCAAGTGGAAAAGGAATTGGATGAAATGATTCAATTAAATATAATTGAACCATCGACTTCACCATATTCTTCTTCCATGGTTATTGTCCGGAAGAAGGATAAGAACATACGAATTTGCGTTGATTATCGCAAATTGAATCAGGTCACAAAGTTCGACGCTGAACCGATGCCTTTGTTAGAAGATCTACTGATTAGACTTTCTAATTCTAGATTCTTCACTAAACTTGACTTGTCTAAAGGTTATTGGCAAGTGCCTTTAGCAGAGCATGCCAAACCTCTTACTGCTTTTTCTACACCTAGGGGTCTATTTCAATGGAATGTTATGCCTTTTGGTCTCATGAACGCCCCTGCCACTTTCGTTCGCATGATGCGTCGAATTCTGTCCACATCGTTCGGATGTCATCGCATACTTAGATGACATCTGTCTCTTCAGTGATACCTGGGAAGATCACTATTTAGGGTTATATGACTTACTGTCCACTCTACGTGAGAATAATTTGACAGCAAAACCTTCTAAAGCTTTTGTTGGTTTTGGTGAAATCTCTTTCCTGGGTCATCGTGTTGGTCATGGTCTCTTGAAGACAGAAGACCACAATACTTCCAAAATACTGAACATCTCTGTTCCTAAAACGAAGAAACAAGTTAGGAGTCTCTTAGGTTTAATTCAATTTTATGGGAGATTTATTCCAAATTTATCTTCGATCATGGCACCTCTATCAACATTGTTGAAGAAAGGTTCGCCTAATCTGGTCCGTTGGTCTGAAGAATGCCAATCTTCACTAGACCAAATCAAGAATATATTTTCTTCTCCTCCCATCTTAAGATTACCTACTCTTGATAGGACTTTTGTTCTTCGGAGTGATGCTTCATCCACTGGGATTGGAGCAGCACTGATGCAAGAATATGCAAATACTCTGCATCCTGTTATGTACATTTCTAGAAAACTAAATGCGGCAGAGAGGAACTACTCGGTTTTAGACCGTGAGTTGTTAGCGATGGTTTGGTCAATTCTAAAGCTACAAAGATTCCTCCTGGGCGCACATTTCATTCTAGAGACTGATCAGAAAGCTCTTACAGCTATTCAGACTAAGAATTTGAAGAGTTCGAGATCCACTCGATATGCTATAGCTCTTCAACCTTTTCACTTCACGGTACGAGCTATCCTTGGTGCGGATAATGTGATGGCTGACATTTTGTCTAGATGCCCACATGACTCCAACTAATACTTCTGTCCTATATTTCCATATATTACAGAGTCATAACACACCTATATTTCTACAATAGATTAGCACATCTGTACTTACTTTATATGTACACACTATCGTGCTTTGTTGTCATCTTCTTCTGTTCGTTTTTTAAGATGATAGAGGAGGACTGAGTAGTTAATATAAGGGCCGTTAGTTTACTAAACAGCCACAATTATTAATAATGTATTGTACCTTATGAAGCATATTAGTTATTAATTAGCATTATATTGCTTGTACTTTCTCAGAATGTCATTGTTGAGCTGAGGACTTACCTTACGAGTTCTAGATTGTGTACTTACCCTCGGAATACCAGAGCATATGTCCTGGATCGTCATGTAGTTTAACTTTACTATGTACTTATGTCATTACATGTCAAAGAATGTACTATTTAAATTTTCCTATCAGATTTGTACATCCATTTTTAAAGACAATATTAGAGTATGCTGTTTAATGATGATTATAGTAACTTGCATACGTATATTGTGTTTACATGCTAACGTGATGTGTGTTGGTGACACCTCCCCGATGTGAATATTTTTTGAGACATATTTATTTTTCTGTTGAGGTATATCCTCACCAGACACTCTATAATTAGCCTATTGTTTGGCAATTTAGTTAATTATCAGCGCATAATTCGTGCGTTTTGAGCCGCTTATCGCTTGCTCTTTGATATTGAAAAAAAAATATGTTCCACATTTTTTTTTTTATCGGGAGGAGGTGGTGATATGTTGCGTGATAAATTCTCGCAACATCGTTTTATTTCAATATCTGTTTTATAACGCAAGGGCAACAACTGCTTGGAATTTATAGTCACTTTTCTCGGTAAGCATTTGTCTTCTCGCGTTGGTATCGAATGCAGTTAAGTTTGAGCTGTGGTCGTTTTGCGCTGGACTGCGCATGACTTGTCTTGCTTTTTTGTCGATCGGTTTCCGCCCACCACTAGTGGGAGTGAGCGATTTGGAATGGCGAAAGAGATGCCTCGTTGAAGAGGGGATCTCCGCTATTTTTGTTCTGTCAGGGATGTGTAGTCCTCTTAATGGATATTTCGTTTATTCGAGATAATACCTCTAGTGTTTCCCACATGTCGGGAGGCGTGATATTTCTGTGTATTTCATGAAAGCAAGGTAAATTGACTCTTTCATTAACTCTATTGATTTTGGGTCGTGAGCGATTTCGATTCATAGCCCGTCTGCGAAAGTCGTCGTCACGAGATGTTTTCCTAGCTCACATGTCGCTGCATTGTACTGCATCGGTTGATGCAGGTACCAAGGACCATTACTTGCTACTTTGTTAAATGAACTAGGTTTGGAAAACCTTTATTATCTAGAGGATATTTTTGAGGACATTATTTATACTTCGGCAGACGTGTCTGTCTTGCTGAAGTCAAACTAAGGAGAGTGAACTGATCTCATACATCTGGTTATCTCCTGGCTGTTATAGAAAAGGATGGAGTTTTCCACCTGACTACATTTACAGCACTTTGAAATATAACATGCATCTGACTCATCATTGTAATGCTGTCTACCGTTTATTGCTGTATTGAATGTTGCTGTGATAATGACTGTTTGATGTGCCTACACATTTGCGTAACCATTTTGTCACTGTGGCGTCCACAATAAATAATGAAGAAAAACGTCAACGGCTGTTTCAAGACTCATTGACTTTATACGTCGTGAGTTTACTGACGTCCTATGTGGATTGCCCTGTTATTGTTGCATGAACATTGTTTTGACTGAACACATCTACACACTACACAAAACCAGACATGCGGATGCCATCCATCATCCTATGGCATCACGCATCATATATATATATATATATATATATATAGGTACCACAAAGTGATTTTTGTGTGCACAGAAACACCAGAGAAAACAATGTAGTTTTGAAGCCCTTGGTAAATCAGGAAATTTGGTACTTTATTTTTTCAAATAGGACAACAAATAAAAAAATTATAGCATTTTAAAAAATGTGGGGACTTCGCAACATTGAAAAAGTTACATCACACCAACTTCAGAACACTGCCGTCTTCTTAAATATAATCTTACAACTTTCTCTGACAAACAGCATATAGTCTGGAATATACTGATCACACAAAGAAAACTATAGCGCTACATCATGAATAATTATCAATATATTTGAGACCAAAAATTGCAAATCTGCAAAACACATTACCGAAAAATATAGTTTGTTGAATGAAAGTCAATATTCACAACATCATATTTCAAAAAGTAAAAAAGGTACAAGCTTTAAATTTGTACACATTAATCTGCATGCTACATAAATATACGAGGGGCGTTCAGAAAGTAATGCACCACATCTTTTTTCTCAGGAGCTGTTTATTCAAAAGGCATGAAATTTATATACAATATACACGGATATGTCATGTACACATCGGCATTATTCAACATAATCCCCATCAACTTGTACGACTTTATGCCAGCGCGAAACAAGTGCATGTATTCCTAGCCCGTACCAGATTTTGTCTTGACCATGTAGCCATTTCTTCGCTGCATGAATCACTTCATCATCTTCAAACCTTGTTCACGGAGTGCACCTTTAAGTTGACCAAATAGATGAAAATCAGAAGGTGCCAAATCGAGACTATAGGGTGGATGGGGTAGTACAGTCCAACCCAATTTGGTGATTGCTTCCCGTGTTGCCAGACTTGTGTGAGGTCGCGCATTGTCGTGAAGGAGAAGCAGGTCTGTTGGATTCTTGTGCGGCCGAACTCTGCGAAAACGTTGATTGAGTTTTTTCAATGTCTTAATGTAAGCTTGCGAATGGATTGTCTCTCCTATTGGCATAACATCCACAAGAATCACACCTTCAATGTCCCAAAAAACAGTGATCATGACCTTTCCAGCTGAAGGAATTGTCTTGAATTTCTTTCTTCGTGGTGATTGCGGATGATGCCACTCCATTGACTGTCTTTTTGTCTCAGGTTCAAAATGATGTGCCCAGCTTTCGTCACCTGTAACGATCTTAGCCAAAAAGTTATCTCCATCAGCATTGAAACTCTCCAACAATTCAGAAGAAATTGCTTTCCTTTGCAATCGGTGGTCATTTGTGAGACTTCGAGGAACCCATCTTGCGCAAACCTTAAAAAATCCGAGAGTTTTTATAACTGCATTTGCACTACCAATGCTGACTGACAGCTGTAAGGCCAATTGTTGAGTAGTGATTCGCCTATCAGTAAGAATAATGCACTCAGCGCATTTCAACATTTCTGCGTTGGTGGCTGTGGCAGGACGTCCACAATGCGGCCGATCAAGCAGCTCCGTATCTCCACTTCCTGATTCTTTGATTCTCTGAACCCAGCGACTGACTGTACTCCTGTCGACTGCAAAACTTCCATACACATCACATAGACATTTGTGAATGTTCACAACAGTTTCCTTCTCTGTAACGAGAAATTCTATCACAATTCGCTGCTTATAACGCAAGTTGCTAACACGCTCCATATCAACGGTTTAGGGCAGCCGTATTATTTGGCCCGTTCCAGTGCAATTTGGTGCACACAATTGGCACATGCCATATTTAAAGTGTGCAAAATTTCATGCGTCTATCTTTATTATTAGCTGGGAAAAACGATGTGGTGCATTACTTTCTGAACGCCCCTCGTATCTCAGAGGATTTAAACATCTATTTGTTCTTGTATAATTTTTAAAAATGTGTCCAGAGGCCAATTTGTCGCAGGGGAAGAAAAAAGTGTGAAATGAAGAAATTTTTTTTTTTTTTTAAGATACTGTCCATATTTCATTAAAAAAAAATTTGTAGGCAATAATTAACATCATCTAAACAATAATTAGCAACATCTAAACGCTATATTTTTTTAAAACAACTGGTTATTAGCATTTAAAAATACATTTTTTTAACTGGAGAAGAATGATCATGGCGCACTCTTTCCCTGTGAGAGGGCAATGACACATCAAAACTGTGGTAAAGTGGGATGATATAAATATTTATAGGGGACTTAGTGTACTGACTGAGATCAGCTGTGAAGGTATCTGTATCTAATAGGTGTAGTGTTTTACAGATAACCTTACTTGCTACCACATTTATACCTCAGTCAGAATTATTCTGGAATATGGTGATGACTACGTTGAATGTCTAGGGTATGTATATGATGAAGTGTAAGTCACAACAACAACAGACAGATAAACAATTTAATTTATTCCACCACACTTGACAACATTGTGACACTCACACACATTTAACATTCTATAAGACTATCTTAAATGAGTCACTGGTAAAGTTTCAAATATATATGTATTAATTACTTTCACTAATATATGTCCTGATTCAACTACAAAGTGAACCAGGAATCACAATCAATTGAAATCACAATTTATATATACATAATTTATAAATATGAACCTGGTAGTGACATATTTTATTAATATTATCCTATGTGTGTCAGTTGTGTAGTAGTACTATGAGGTAATACTGGTTTTGTTTTTCAAGCTATGTTGTTATTTGTCATCATGACTTCAAGTGTTTGTTTATCTGGGAAATAGTATGGGGGAAAAGTTCACAGTTCCTGTCAATTTAAACGAGGTATTGTCCCTCTTTTTTACTAAAATGTCAATTTTTGAGGGGACACATAATGTTGAGCTCCACTGGCCACAGAGGCTTAACTTTCGTGATGGCGGCAGGAAAAGACTCCTCTGCTCGATTGCTCCCCTGTGTTCTGGAGACACCTCACTAGTCGCTATCTGGACCCAGGAGTATGCTGTCAGCCTCCAGATTCAGCAAAGCTCAGACCAGGTGCTGCTCAATAACTTTAGGACCACAGTCCCACAATTCATACTAATGTCAGGATTTCAGACATAAAACAGTAGAATGTCATGTTTCCTAATAAGCGTTTTGTAAGTTTTTTAAACCTAACTCTCGTATGGGTAGTGTTTTTTATCACTGTCGATTTGAAAAAAGCTAGTGCTTGTGGCCTTACACGCGTGATGGTAGTAATTGTATAGCGAGACGCGTGTTAGTGTGACATGTGTTCCGGCTTTCAGCCCTCCCTTCTCTCTATCCTAATTCCATCTGTCTTTCGTTTATGGTAACTTAGTGTATAAAATGACATGAATGGAATATTAAATATAGGTCAGCTTGCGTATCTCAAGGTTTTTCTTAGAAATGCAGTACACGTTTTATCGTAGAAAGCGTGTATGCTGCAGTAGGCTTTTACTATCAACGTGAAACGTTACAATTTGCAGACGAAGTAGAAAACAAGGGGGATTTCGAGTACAGTCATTGTGACAGCACTGTTCTTTACCATTCTTCTTTCCTTTTATTGAAGTTATTTGTTAGGCTTTACATTTACTTTTTAATTTATATATGTGGATTAGAATTTCACACGACAAAAACCTAAATGCTTCAGAAGTCCAAAATACAATTCTTTGATATTTCCTGATAGTTTAATGTCCTTATCATTCAATATTAATGTCCTTATCATTCAATATCAATTATCTGTATCTTACCTCTACACCTCACGGTAGAAAAAGAACAACTAAATAAGTATCTTAACTGAGCCTTAAGATTTCTAAGGGCATCCTTTACAAATTTTATCCACACCCTCCTTTGTGGTGCACAGACCCCCTTGGCTTATGATTGTGTTATATAACTCTATCTTCTTCTCTGCATTTTTAATATCTTTTTCTTTTTTCCTCCTATTCTTGTCAGTTATTCGCTGTTTAGTTTTTTCTTTGACTGCCCTCTCTGACTCTTTACTCCGTATTTTCCATTTCAGTCTATGTTTTGGGTTCTTCGTCATCACTCTTGCATTCTCTACTTTTATTTTATCTGCTCCTTCCTCTTCTCCATTTCACATTTTATCTGTTTGTAGTGTGTTACTTTGTGGTCTGTAGCTTTATGAAAAAAAAAAAAAAAAAACTACAAGCAGTCTACCTTGAGCCATGTTGTATTCCCATCCATATAACTTCTGGAATTTTATTTTTCCAGATGACTCCTACTAGGAGTCATCTGGAAAATTAAAATTCCAGAAGTTATTTTTGTTTTTACATGTATAGAGAATTACATGTACTATTACTATTACTGGCTTGTTCTTGTTCAGAGTTTCTTCTTGATTTTTTTTTTTTTTTTTTAAACATATAAGCACAATTGTGATTGTCCTAATTTACAATGGTGTGATGCCACTTTCTCATATCGGCAGTTTTTCATATTATTTGGAATTGAAAACAATATGTATCCTAATTATAACCCATCAGAGGTTGAACGGGATTTTTTTCTTCCTTAAATAAAAATAAATATATATATATCTTCTTTTCGGGGAATTTTAAGACTATCAACTATTGGCTGCGAGTCCGGACATTTCAGTACAGCATCAGCCTTTTTAATTATGGCATTTTCCGGTCCCCTAGCCTTGACTCAATTGGCTTTGGCCTTGCGATATCCTTCGCGTTTAAGATCATAATTTACCCTATTATGTTGCAAAATAAACCTTCATTCAATTACACATTAATCAAAACATGCATTTTTTATTCAGATTGGTAACTTTCTTAGCTTTTCAAGCTCGTGAAATAATTAGATTGATGCGTGAATGTCTGAAGTGGTGATAACACATTCGTTCCACGCTGTTACAACTATGTGATCGTGTTAAATTGCTAAATAATATTAAAACTATTGTAAAGTTTACATTTAAAGTTCAAAACATTGTTAATAAGTGATATACTTACGTATAGTCATCTTCAAATCAGAAGATGTGATGAAGTTTGAACACGAACCAACATAAGTGGCATGCCGATTTTGATCGACATCGGGAGTTATCCCGGTCGATGTAACAGCCTCGCTCTGCATTTTTCGCTAAAATTCTTGACTGAGAGAGCGTTACTTAAAGTCAAATCGCTTCACCAGCAAACATCAGAAGTCTGTGATATTTTACAGGAATAAATAAAAATGGCTCCCAAATCTTCTCATACCATGCAAAGAATTATAATACAACTTAAAATGTCAAATCTTGTAAAATTTCAACTTCACTTCGAGAAATCTACGTCTTCCACTTTGTTTTCTACAGCTTGCATTATACGAAATTAAAGCTATTCCTCTGGCCATTCTAATGGTGAAAACCGTATGCTAATCAAACGGTTGCTGGTCAAGCGAAACCCGTTTGAATGAAGCGGGCTGAGGAAAAAAAGCCAAGAGTTGGCCGCGCGCCCGGGCCAACTACGCGTAACGTTGCTGTTAGTTTTTATTAGTAAAAAAATACTTCAATAACTTTTATTATTCGGGAATTAATAGATTTCAAAAGAGAAGAGGACAATGAGTATCGTGATATAAATTTTATTACAATTCGCTTAATAGCAAAGGGACAGTGACGACTTAAACTTGACGAATTTTCCTCAGTTTTCTCAACTTTCGTGCGTTTTCAACAGCTAGAAGCGGGCACTTTGTGGTAGCTAATATATATATATATATATATATATATATATATATATATATATATATATATATATATATATATATATATATATATATATATATATATATATATATATATATATATATATATATATATATATATATATATATATATATATATATATATATATATATATATATATATATATATATATATATATATAAATAAATAAAATAAATAAATAAATAAATAAAAATATATAAATATATAAATATATAAAATATATAAATATATATATATATATATATATATATATATATATATATATATATATATATATATATATATATATATATATATATATATATATATATATATATATATATATATATATATATATATATATATATATATATATATATATATATATATATATATATATATATATATATATATATATATATATATTTATATATATATATATATATACACACACATATAATATTAATATAACATAATTATACATTTATATATTATATATATTTTATTTTTTATATAATTTTAAATTATATAATATAAATTATATAATTTTATAATTATATAATTGTAATATATAAAATATAAAATTATATAATATAATAAAATTTTATATTTTTATTAATTATAATAACATTATAATAAAATTATATAATAAATTATATAATAATATTATTATATAATAATAAAAATTATATAATATAGTAATATAATAAAATTATAATAAAATCTCCGGTCCAAAATATGTAATTAGATTTTGTTAAAACTATCTACACATTGTCGCATTTTTAATGAAAACAAAAACTGATGTTATCATCTGGATCCAGTAAAACTGTCAGTGTCTACAACAGTCATTCACCAGTTTCCACATTTCAAACTAGGTAAATAGTTCAATTCGAAGGGAGTATGTTTTGCCAAGTGTTGCAATTCTAACGGAATTGTTGTTGCCAAATAGTGGAATTCTGACGGAATATAAAATTTAACGGAGTATGTGTTAAAAATTCACGCTACTGATTCTATTCAACAAACCGGTAAGTAAACTAGTTTTCTTCGTTTTGTTTTGTTAGTTGACATACAAAGAATAGTACAAATATGTGCTACTGTATTTGCATCTAATTTTATTTCAAATTATTAGTTAACCTAAATGAAAATGCAAATTGGGTCTGAAACTCGCGATTGGGTCCATTTTCATGCAATACGGGTACAGCCGAAAATGGCGGCCAAATTTTAGTTGGCGTAACTCTCTATAGAAATCTAGGGCACTAGGTTGAATGGGCCGCGCTTCGCCAAGATGTAAAATTAAAAACAAACCAGTGGAAGAAGAGGTGAGAGAAACATGCTAATCACGTGATAGCATGACAAGGTAGTCCATTTTTTCAATCCTCACTGTAAGAAAAATAGACGGAGAAGAGCAGTGGCACACAGACAGATGGAAGGAATAAAGAGGACGGCACGGGACATGAAGGCTTGGGATGAATTGGTTGTAAGCCTATGCTCCAACGGAAGCTGAAGATATACTGCTTTATTGTTTGTTTTATTTAACACACTCGTCCAGCATTTTGATTAGACGACTTACTTGGTCGTTCCTCTTCTACCCTAAGGCGTAGAGATATGCCAAAGAGAGCGCCAAACTATCCTATATGTCTGCCCCCTGGCCTGGTTCCATCCTTCAAGATTGTCTTTGATTAGAAATACTCGTACAAACTTTTTATGCACATATCTTGCTGTTTAACTGTGACTTTCATTGAATTCCTTCATTAACCAAGAGTTTGTCCAAAAATCATGGGTCTTCAACAAATGTATGTCAAGTCTTGTCCTGTGCTGTTGCTACCAGGTCTTTCTGTGTCCACCGTATCACTTTCATTCCTGACTCCAGATCTCTTTTCATTTTTTTTAAAGGTCTGCCTCTGCGTCTTTTACCATGGTGCTCCAGAACAAGGACTGCCTTGTGATGCAATGTGCCAGTTTCTTCAACGTGTGTCGTATCCATCGCCAGCGTCTTCTTCTCATCTGTTGTTCCAGTGGCACTTGTCTTGTTTCTGTCAGCAGTTTCACGTTGGTGACCCTGCCATACCGTCTCAGCACTTGTGTTCCACGGAAGAACAGATTCATGACATTCTGTAACTTCTTGGATGTAGCGACTTTCACTCGAGTGTTACTGGAGCCCGAATGGGAAGCAAAGAACAGTAATACTGTCACCTACCAAACATGTCGTATATGGCAACTAAGTATGGTTCGGCATTAGACTTGTCGTGTAGAAACTTCAAGCCACAACCACTGTGACTTTAAAATACTACTTTGTCTTTAGTATCATGTGTGGAACAATCGGTAAAATTTACCTTTGCACTGTTTATTTTGTGTCTTTCAGTTCTCGTCGAGTACCATGATAAGACAAAACTGTCAATATGTACATTTTACTGTGTATCTGTGACTTTAAATTACTACTTAACTATCATGAATGGAATCAATGACAACATCAACTGTTTTTGTTTTGTGTTTGTTTTTTGTGCGCTTTTTTGTGACGACAAATACTCATCCATTACTATGATTAGAAAAAAGCTAATAACTTGCCTTGTTTTCCTGTTTAAATCTTGTTTTTTTTTTTTGGTTTACCCTTTCCGTTCCATACAACATCGAAGAACTCTACAGTTGGTGACATTAAAATAATGTATTCATCATGGCTGGAGCATGTAACAAAACAATATTTGACTATTTACTTTTGCCTTAAATCGTTCGTTACTTGTTAACATTTTAGTTAGCGTAGAACGGGAGCAAGACTGCAGCTGGCCTCATTATAGGAAGCCTGTACCAAACATTCACATGTTCTTGCAACAGAGGCTTGTGTAGCAATTAGTTTTACATGATGCGGTTGGCAGTCTCATGCTAGACCTCACTTTAGTCGTCTGGTTACGTGTTAAATTATTATCATCACACTTCAACTGCACAAGAAGCATCGACCTTCAACAAACCTAAGTCACAACAAACCTAAGTCACAACAAACCTATGTCTCAACAAACCTAAGTCACAACAAGCCTAAGTCACAACAAACCTATGTCACAACAAACCTATGTCACAACAAACCTAAGTCACAACAAACGTAAGTCACAACAAATCTAAGCCACAACAAACCTAAGTCACAACAAACCTAAGTCACAACAAACCTAAGCCACAACAAAACAAAGCCACAACAAAACTATGTCACAACAAACCTAAGTCACAACAAACCTAAGTCACAACAAACCTATGTCACAACAAACCTATGCCTCAACAAACCTATGTCACAACAAATCTAAGTCACAACAAACCTAAGTCACAACAAACCTAAGTCACAACAAACCTAAGTCACAACAAACCTGAGTCACAACAAACCTATGTCACAACAAACCTAAGTCAAAACAAACCTATGCCAAGACTATCAGTCCCATGCCATCAGCTCAAGGTCTTTCCATGTCTTGTCCACCCCCTTCATGTCTGTCTCCAGTTCCCATCTTCATGTGTTATTTTGTACTCCTATATCTCTCTTACCATGGGCATTCTGCAGCAAGGACTGTCAGGTAATGCTATCAGCAGGTTTACTCAATGTTTGTCCCATCCATCTCCAGCATCTTCTTCTCATCTCTTGTTCCACTGGCACTTATTTGGTTCTTGTCATCTCTTGTTCCACTGGCACTTATTTGGTTCTTGTTATCTCTTGTTCCACTGTCACTTATTTGGTTCTTCTCATCTCTTGTTCCACTGGCACTTATTTGGTTCTTGTCATCTCTTGTTCCACTGTCACTTATTTGGTTCTTCTCATCTCTTGTTCCACTGGCACTTATTTGGTTCTTCTCATCTCTTGTTCCACTGGCACTTATTTGGTTCTTCTCATCTCTTGTTCCACTGGCACTTATTTGGTTCTTGTCATCAGTTCCGCAACAGTGATCTTGTCATACCACGTCGGTCTTTCTGTTCTACGCAAGCATCAGTTATATGTTTAATAGCTTTTTTTTTTTGTTTTGTTTGAGCGTTTTGCGTTCGTGTGGCGAGACGCGTTCCTTTCAACCTAATTGTTTATATCAGAGCGCAATTTGCCTGTTAAAAATAGGTGAACACTGTTAACTGAAGCGATGTGTTGATAAATTCTAAGCCATGAAAAGGACTACTAGCATCTATCAGCTAGCATGAAAAAGCCCTGAAAAGGACTGTTAGCCCGATCAGCGTTCATAGATACTAAGTCTTGAAAAGGACTAACATTATCCATCTGCTAGCCTAAAGCCCCGAAAAGGACTTGCTCTAAAATGACTTGCCAGTTACGCCAACGCTGCCCGTACTTCCTCAGTGTTCAGGGAACACCGGTTGTAGTGAACTCTTAAGCAATCTAAAAAGATTGATATAGTTTAATAGCTGACCAGTTTTAACTGTTTTATACCCCACGGCACGTTTAGTGCAACCTGATTTGGTTTGTTATTCTCCCAAGTATGAGAGCTTCTTTTGTTATTAATCAAATTTCAACACAGCTGCACTTTCCACTATGGGACAAATAAACATATCAGGGGACAAATAAACATATCAGCTACATATAACTCTTACAACATTTCAAAACTTTTGTCAACTAATTACCAATTATGTTCATTCTATTATAAGCAGGGTCGGCTCTTGGGCAGTGGGTGCAGTGAGGCGCAACGGGCGCCGAGTGGGGGGGGGGGTATTGGGGCGCCTACATTTTTTTAAAAGTCGTTAACAGTATTAAATTAAACAGAGAAAAGGGCAAAGTAAAGAGTTATTTCCTTACATAAATCTTTTCCTATATGTCTATATTATTCATTTTAAAAAATATAACGCGCTGAGCACTCATATGTAATAGAACATCAATACAGAAAAAAATTACCTAACCTAAAATTTTTTATACATAAGTGAATTTTTTTCTAAAATGCTACAGTTAACATCCCTTGCTGAAATGACAGTGGTATCCAACTGTCGCGAGGTGTTTTGAGGAGATAGGGACAGCTTGAATGGGATGGAAGAATACAGATAATAATGTCTTATTGATAGCTTCCGAGTTTGAAGAAACTGCCTCTCCTCGGGAAATAGTGTACCAGAAATTTACTTAAAAGAGAATTCTAGCAACTAAACAGGATATTTTCTGGACGATAAATTCTTCCTCAGGGATCCTACAAAAGGACTGTGTAAAGCACACAAGGTTGAGAAAGAGATTTGGTGTCCAGCCACAATTAAAATATCTCGACCCAATAGAAGTTAATTGTATTATGGCTGAGCCCCCAGGGTGTAGATTTATATTTAAAACAAAATTACAACCCAAATAAAGTTAACAAGAAAATTAACAACAGACTCTGTTATGTAAAGTTGAATAAAAGGGTATAGAATCTTACATTTCTTATTATACATATAAATATGAAAAAAAAAGTTTAGCTCTACTGTTTATAAAAAAAAAACTACAACTGGTCATCACTTGGACCAGAGATCTTTTCTATGGTAGTGTTGCTGGTAGGTGTTAATACTCATCTCCTCAAGGACTGTAGTAGCTGCGGAGATGATTTTGGTTCGGACTCTCTTGGTTTGCTCTGCCCCAGCAGGTTGGTCTCATAACAGTTAATGGGTTCAGAGGGTGTCAGAGTTTGCTTCCCTGGACTCAGTGCACATCACAGATAAGGATGGGGTAAGTCACCTCTGCTGAATGCCTCTTCTGTTTATGGGATGTGTGGTATGGTTACTGGGTGATAGGATATGGTTGGGTATGTTAACCTATTTGATAGGGTATGGTGGGTAAGGGTAATCTTTGGTACCATGGACTCGTACCCTGGACCTGGTTTAGGTATCTGGTAACCGCAACCTGGTTTAATACTGTGTAACCGCAACCTAGTAAAGTACTGTGTAACCGCAACCTGGATGGACTGGAAACAATTGAAGTACCGTTAGTGGTTTTCAAGAGCAATCATCTCCCAAGTCTGATGGCCGGTAAGCGTCCATCAGAAATTAAATTAACACAATGTTAACTACCATTCATTAACAATGTGTGATCTATTATCTATGAACTACTCCTTCTTAACTGACATTATAGCGTATCTTGAGTTCTCAGTCTCTATCTGGCTGTCTGCTTATTTACAGCAGTGGTTTTCCCCGTGTGGGCAATGAGTTTCACAAACTGTGAGGTAGGGGCTGGGATCATCAAATGGTTGAGAACCACTGGTTCACCTAGTGCCCATAGAGCAGTATTTTAATTCTGGGGTCACTGTCAACAATGGTTTGCGAACCACTGGGTAATAGTTTCCTATGCTGCTTTAACCTGTTGGGGTGTCATTGCTGCCAAGGTCTGAGAACCAATGATTTACATTCTTGATACTGGAGCAGTAAATCATGTGGAGGGTAGTCATAATCTCAAGGCTTGAGAACTGCTGACTTACATTTTGTCAGTCAAAGTGGTAAATTCATTAAATAGCTAAATAACTGCAAACATTCTTAAAGTCCTGGTTCCTGTAGAACAGAAAATAACATTCATATAACTGATAACAGCATAGTTCTTCAATCATTAAACATGGTATGTGCATAAGATTGCATTAAATACATATAAAGAACATTCCATGATGCAAAAATTAATGTCCCATATTTCAGAAAGGGGAAAGAAGTGATTGAGAACACTTGTATCAAGTTTGTAGTCTTGACAGAGAACACTGAAGCCTTATAAGAAATAGAAAATAGAAGGACCACTAATACACTTCTATTTTGCTTGGGTCAATATGCAAATCTCAAAGTAACAACAATAATATACATCAATTATTTTAACCCTGTCTTATTTCTGCCAGGCTGTGAGATAAAGATCAGGAGTTAATTAGGTCTAGGACCTTAGCAAACTCATACATTAGTTTGAGTGATCTGTAAAGATGCAAATAACAGTTATTGTCACTGAAAATGGAAATGCATTTAAACTTTAATAAAGTTACTGCAATAGCAAGCTGTTGATAAACATATGATTATTCATGTTATAAAATCAGCAGTATTAGTTAGATCTACTTACTTCGCTCAACTGAATTCACTAGGAATATTTTGCAACAGTAATGCCCACTCTAGGGCCCATAGATTCTCTCTCTGCTTCGAATGATGGTTAGCGTTCTAATGCTTAAAATTCCCTCCCAAAATTCGGGCTGTATTTTTAGGTCAACTTCCGGACGTAGCACTGTATTTTTCACCTTCGTGTTTTTTCACCTTCGACTTTCGCTGGCTAAGGAATAATTTATTACCATAGCCATGTGAATACGCTAGCGAATAGTGAAATCTAAGACTAGCGATAGAGAGAGACTTTTGGTTTCTTGTCAAATGATAGGAGAAATTTGTAGAGAGAAAAAAAATAATAGACAGAAGAAAAAGTCGGGGAGAGTCGTTTCACGACACCAACTCATTAACATGAAATGGAGTCTTGTTAGAGTACATACATTATTGCATGGGGAAAAGTATGGATGGCTGGCTGTGATTTAACATGATGTTTACAGTTTCCACGTCTTCATTATCATGCTATGTTTGACTGTAGTTCTCTTCTCCGCGTGTTGTTTTGTATTCCTCTACCTCTCTTAATTAGGGTTCGTAGAACAAGGACTACCTTGTAATGCTATTAACAGGTTTCCCCAGCGTGTATCATATCTACAGCCAGCTTGTTCCATTAGTTACTCTTCTGGTTTTTGTCCATAGTTCCACATTAGTGATCTTGTTACTCCAAGCCATTCTGCCTATCCTATGTTTAAAAAAAAAAATTATGAAAAGTGTGCACATTTTTGCATGCTTTATTTTGTTTTTTCCCTGTGGTTGCTTTGTTTAGTTTGGTTTTTGCCTTCTTGTGGCGAGGCGCGTACCTTTCAACCTATTTGGTTATATCAGAGCGCATTTACTATTCAAAAATAAGTGTTAACTGAAGCCCGGTCAGCGTTGATAGATACTAAGTCCTGAAAAGGACTAACATTATCCACCTGCTAGCTTAAAGCCCTGAAAAGGACTTGCCCTAAAAAGGACTCACCAGCTACGCCAACGCTGCCCGTACTTCCTCAGTCTGTCAGCGAAGCACCGATTGTATGTGAACTCTCGTGCAATCCCAAAAGATTTCTAGTCCGTCCAGCGTTGATAGATACTAAGTCCTGAAAAGGACTAACATTATCCATCTGCTAACCTGAAGCCCTGAAAAGGACTTGCCCTAAAAAGGACTGGCCAGCTACACCAACGCCGAGATAGTAAGATTTACTAAGAGTGAGTAGAACCCTGTGGTTGCTGCTTTCTACCATCTCTTTATAGCATTACAAGGACATCCGTGCTCTAGAACCCCCAAGGTAAGAAAAGTACAGATAGACCATATAACCCACGGAGAAGAGAACTGGAGAGACATGAAAATGATGTGGACATTTGGAAACACCTTGAGCTGAAGGCACGTGACAGCAAGACATGGAAACACCTTGAGCTGAAGACACGTGACAGCAAGACATGGAAACACCTTGAGCTGAAGGCACGTGACAGCAAGACATGGAAACACCTTGAGCTGAAGGCACGTGACAGCAAGACATGGAAACACCTTGAGCTGAGGGCACGTGACAGCAAGACATGGAAACACCTTGAGCTGAAGGCACATGACAGCAAGACATGGAAACACCTTGAGCTGAGGGCACGTGACAGCAAGACATGGAAACACCTTGAGCTGAAGGCACGTGACAGCAAGACATGGAAACACCTTGAGCTGAAGGCCCGTGACAGCAAGACATGCAAACACCTTTAGCTGAAGGCACGTGACAGCAAGACATGGAAACACCTTTAGCTGATGGCACGTGACAGCAAGACATGGAAACACCTTTAGCTGAAGGCACGTGACAGCAAGACATGCAAACACCTTGAGCTGATGGCACGTGACAGGAACACTTGGCATGTGTTTGTTGAAGGTCTATGTTACTGGGGGAGCTGACAAGTATAGAATTGACGTGATGATGGCTGAAATACAATGTGTCGGGTTGAAAGGCGCGGATAATTTCAGCCTGTATGTAAACTACGGCGCGACATGTTGATTATGCTCAATAAACATTATATGTATTAATAATGGATGTGGTGCTCAGTCTGAAAAGTTCTACCAGGTCGATGGAATGCTGCGTCCCAGTTCTAGAAATGGTTCCCCCAAGGGCGGTCGGTGATTATCTTGTGTCGCCCTAGGGAGCCAGCAGTCGATTATGGTACGAACGCGTGGTCTTCGCCAACCTCTGACGGAGATAGTAAACAATTACAGGTAATCCCATAGCAGAAACTGCAGCAGGGGAGTGAAGTGTTAGAGAGTTCACCATACTACGTTTAATGAGGTGGGCTGACCAGTTCCCTTCCTTGTGCCTCCGCCTTCCTTAACTCAAGAGCAGAGCCAAGCGCCCATTTACAGCAGGGTAGACTTTAATATGACGCTACCAGGTTTCGATCTTGGAACCTGGTCATTTTGCCGCGAGAGGAAAGCGTTGTAACCTCTTAACCAATCGGATGTTCAAAGAAATTGTATGGCGGTCCGGGTGAAAGAAGCCTGAGACACACCGCCAACTTTACGAGAGAAATAGATTTATTTATATGAGAGAAGCCTACGATAGACTATCAGTAATGTGAGGGAAGAATATGTGGTTAATTAACGTCATCAGACCTAAAGGTATTTTTTGTTGGACATGCGCCCTAATATAACTGACTAAGTTGAATAGGACGCGCCTCGCTAAAATGAGGCAAATTTTAATTTACAATGAAGACAAAAAAAAAAAAAAAAAATCAAAAAAATTTGAGAGTAATGAGAGAAGGGTGAGACAGACCCCCAGCTTTATGAGAGAAATAGACGTGCTTTCATAAGAGCGAACCAAGAAATAGACGTGCTTTCATAAGAGCGAACCAAGAAATAGACGTGCTTTCATAAGAGCGAACCAAGAAATAGACGTGCTTTCATAAGAGCGAACAAAGAAATAGACGTGCTTTCATAAGAGCAAACCAAGAAATAGAAGAAGAGAATAGTCAAAGTTCTTTATGCTCGTTTTAATGTGAGAGAAGTGAGTGAACCTGGTAATAAATGACAAGTCTCTCGTATATTAAAATACAGAAAGGTAAGTCTGAGTTATAACACCGAGACAAATTGCTAAAGATACACGCTGTCACCACATGACAATGGAGGTTTTTTTTTTTTTTTTTAGTTCGGTTTTCTCCTTCTTCTGGCGAGGCGCGTACCTTTCAACCTATGTGGTTATATCAGAGCGCATTTACCATCCAAAAATAAGTCAACTCTGTTGACTGCTAACCCGATCAGCGTTGATAGATACTAAGTCCTGAAAAGGACCAACATTATCTATCTGCTAACATTAAGCCTTAAAAAGGACTCGCCAGATACGCCAACGCCCGAGTTAGTCTGTAACATGGTTATTTACAGTTTTGGTATTCGACAATGGAAGTTATGGCAAATATGAATGATTCAGGCGGGACAGATCGTTGCAAATGAGGCGTCGAAATTTCAGCCGCAAGCTAACACGGCACTCGATGATTATCTTATCTTATTTAAAATTTAAAAAGAAAAAACAGAAAAAAAAAAAAAAAACCCGTCGATTTTATGATACACTGAGTTCTTTCTTGCTTACATGATGTTCAGTTTTTGTTTAGAAGTTTTATTTGTTATGTCCCTTGCAACGTTCACACTTGAAAACATTTGTAAGCATTATTTCCCCTGGACTATAAACTCTGCTGTGACAATTTTTCTGGCTTCTAGAATACTGTAGTTTCTCAAGTGATACGCAAACGAAGCTCTACTATGTGTCCATACAGTGTTTTCTATGTCTTCCTAACAACTTGGTTTACATTTTATGTTTAGGTTATTTAGGTCTACGAGCTTGTCCTTTTGCACCAAAAGATCTGGCTTCAGAGACTGGGGAGACACGAGAAAATGTTGGATAAACAATGTTGAAATTTCTAAGAAACACGCTAATGGTGATTGTCAACACATCACACCACGCATATGAATACAACCTGCTTTTCCCCATGCTGCTTAAAGAAACATGTTCGAAAAAGAGATAGTGCAGTAAGTAAAGTAAGTATGAACTTATATTGTCACACCTGTAACCGTGTTTACCTCGTGTAATTCCCGTGGGGTCCCTCGTCGTTTTTGGCAGTCTCTGAAGACATTAAGAAAGAATACGACCAAAGCACCACCAGGCATGTCGTACCAGGCGGCTAATATGAGGTTGCGCACGTGGATGGCAACCTCATCATGTCAAACACATTAACGCAGAAACCATCACTGCCAGAGCTTGCGAATGCTTGGGGCAGTCTCCGTGCAAGGTGACCAGCTACGGTGGACCGCTCCACGCTCTGTAAGAACCACTAAGGAAAATGGTGATGATGGTCTATTCTTCGGGGGACTCTGAAGAGACTGTAACGACTAGGGCTCATCAGAGACGTGCCTGAAAGTACTTGACATCCGGGCGGAACTTTCCGTTGACATCCCCCTCCCTCCTACCACAATTAAAGGCCTAAATAAAAGTATTATGCTTGCAAGTAGATTTTTAAACAGTACATTACTGTCATAATGGTGTCCGATAGCACCCTCCTCCTGAATGTCACCCAGGGCGGACCGCCCGCTCGCACCCCCTTAGTACACCAATGAGGCTAATGCTACTCATACATAGCGTAACAGGCGATTAAATGAGGTTTTTGGCGGAGATATGTGTGTGTCTTATGTGTATACACGTGGTTATATTTATGTGAATGTGTATGCGTTTATAGGATTTGTGCAGATAGTTGTTTGTGTATACGCGTGTGTATGAGCGTGTGTATAAGCGTGTGTATGAGCGTGTGTATAAGCCTGTGTATAAACGTGTGTATGAGCTTTATGTACGAAAAGAACGAACATCTTTATTTAAGTAAGGTAAAGAAATAGGCATGAGTTTTCGTTGTCACATTTCTCGCCTCTCATAATTAGACGTATTGAAACAGGAATAATAAGTATTATTAAAATAAATGAAGATAAACATCTAAGCGAAAAATAAACATTTACGAAAATTGAAAATGATACCGAATTTTGAACACTCAAAAATACAATAGTTAATATAAACGTTACAAACTTCAAATAGAGAAAAGGGATAAAAAACAAGATGAAAAAAAAACATAAATTATCTACTGTTGTTTTAACAGTTATAAACAATTTAACATTTAAACTAAAGTGTAAATAGGTACTACTAATGTTAACATTACATTAACTATAATAGAGTTCAATTAGTAATGTGTATTTTCAGCGTGATGGGTTACACGAGCTTGATAAACATCAGTGTTGGTGTCTCTTGGAGATGTTTTACTTGTTAGTTGTGATGGTCTTTGGTAGATCATTCCAAGACACAGCACCGGCATCAATAACGGAACTACGAAAAAAGGTCAGTTCTAGATTAGAAACTAAATCTAGAGTTAGGACATGAAAGAATGCTTTTATCTGAATCTTCAAACAGCTTATGAGAGATTTTGTTGGCTGTAAAGAAAACTTGTGATCTTAACCTTAGAGACTGATTTATAATCACACATAACACGCTGTGCTCTGTAACTTAATTAAAATGTTGATTAGTTGGTACTTTATACACATTTTTATTCCTTGACATTTCTTCTTGAAATTAGGCAGAGTTACTCTTTAGGTTCTCATGGATAACGTCGTAAAATTATTGTTGACCAGATCGTTTTGGTTTTGACGTCAAAAATATTAAAGTATTTTAATTGTAAGGATGAATCAAGGGAAATAAAATCATGCAAGTAGTCAAGGGAAATATTCAAACACAATAAAAAAAGTCTTTTATTTTTGCAATTAGTAAAGCCAGTCTTTACTATTTTACAACGCAATTAAATATTATATATTATACACTTATACCTTAATAAGTGAGAATTTAAGGACAAAGTTTAGTTTTGTGTAGCGTTTTTATTTATTTGACTATATAAATTTAATAGGATTAATTTTTAAAAGCGGATTTTAATTTAAGCTTAGTTTAACAAAGTGCATTCTCAGATGATAACCAATATACCATGACCGTGAGGTCTTTTTATCTTTCGACATGCGCTCAAATAATGAATGCGTCTTAATATAACCACGAACCTTTTGTCTAGGTTAAATGAAGCGTTCCTCACCAAAAGGAGGCAAAAGGTTATTTAAAAGTTAGTTAGTGATATAGTTAGTAATAAAATTATTTCAAACAGCAAGCTGTTTTATTTTGAACATAAAAATAATACACTAATAAAACTGACGGACCCAGTGTCAAGGTTGAACTAAGTGAGCCTCGTCAAAACAAGGTCTTGGATGAACAAAACATTTAAAAATAACGGTGCTCACAAGGTTTGCAGGCCCTCTCGCTTGATTTTTCAGTAGTTCTACTGTAGTAGACTCCCCTAGAAAGACACAGATTGACATAAACAAACCTGTAACCATTATTGAATGCATGCCTGTATAGACAATAGTAATTGAAATGTAAAAACATATTCGAGGTACATAATACAACACACGGAACATACACAATAAGAACAATATCACATAAAATAATAAGCGTCATTATAGAAGCAACAATGTACATATTTGAACGGGAGAAAAGTAGTAAACACGTTCAAAAAGAAAATGGTGGGCCATTCTTTCTTGGTGCATCACGTCGGACGGAAACATGTGTCTTATTAATTTAATTCTTGTTGAAACTCGATAGTAGAATGAAATTGCTTTTGCGGTTGCATCATAATGTGACAGTACGACAGATAATGTGACAGTACGACACATAATGTGACAGTACGACACATAATGTGACAGTACGACACATAATGTGACAGTACGACACATAATGTGACAGTACGACACATAATGTGACAGTACTACACATAATGTGACAGTACGACAGATAATGTGACAGTACGACAGATAATGTGACAGTACGACACATAATGTGACAGTACGACAGATAATGTGACAGTACGACACATAATGTGACAGTACGACAGATAATGTGACAGTACGACAGATAATGTGACAGTACGACAGATAATGTGACAGTACGACAGATAATGTGACAGTACGACAGATAATGTGACAGTACGACAGATAATGTGACAGTACGACAGATAATGTGACAGTACAACAGATAATGTGACAGTACGACAGATAATGTGACAGTACAACAGATAATGTGACAGTACGACACATAATGTGACAGTACGACACATAATGTGACAGTACGACACATAATGTGTGTTTAGGAAGAATAATTCTTGAATATGTGTGTTATGTTGTCATCATTCTCTTTGGCCTACTTTCACACACACGTTCCGCAGTCACAGAAAAACTCCCTTGATGACAGGAGTCCTACTTTTATTCGTGAAACTCTATCAGGTAGTATATAAATCATACAGCAAACAATGTTGTCCACAAGGTTTACTAGTCGACTAAAGTAGTTATTCTCTATGTAACTAAACCCGTATATCCCAGCACAGACTGCTGGACTCTCGATGTTGATAGTTCTCTTTAGCACAGACTCAACTGTGCAATAGCCTCAACCTCATAGGCTATCATACGAGGGTGCATATCCACAAAAAAGACGATTTGGCTACTTCTGAATACTGACTAGAGCCTTCAATTGTTTTAGTTTAAATCTTACATATGCCATATGATAGCCACGTCATATGTCCGGCAAGCTACACCTACCTCTCTTTAATTGCAGGCCGGAATTTTTTCATCAGTTTTGCCAGAATTATTTTTGTACCTTAAAGCAGTACCTTTATAAATTCTAAAGTTACTGAGTTATTACACAACAAAGACACACATATTATACATCACAGTAAAGATAAATGAATATAAAATTAGAATAAGAAAGATTTTTAGTGATATTCTACATATAGTATTCAGTTATGAGTCATAATATAGACCACTTTCAAGAAAAGACTAATTTTAGTGAATGAAAAATGTACTCACCAACCCATGCATAAACACTGAAATATTATCCAGAGAGCTCCAGCATCTTTTAAAATATCACTAATCCATATATGAATATTATTTACAAGTGTCAGCTTCCTTTGATATTTTGTTAATGTTTTACAGACCATCCAGCGAACCATATAAACATTATAGACATTTGGAAAGAAAAAGGACATTAGAGGCCGCGTGAAGCTTTTAAATTAAATCATACATTGTATTGTTATTATACAACAAAGACACACATATTATACATCACAGTAAAGATAAATGAATGTAGAGTTAGTATATGAAGGACTTTTAGTGATATTCTACATATAGTTATCAGTGATAAGTAATAATATAGACCACTTTCAAGAAAAAAATAATTTTAGTCTATTAAAAATGTATTTACCAACCCATGCAATAGACTGAAATATTATCCAGAGTGCTCTAGGGTCTTTTAAAATATCACTAATCCATATATGAATATTATTTACAAGTGTCAGCTTCCTGTGATATTTAGTTAATGTTTTACAGACCATCCAGCGAACCATATAAACATTATAGACATTTGGAAAGAAAAAGGACATTATAGGCCGCGTGAAGCTTTTAAATTAAATCATATATTGTATTGTTTTTATACAACAAAGACACACATATTATACATCACAGTAAAGATAAATGAATGTAGAATTAGAATATGAAGGATGTTAGTGATATTCTACATATTTTATAGACTACTTTTTAATAAAAACTCATTTTAGTGAATGAAAAATGTACTCACCAACCCATGCATAAAAACTGAAACATTATCCAGAGTGCTCCAGCATCTTTTAGAATAACACTAATCCATATATGAATATTATTTACAAGTGTCAGCTTCCTGTGATATTTTGTTAATGTTTTACAGACCATCCAGCAGACCGTACCATCATCATTAAAATATAAAAGAAGATATTCAAGGCCGCATGAACTTTTAAATTAAATCATATATTGTGTTGATATTACACAACAAAAGACACACAAATTATGTTTCACAGTAAAGATAAATATATTTAGAATTATAATATTGGGGCTTTTAAGTGCTATTCTTCATATTATATTCAGTTATCAGTAATAATGTAAACAATTTTTTTTTAAAATTCATTTTAGTGAATGAAAAATGTACCCACCAACACATGCATAAAGACTGAAATATTATCCAAAGTGCTCCATGGTTTTTTTTTAAAATAACACTAATCCATATATGAATATTAATTACAAGTTTCAGCTTTCTGTGATATTTTGTTAATGCTTTACAGACCATCCAGCAGACCGAACCATCATCATTAAAATAAAAAAGAAGATATTCAAGGCCACGTGAACTTTTAAATTAAATCATATATTGTGTTGTTATTACACAACAAAAGACACACAAATTATGTTTCACAGTAAAGATAAATATATTTAGAATTATAATATTGGGGCTTTTATGTGCTATTCTTCATATTATATTCAAATATCAGTAGCCTAATAATGTAAACAATTTAAAAAAAAAATTCATTTTAGTGAATGAAAAATGTACCCACCAACACATGCATAAAGACTGAAATATTATCCAAAGTGCTCCATGGTTTTTTTTAAATAACACTAATCCATATATGAATATTAATTACAAGTTTCAGCTTTCTGTGATGTTTTGTTAATGTCATCAGTAAACAATGTCCTATAGCAGTCAAAAGGAGTTGATGCCTCACTAAGACCTAAGTCATCGTGTACTCCTGGTTTGCGACCATATTTGGGAAGAAATCTGAATGCGTTTTGGGTCTCTGTAATACTGATGTTTGGTACTGAAATCCATTCATTACTAATTGCCCCTTGTTACTAATGCTTTTCCCCCTGTTTGTCGATGATTTGGTCAAAACGTTTTGTCGTTTTGTAGCACTAGGGCCTGGCTGTGACCACGCTCCCTCCTCATTAGAACTAGCTTCTTCGTTAAGTTCAAATTCGAAATCATTTTCACTTTCGAAATCATCATTCTCGTTAAACTCGTCAAAGATACACAGTTCCCTAGCTTTTTCTACAGATAAAAAAGACCTACGTTTTGATAAACATGATGTGGTTGGCATCGTCGTTTTGGCTTCTAGGGGTTTTGCGGATGTACGTTGGTAGCGTCGTTTCGGCCTCTAAGAGTTTTAAGGAGCGAATTAGGTTGTCTTATTCCCAGCTTGGATGAACGAGATGCTCTTTGTTGCATGTTTAGTTGCTAATAGCAAGGATTACCTTTCTAATCGTGCACACATTTCCCGCTTACTATCGATAGTATTTCCACGTTTCTGTTATCTGAGCCACATGTCTCACAGTTTCCTACTCAACAAAAGTGTATTCCATTTGTGTCAGACAGCGTCAAGATGGCTACAAATGAGGGCCGTCTCTGATTACATCTCCTCCGTCTCACAAGTTTGTCATCCTGAAAGATGGCGAAGGTAATAAACCTCCAACGAAAATTAAACGACTGCAGGTATAGACATAGCAGACATTCTGAATGACAAAACAATCTGAATAATAATTGAAATATAAATACATCATCAAGAAGAATATTACAGTACAGCACAAAGAAAATAGACAATCAAGACAAATATCACAGAAAATAATAAGCATGTAGATTCAAGAAACAATGAAAATCTTTGAACGGAGCGTACTAAGTACAAAAGTAGTAAACACGTTTAAAAATAAAAGTAGAACCATCAGGAATAACAATATTTTGTGCAGCTTGCATTTACAATTACTAAAAGCAAGGCCGAATGATAGCCACGTAAAGCCGCAGTCATTATCTTAAAAGAAAATCAATTTTCACACGAATATCGAAATATCATAGTTTTATTTTTACATTTTCCTACGTTTCCTAAACATTTACTAGGAAATACCATGCTACGCCGGGTGTTTACAGCTAGTTCACAAATAATGATAAGGTATTTTGATTGCTAGTTTTGAATCATTTGATGTGTGCATACAATTAATGATTCTCATTTGTGTACATTAGTGACATATGGTTGATATTCCACCAGTACTGTACAAATACATTCTTATTTAAATGTGAATGAATTTGTTTCCCCTTGATGTTTCGATTAGTAACGGTAGAAAATTAAAGAGGGAAACTAATTCCACAATGAGTGGTTAGCTTATTTGCATGCATTAGGAAAACATCTTCCTGCTAAAGTATTCGTTGTTTGTAAACTCAAAAAGTACACTATAATCTTAATATCCATATGCTCTATAATTGTGCAAAACTAGGTCTCCGTATGCTAATGTCAAGGTCAGATATGGCTCTATAAAGTAGGACAACAATAAACAAAAAAGGGAGCAAAAAGATCTGTTCCAGAATTGTGACACGTGTTTTTACAAACAGACTTAAGATAAAAAGTTATCGGAGAATATCATTTTTTAAAAAATCATTGTACCGAATTAAAATACAGCAAGAAGAGAGATATAACACAGGACTGTGGTTAGTTCAGTGAACATAGTCAAGATATGATTCAAACAAAATGATGCCTCGTTTTGGCGAGGCACGGCCCGTTCAACCTAAACACGGTCGGTTATATTAGGGCACATGTCCAAATATAAAAGACTGTGTGTTCTGTTTCTTCTATCGAGGTAAGAGCTCATCAGGAGCGGGAACAATTGTGTTCCTATATCTTGACATTCATTCAAAATAAAACTTAGTTTAAACTTGAAAATATTGGCATATCGCATTTAAGTACATCGGCAGTAGAAGACAATAAATGAAATGGCCGTGCGGAAATAATTATTCTGGAGCACTTAGTATTCAATACGGTGTGTGCTAGGTGTCACGGAACGTACTATTCATTTGTTCATTTTTACTGTGTATCCTTATGCTACGCTACTCTATGTCAGTATTGCCAAAATTTCCCTTTCATCAAGGGCGTTCCCCTAAGAGAAACACCCACCTTTTTAAAGTCTTAAACGACAAACTGCACTTTTACCTTTTTGATTCTACTCAGTCACCTCTTCACGCAGCGGTAAAGTGATTAATCCTGGAGTGTTTGGTTAGATAAGCTCAGACGTTAGTCAAGAAGTATTGTTATTACCATTGACGTTGTCTGGCTCAGAAAATCGTATTACGTAGTTGCTTCCGCTCAGGTGATCGGAAGCAACGGACAATGTTTCGGATTAGTGTAAAATGGTCATCTAAAAGATAACTAAAAATGAATTTTGCGTGCATGACTTGCATCAAAAAAGGCCACTCTCATTTTTATCTTAATTACAACAAGATTGAAATATTAGGACAGGAGATATGACAATATTGTTTTCGGCAAGGATACAAATTAGTAACACTACCTTTTATGGCTTGTGCCACTACTTATGATAATGGGTAGAGGGAAAATTTACTAACATTAGACGTTCTAAACGGTGATTGACTTTAAATTGAAAAATTAACTAACCTTAAATGTGATTGGTTTCTCGCAAAAACAATATAGCGAAAGTAAAATTTCCTGTAGGCGAAATATTTACTATTAGTCAACGAGCGATAGAAACTCGAGACTGATATTCTATTTGTCATCAGAGAAACAAAACGGCGGGAAGATATAGCAAAAGGCTCCAATATAGGACGTGCCAAAGCTATAAGAAATAACTTGTAAAAAATTAAAGTATAAAACGTCATCTATAATAATTAGAGTCATAAAACTTAGAGTCATAAAACTTAGTCATAAAACGTAGAGTCATAAAACGTAGAGTCATAAAACTTAGAGTCATAAAACTTAGAGTCATACGTCCGAGGAAGTCATCCTCATGTGTTAAACGTTAGGAATTGTGAATTTATAATTACCATTACCTCTTATGAGAATACTGCACCATTATGGAGAGTGAAGTGCTATTGGTCATTCTGAACTAAAAGTCCGCTTCCCTTTGAAGGGGTAAGTCTAAAAATATTTTTTTTTCTTAATTTATATCTACCTTTTACATGTATGAAATGCTATTTTCTGTAAAGTTGTGTACGAAACTAGCAGCCTTGTCATGTCAAATAAATTGCCACATAAACCACCACTGCATGAGCTGGTGGCCGCATCGTGCGGGTTTTCTCACAAGGAACCAATAGCAGAGGTAGTCCTATGCCTTATAGAGAGCAGAAAGAGGATGATGACAATGATATCATAATGTATATTTTAGATGTCAACCTTCTATTTCAGATTGATGTATATATAATTATGATTCATTTAAATTCTTCTGCTCTCCGAACCCACTTTCATGTGACTCGAGGATCGAAGATGTTGTGCTCATGGGCATAGGGACAATTCAGAATAAGATGAAATTGTGGAGGAAAGCGGAGTTCGCCTGATGCTTACATCAGGAAACAAAAGGTTTAAGGAAGATTCGATTTCATATTTCTCTCAGTTCTTGGTACTAGGTACTCAGCTCTGGACACCAACTACAAGAGACAGATCTAGACGCATTTAATGTGAAAATCGGGAATTTATATTTGACGCAGTTTGTCAAACTAAAATGCATCGAGAGTTCTGTAGTCGTGCTTTGGTATGAGATGTGACAATGTTTGGTTTAATCTAGTGATGAGAAGATTCCGTCTGTGTTTTTTGTGTTCACGCGGACGTTTTGAAACGTGTTCAGCTGTGTATCAAATGATCCATGTGAAATTTGTACGGTTGTCTAAGCATATATTGGAATGTTACAGGCATGAGATTGCATGCCAATGGATGTACGTCTGTCATTTATGCAATATACAAAAATACACACATTATGTCAGTCAGTCTACGACTGTGGAAAGTAATGAAATTTAATGGTCGGCGTGCAGGTTGAATTGTATATAAAGAAAGCATAACGCTTATATGTGGGATCATGCTACAGTATACCGTATAACATGTGTATGGACCAATCAATCAATCAATCAATTAATCAATCAATACCTTTTAGCTCCCAATGGAGCACAGGCCTTCAACAAACACAGAACAAATTTTCCTGTCACGTGCCATCAGCTCAAGTTCTTTCCACGTGTTCAACATCATTTTTACTTCGGTTTCCAGTCCTCTTCTCCATGTGTTTATTTGATCCACCTCCACCTCTGTTGTCCCGAGGATTCCATTGCCGTATTAAAGTATTTCGAATCGTGTCGTTAATAAATATAGATCGGCAATTTATGCAGTCTTACTATAAACTCAAGTGCATCGGAGTTATCTAAGTTTGCGAGCCATTGTAAATTATAATTGTTGGATTCTCAATATCACCATCAGAAACACTTGTATACACAAACTAGAAGATAGCATCATCACGACCGGTGGTCAGCTAACTCCGTCACATACTTCAATCCTTCAACTCTAAGTACTCATCCATGAAGGACTGCCTGTAGCGTTATGGTTGTTGTATTTGTTGTTCTTCATGTTAATGTCATACTGCCACCTATTAAAATCGTAACATAATTTAAGCATTACAAAAAGCTCGTAATGCTGCTAACTTTGGAACTTTTGTATGAGAAAAAAAAAATTAGCGTCTTTTGGCTGAGTGGCTAGAGTACTTGCTGCTCGAGGTAAAGTTTCCGGGTTCGAAACTAGGTAGTGTAACGCTGCAGTCTACCCAGCTTTAAATGGTTACTTGTTTATGCCTGAGTGAGGAACAACAAATGCAGCAAGGAAGGGAACTGGTCACCCCTGAGACATTGTATAGGATGACCACATGTCCTCTTTTTCCCGGATATGTCCTCTTTTCCCCGGACATGTCATCTTTTCCCCGGATGTGTCCTCTTTTCCACCTTAAGATTGGGCGTCCGGGCGGCTTTTTTCAACAGTGCGATTTGTCCGAAGTTTTCCCCTCGGAGATTGAACGTGACTTCGAAAAGGTCTCTCTTAAGCAAGTATATTCTTTAAGGAGTATCTTTCAAATATAATATTGAACGAATTGCAAAGGAATAGAATTCGGTTGCAGTGCAAAAATGTATTATATATGTGATAGACATTCCTAAGCTGTCCTTGAGTCAAGAATCTGTGCTTTAGAAGATTCCGAATATGCTTATTGAAAAATGAAGACTTGTTAGCTGGTGTGACAAGTTTCATGAGGATAATAAATGCATGAACGTCAATTGTATAGATAAGATTTCACATTTGTTTCGTGGATGAAACCTCCTAGCTCAATGGTCTATGGTTCAATCCCCAGTTGAGGTGGGATTTTTTTAAGACCACAAAAGGCTCCGAGGTCGACCTAGCCTCAAAATAGGTACCAGAGCAACTCTGGGAAGGTTAAGGCGGCCTTCGTGATGCTTACCACATCACCCCTAGTGTTCCGATAGTCAAGAAAATATGGGCCTATCACCATATTCCTAATATGCCTCAATGAGCGTGTAACGGGATCCCTTCTCCTTTCATGGATGACCCAACATGTGTAGATGTGCGAGCTTCTGGTCAATATTTATTTGATAAAGTTGTTGCATTTGATGATGCAATATGCTTTGATCAACTTAATAACCTAACAATATTTGTTGAAAGTTAAATCATTTATGAAGAATTCATGCACTTGATGGCTCGCGAGAAGCGAATCAAATTTGAATTTTTCATTGACGGAAAGAGATCGTCCACATGTAACGTCAGGCAATTTTTGCCATTTAAATCTATGTGGTGGGTTTTGATGTTATGAATTGTTGTTATGTATTATTATTGTATTAAATGAGATCAGCTATGAAGGTCCCTGAATTTAACCAATAGTATTGTAAACTTTTCTGAGTACCTTTCCGCTACCACCCTTTTAATCTCATTCAAAATTAATCTATATTATTATTATTAAAATGACTTCGTGTAGTGTCTAGGGTTATGAATGTGGAGTGTAATGTGCAATAACCAACAAACATACAAACAAATAGTTTATTATCCACTACCACCAACAGTATTACAACAATAACATACAAACGACTCTTTAGATAGCTATCTTAATTAAGACAGGGGTTGAAATTTGTGTAAATATAATTTTTTACAATTTATTATCCTGATTCTAATTTATTTTGAACCAGGACTGACAATCAAAAGTGAAATCAAAAGAATCATTTAAACATTCCAATAACACAGTAGATCTTCTGTCCTTACATACAATATTAATCTAATATAAGTGTGTAGTTGTATTCTTCTACTTTGAGGTAATACTGGTATTAAACCATAGGTTGTTGGTTATAATCACTCCCTTTAAGTTATGTCTGTTTTCGTTTGTCACTTGTGGAAATATTAATACTAGGCACAGTTTTCTTTACTATCACTTTCTAGTCTTTTAAGTTGAGCTGCCAGGTGCCGAACAAGAACTTATCTTGGCAGGAGAATACAGGTAGAACGTTTCCTCTGCTCGCTTGACAATCTTTTCCACCTTTTTGATAGGCAATGGCCACTAGCATGGGCTCGAAGTATACAGATAGAGTTCTGAATCGAGCAGTTTTCAAGCGTTTGATACTACATTAACGTCAGTACCCAGGACCCACATTTATTCAATGAAATACACAGTGAACGATGACTGGCACACTTTCGATCTGCCATTCTGTCCAGGCTTTTGAGAAATATGGTTTTCACTGCACAAGCCTGATCTCATCGCTACTAGTCAAAATTTTGTTAGAAAATGGCGTCCCCAACTAATGCTTTTTCCCCAATATCAACTACTCTGGCCTATGATTATCCTTATTTCACTTGTAAACAAAGTTTTTCAAAAATACAATTCATTTTTCTACTACGTTACTCGGGTGATATATGTTTAGTACGAGGTCACCCAATAATATTTCGTCTCACTTCAAATTCCACCCAATCCCCTGCATCGTACCATCTTAGCCTAGCTTTCACCTAATTTTTTCCCAAAAAATATGCGATCCAATCTAAGCAGATATGACCTGACGTGACAGTATCTCTGATTCTCTATGTATTGTTTTATCAATATTTGATTATTTAATGGACTATTTAGATAACTAACAACATATTCTTGGTCAGCAAGTCTTCAGGTACACGAATATACGATTTTTATGGGGCTATGTGGCTTGGTTCAAAATTCTATCTTTTTTTCTATGTTAGTTGTTTATTTTTAAACTACCTACGAGAGCTTATGTCATTCGCAATAAGAGCTAAGCGTGTTTCCATGACCGTAGTGTCCACATTTCTAACTTTTTCATCGTATTGGGGAAACCCGCCTAGGGCAAAGCGTGCAAGTCGGTTGTAGAGTTAAAACCAATTTGAGACGTGATTTGCGTGTGTTATCTAGCCTTGCCCCTCCTTTCCCCAAATGCAGTTAGGCAAATATTTCTTAGAACTAGGAAAAGTGGTTCGTTTATGTCAAGGACGAATTTGAAAAATTGGGTACCGTTTTGTTCGGCTTATGCGTTTGCAAATAATAAGCTGAAGGCGTAGGCGACAACTTACGATTCTCGCCGAAAATTTTTAGTACTATCTTATCTTTGACTTTATGCACTATACTGTTATATTCTAATTTAGATATTGTATTTAGAAGCTCACCAACCATCTCCCCACTTAGAACAGACTATCATATGTCAGTTCCTACTTTTAAATACACATAGATAAATTTACTACTTATGCCTGGTGAATACTCTGATGTTCGTCGTACGGATGTCTGCTTAAAAAATCAGCGCCAACATTGGTTTGCCGGGAATATATTCTATGGTAAACTGGTATGGCTGTAAGACCAACGACCAGCGTAATAATCTAGCATTTTCATGCCTTGCTTGTGACAGACATACGAGTGGTTTATGATGTGTTTGGATCTTAAATGATTTACCATAAAGATAAATCTGGAACTTCTTTATTGCCCATATGACCGCCAAACATTCTTTTTCACTTGTTGAATATTTTTGTTCTGCTGTGTTCAACTTACGGCTAGCATAAGCAACTGGGGTTAATTCCCCATCAAGTGAATTTGACCGATGTAACAGAGCTGCACCCAAACCTATATTACTAGCATCCGTTCTCACAATGAACTCTTGACTCAAGTCAGGTAATTTCAAAATAGGCCTGCTTGTGAGCTTTTCCTTCAACTCTTGGTAGGCTAATCCACACTGCGCTGTCCAAATAATTCTATCAGGATTTCCTTTGCGCGTTAAATCAGTCAATGGAGCACATATGGAGCTAAAGTTTTTAATATACTTTTGGTAGAAACCACATAATGAGACAAAAGATCGCACATCTTTTTTGTCTGTGGTCTTGGTGCTTTTTTCAACTTCTCCAGGTTCTTGGGGTCAGGGGTCATGTTTCCCTGATGTACTGTGTGTCCCAAGAATTCCAGCTCTTTACATCCAACACAGCATTTCGTCGGTCTAGCTGTCAAATTGGTCTCTCTCAGTCGATTAAACAACATATTCAGAGAGTTAATATGTTCCTCAAATGTTTCTGTTGCTATAAGAATATCATCCATGAAGTTGGTGATGCATGGATTATTCAGGGGATCCATTAACTTTCTCATCATCCTCGAAAACACACTCGGTGCATTTTTCAGCCCGAATGGCAACATGTTAAATTCATAATGTCCTTCCGAGGTGCTAAAGGCTAAATAAGGTCTGACGTCTGGCTTTACTGGAATCTGATAGTAGCCTTTGCTCAGATCCACTTTAGATAAATATTTAGCTTTATTCAGCCTGGCAAATAGCTGATTTGTATCAGGTAATGGATCCACCTGACCTTCTGTGACAGCATTCAGTTTCCTGTAATCTATACACAGTCTGTGTTCTCCAGAGGGTTTTCTCAACAGAACCACACTGGAACTGTAAGGAGATTCACTGTGCGAGATAATCCCTTCTCTCAACGGATAATCTATTTCCTCCTTCAAAGATTTTTCCTTAGCGAACGGGATCGAATAGGCTCTCATACAGATTGGTGTTGGGTCTATGAGTTTCATATCATATTCTAATAAATTTGTATGCCCCGGTCGGTCCGTTAACACATCTGTATGATTATCCAGAACCTGTTGAACTCTCTCCCTCTGATTTTTCGTTAAGTGCGTACTGATTTTTACCTGTGCAGCGGTCTCACAGGAATGTAAAGGATATTCATGAGAGGTGAGTGGTTCCTTTTTCATCTCCATTGCAACAGACAAGGTCAGTAGGTGTGTCTCTTCCTGGTTTTCTCTGTCCAGATATTTTTTCAGGAGATTCACATGATAGATTTTCTCTTTCCCTTTCTTATCTATCTTATAATTTGTTCTAGACACCTTCTCTAGAACTGTATATGGACCTTGCCATCCAATTTGCAATTTTTATGGCTGCCGGGCAGTAGAAGGAGCACCTTCTCTCCCACAGCTAATTCTCGATCCTTCGCTTTCTTATTGTAATAGGCAGCATGTTTTTCCTGGCTTGTCTTAAATTTTCATTGGCAAGTTTCCAGCCAGTTTTAAGACGAGTGGTCAGCTCGTTCACATATTGATATTATGAGGTAATATTTTCTTCTGCCTTTTAATCGGTCCATGTCCTTATCAAGGCTTCCAATGGACCTTTTATTGGCCTTCCAAATAACAATGTTGCCGGGGCCATACCGGTTGAACTATGGGGTACCTCCCGATAGGCAAACAGGGAGGCGGGAAGGTATTGGTCCCATGTATCTGGTTTTTCATGTGCCAACTTTCTCAGGATCGACATGAGTGTCCCGTTAAATCTTTCTACTTGGCCATTTCCTTGGGGATGGTACGGGCTACAATGAAAGTGTTTGGCTTGGAAGATCCTGAATACATCTTCAGTTAGTTTCCCTTTGAAATGAGAGCCATTATCAGTCAAAATTTGGTTGGGAAAGCCTAACCTGGTGAAGATTGTGAGTAATGCCTCTGCCACATGCTTCGAATCGATTGATGACAGGGCTATCGCCTCTCCCCACATAGAACAAGTGTCCACCAGAGTCAGAATGTAACTGTTCCTCCTCTTGGTCCGAGTGAGAGGTCCCACAATGTCCACTGCAACTCTTTCAAAAGGTGTTTCCACTATGGGCATTTCCCCTAGAGTTGCTGGAGCAGTCCAATGCTTTGGAGCTACCCGTTGGCACTCTGGACAGGATTTTACATATCTCTTTGTGTCTTCAGTTATTCCTGGCCAGAAATAATGACAAGCTATACGCTGTCCTGTTGCGCTGATCCCCATATGACCACTGAAGGGAATCGCATGCCCTAGCTCCAACACTTTAGTCCTATATGAATAGGGAATGACCAGCTGTCCGTGACCATTGGATCCAGTTCCAGCCTTCCTATATATCAGTTTGTTCTTCATATAGAAATCTCCCTTGCCCGGAGGTGTATGACATTTGGGCAATTTCTTAAAACAGGGCTTGAGGGTCTTATCCCCAGCCTGCGCCTTCCTCATCTCATCTGGAGGGGTATTTATCAGATTATCCTCCTCCTGTTTAGACTGTGATCTGGTCTGAAGCGTGGCCATGTACACAGGTCTCTTTTTACACACTTCGGTGTTATGGTTGTCCATCCTACACCAACTACAATATAATCTACCTTTATGAAAAGGTTTTCTGTCATCATATTTCCTTTCATTGAATTGTGGGGTTTTATTTTTATAGTAATTGCATGGCCTATCAAACTGGTGCTTACCTTTATTCTGTTCCCTATGGTCAAACTTATTAAAGTTTTGAGGCGCCTTAAAATTGTCTACCTGTTTCTTTTTATTACCAACTACCTCTGCCTGGGCTGCCTGATACCTCTCAGCGACATTTAGTAACTTACCCATCCTCTCTGCACCTTGTTCCATGAGAAACTTTCTCAGGTCTGGAGCCATGAACTCTCTTAGCTGCTCAATAAGGATCATTTCCTTAAGATCTTGGGTTTTCCCCAGAGCAGTCCATTTCTCCAAGTAGGTCTCTAACCGTGCAGAGAACTGGTGATAGGTCTCACCCGACAGTAGTTTGGCATTCCTAAATTTTTTTCTATAAAATTCTCCGTTCTTTTCGTATCTTAATAAAAGATCCTGCTTTAGCATGTCGTAATTGTCTTGGTCATCTCTGCTCATCTTGGCAAAAACTTCATAAACCGTTCCCCTAAGCCCTTAGGATAACTTGAGGCTCCACCTCTCTCTCTCTAACCCATATGTAGTAGCTAAAAGTTCAAATCTACTTAAGTACCCTTCGATGTCATCGTCTTTCTCAACAAAATGATCTACATGAAAACCCATAGCTGAGGTTGAGGCTCCCTGACTAGCAGTGGCATCTGAGGCAAAGGGGCTGGCACCATTTTCAGGAGCATGGCCTTGAAATTCTAACTCCCTTAGTCGTAGCTCATGCTCCCTCTGTAATCTCTTATCTTCCCTTTCTGCAGCCAATCTCCTTTCTTCTCTTTCTGCAGCCAATCTCTTTTCTTCCGCTTCTCTTTCTGTAGCGAATCTCTTTTCTTCTCTTTCTGCAGCCATTCTCCTTTCTTCTCTTTCTGCCTCCAACTTCTTCTCTTCATACTGGAGCCTTTTAATCTCTGCCTCCTATCTGCCTCAATCTGCAACCTCTTAATTTCTTTGTCAGCCTCAATTTGTAACCTCTTCTCTTCAGCTATCTTCCTATCCTCCCTTTCAATATACTTGTCGCATTCTGAAGTTACATATTGGATCAAAGCTTGACCCTCCATATTCATTTCTTTTGCAGTCTGCACAGCAGCAGATCGAAACTTTGCCAGATCAGCCATTTTGTACTATGCAACGTTTAAAATTTCTAACTATACAAATTTCTAATTATGGCTAACAATTTCTAATGGTAACCAAGAACAACCACAGGCACTGATAGCTCAACCACTATTTTATTTCCACAAAAGGAATACTTTTAGTTTTATACTTTCTGAGATTCCTAATATAATTGATAATATTTTAAGAATTTAAAATCCCAGAAGCGAACTACCCAATATAGCTGGTGCTATGAGAAATTAAATCCCCAGGAGCGAGACCCCAATATATGTGGTGGGTTTTGATGTTATGAATTGTTGTTATGTATTATTATTGTATTAAATGAGATCAGCTATGAAGGTCCCTGAATTTAACCAATAGTATTGTAAACTTTTCAGAGTACCTTTCCGCTACCACCCTTTTAATCTCATTCAAAATTAATCTATATTATTATTATTAAAATGACTTCGTGTAGTGTCTAGGGTTATGAATGTGGAGTGTAATGTGCAATAACCAACAAACATACAAACAAATTGTTTATTATCCACAACCACCAACAGTATTACAACAATAACATACAAACGACTCTTCAGAAGGCTATCTTAATTAAGACAGGGGTTGAAATTTGTATAAATACAATTTTTTACAATTTATTATCCTGATTCTAATTTATTTTGAACCAGGACTGACAATCAAAAGTGAAATCAAAAGAATCATTTACAACATTCCAATAACACAGTAGATCTTCTGTCCTTACATACAATATTAATCTAATATAAGTGTGTAGTTGTATTCTTCTACTTTGAGGTAATACTGGTATTAAACCATAGGTTGTTGGTTATAATCACTCCCTTTAAGTTATGTCTGTTTTCGTTTGTCACTTGTGGAAATATTAATACTAGGCACAGTTTTCTATACTATCACTTTCTAGTCTTTTAAGTTGAGCTGCCAGGTGCCGAACAAGAACTTATCTTGGCAGGAGAATACAGGTAGAACGTTTCCTCTGCTCGCTTGACAATCTTTTCCTCCTTTTTGATAGGCAATGGCCACTAGCATGGGCTCGAAGTATACAGATAGAGTCCTGAATCGAGCAGTTTTCAAGCGTTTGGTACTACATTAATTCAGTACCAAGGACCCACATTTATTCAATGAAATACACAGTGAACGATGACTGGCACACTTTCGATCTGCCTTTCTGTCCAGGCTTTTGAGAAATATGGTTTTCACAGCACAAGCCTGATCTCATCGCTACTAGTCAAAATTTTGTTAGAAAATGGCGTCCCCAACTAATGCTTTTTCCCCAATATCAACTACTCTGGCCAATGATTATCCTTATTTCACTTGTAAACAAAGTTTTTCAAAAATACAATTCAATTTTCTACTACGTTACTCGGGTGATATATGTTTAGTACGAGGTCGCCCAATAATATTTCGTCTCACTTCAAATTCCACCCAATCCCCTGCATCGTACCATCTTAGCCTAGCTTTCACCTAATTTTTTCCCAAAAAATATGCGATCCAATCTAAGCAGATATGACCTGACCTGACAGTATCTCTGATTCTCTATGTATTGTTTTATCAATATTTGATTATTTAATGGACTATTTAGATAACTAACAACATATTCTTGGTCAGCAAGTCTTCAGGTACACGAATATACGATTTTTATGGGGCTATGTGGCTTGGTTCAAAATTCTATCTTTTTTCTATGTTAGTTGTTTATTTTTAAACTAGCTACGAGAGCTTATGTCATTCGCAATAAGAGCTAAGCGTTTTTCTATGACCGTAGTGTCCACATTTCTAACATTTTCATCGTATTGGGGAAACCCGCCTAGGGCAAAGCGTGCAAGTCGGTTGTAGAGTTAAAACCAATTTGAGACGTGATTTGCGTGTGTTATCTAGCCTTGCCCCTCCTTTCCCCAAATGCAGTTAGGCAAATATTTCTTAGAACTAGGAAGAGTGGTTCGTTTATGTCAAGGACGAATTTGAAAAATTGGGTACCGTTTTGTTCGGCTTATGCGTTTGCAAATAATAAGCTGAAGGCGTAGGCGACAACTTAAGATTCTCGCCGAAAATTTTTAGTACTATCTTATCTTTGACTTTATGTACTATACTGTTATATTCTAATTTAGATATTGTATTTAGAAGCTCACCACAAGTATTACAACAATAACATACAAACGATACTTTAAAAGGCTATCTTATTTAAGACAGTGGTTGAAATTTGTGTAAATACAATTTTGTACAATTTATTATCCTGATTCTAATTTATTTTAAACCAGGACTGACAATCAAAAGTGAAATCAAAAGAATCATTTACAACATTCCAATAACACAGTAGATCTTCTGTCCATACATACAATATTATTCTAATATAAGTGTGTAGTTGTATTCTTCTACTTTGAGGTAATACTGGTATTAAAAAATAGGTTGTTGGTTATAATCACTCCCTTTACGTTATGTCTGTTTTCGTTTGTCACTTGTGGAAATATTACTACTAGGCATAGTTTTCTTTATTATCACTTTCTAGTTCTTTTAAGTTGAGCTGCCAGGTGCCGAACAAGAACTTATCTTGGCAGGAGAATACAGGTAGAACGTTTCCTCTGCTCGCTTGACAATCTTTTCCACCTTTTTGATAGGCAATGGCCACTAGCATGGGCTCGAAGTATACAGATAGAGTCCTGAGTCGAGCAGTTCTCAGGCGTTTGGTACTACATTAACGTCAGTACCCAAGACCCACATTTATTCAATGAAATACACAGTGAACGATGACTGGCACATTTTCGATCTGTCGTTCTGTCCAGGCTTTTGAGAAATATGGTTTTCACAGCACAAGCCTGATCTCATCGCTACTAGTCAAAATTTTGTTAGAAAATGGCGTCCCCAACTAATGCTTTTTCCCCAATATCAACTACTCTGGCCAATGATTATCCTTATTTCACTTGTAAACAAAGTCTTTCAAAAATACAATTCAATTTTCTTCTACGTTACTCGGGTGATATATGTTTAGTACGAGGTCGGCCAATAATATTTCGTCTCACTTCAAATTCCACCCAATCCCCTTCATCGTACCATCTTAGCCTAGCTTTCACCTAATTTTTTCCCAAAAAATATGCGATCCAATCTAAGCAGGTATGACCTGACCTGACAGTATCTCTGATTCTCTATGTATGGTTTTATCAATATTTGATTATTTAATGGCCTATTTAGATAACTAACAACATATTCTTGGTCAGCAAGTCTTCAGGTACACGAATATACAATTTGTATGAAGCTATGTGGCTTGGTTCAAAATTTCTATTCTTTTTTTCTATGTTAGTTTCAAGCTAAATACGAGAGCTTATGTCATTCGCAATAAGAGCTAAGCGTGTTTCCATGACCGTAGTGTCCACATTTCTAACATTTTCATCGTATTGGGGAAACCCGCCTATGGCAAAGCGTGCAAGTTGGTTGTAGAGTTAAAACCAATTTGAGACGTGATTTGCGTGTGTTATCTAGCCTTGCCCCTCCTTTCCCCAAATGCAGTTAGGCAAATATTTCTTAGAACTAGGAAAAGTGGTTCGTTTATGTCAAGGACGAATTTGAAAATTTGGGTACCGTTTTGTTCGGCTTATGCGTTTGCAAATAATAAGCTGAAGGCGTAGTCGACAACTTACGATTCTCGCCGAAAATTTTTAGTACTATCTTATCTTTTACTTTATGCACTATACAGTTATAATCTAATTTAGATATTGTATTTAGAAGTTCACCACAATCTCCCCCTCCCCACCTGTTATATTTCTTCACAAAACCCAAGCCCCCCCCCCCCCCCCCCCCCCCCCAATGCGTGACGTCACTCAATAAAAAAGTATTGTATGGTTCATTTCATGAATATTTAAAAGGAAATAATGAACTGTTAAAGCAGATAATGTCAACACACAAAAAGTAAATAAAATAAATAATAAAAATAATAGTAATAATAATAATAATAATAATAATTGCATCCATACTGATTAATATGTGGAAAGCTTATTTATTATGTTAAAATGATTTTAAAACATACATGTTACAGGACATATTATTTCATTTTTTTTCTGACCGTTATATAACTAGAACTAGCTCTTGTCACCACAATCATACATTAATACATTGTTATTAATAAGTCCTCTTTTGTGTCCTATTTTTATCTTGCATTGTCCTCTATTTTACGCCAAAAAGTCAAGACATGTCCTCTTTTTTTGGGGTGAAAAACGCTATGGTCACCCTATCGTATAGTGAAGTCTCTAACACTTCAAATCCCTGACAGTAATATCTGCTACGGACTACCTTTACGTTATTCTCATATGAGAAAAAAATGGTTCATGTACCTACATAAGCATTCATCTTTAAATTCGAATTTAGGATTTAAAAAAAATGAAGTTGCCTAAAATTATGTGTTCTATAACCTCATTCTAAAATTAGAAACACAGATCACGTGATATGGTATTCGTGCGAGGTGGGCTAGACTCAAAGCAGTGTATTTTAATTTTTAAAATAAAATAAAATAAACATTTCATTGGCTTTCCAGCCAGTAAAGCAAGCTGAGAGAAAGTAAATGAAGCGGGCAACCAGCACCCCCGGTTTATTTTCGTTCCTGGAATAAGGCTAATAACATAACAGTTACGACCCGAGACGTAGCATTAAGGTAAAATAAAAATTATGATCGGACGAACAAGAAACAGCTCAAAGAATAAACAGATGAGACAGAATCCAGATGCCAGACGACGGCTGTGTTAATATTTGCTCATGGCCTGCCCTTCGTGGGTCTATGTTTTGAGTAAAAGCCTTGTTCTAATGGGGAAACCAACTGTAAAATGTAAAATGTCAGATAGACTTTGGATAGACAGATAATCGATAGATGGAGAGTATTTCCAGAACTATACTACTCCTTACCAAGAAGTTCAACTGGCACTTTTAAGGCTGGGAACTGGCCATTATAGACTTATATATAATGTGTTAAAAAAATTGAAAATTGGACCGACAGATATGTGGCAATGTTGGAGAGGGACTGTCGTAAGTTGATATTGGTGCAACTACAACAGTAGTTGTCGCTGTGGATGGCCTATGGAATGCTATCAAGAAGGTCTCCAAAAATTGGCTCGTTAAGACAGAAAGAGACCTATTCGAGATAAGGAGTAGAAGAGAATGCGAATGATTTCCACTAGATAGTGTGTTCTAGTAAATTATGGAAAGTGTTCTATGTCCCCACGATCTTAGCATATGTCCTCAGATCCTGTAAAGAAAGAATGAGCTCCCAATATCATCTAACTGTAGAATTTTACCTATATGTAAATATTTAACACCGACAGCACGAGTAATACATTAACGAACTAGATAATGATCAAATGGTTATTGGGTTTATTAATTAAATATCTACACATATAGGGTTAGAAGAGAAATACAAAGTGATGATGTGAAAGACAATTCATACACACACCCACACACACCCCCACATACACATACACACACACACTCTCACACACTCACACTCACAAACAGATGGGATTTTAATAATATAGTTAGTTAACTATGAGAATGAAACGATGTGAAGAGTGAAGTAATGATGTGATATATTTAGTGTTCTCACACTAATGTCCATATCAACACTGTCTATGTGTCTCTTAATGCATACCACTGCATGGTGATACACGGGTATATATAGACTGTCCAATTTAGGTGGATGGTATGTTGTGTGGGTTGTCCCAAGACAAGGACGTACTGATGCAAATGTTGTAATGAGAAATTTGATGAGCACAGGCCTTCAATGTTAGGCAATGTCTCTGTAGCATTGACAAACCGTTGATAGTTGCCGTAGAAAAATGTCTGCTGTCTAATCTCTGAAAAGTACTGGCTAGACTGAAGACCTTCACGAAATTTTTTGGTTTTTAAAATAAAATTTTGCCTCGTTTTGTCCCGTTCAACCTAGCCGGTTATATTAGGGCGCATGTCCAAATATTAAAAGACCTTTAGGTCTGGAGAATTAGTTATGATCTTGGTATGTATGTCACAAAATGGGGCGATCATCCTCGATCTTTGTTTCACTCCAGCAGTATCGGTACATTTGTGGTACTGATTTTATTGTGTGATTTCATTTGTCGCATTTTCTTTCTTTTCTTTTTCTGCTATGTGTAGCAGATATTATGTACTTTACTTCTTACACCCTTCTCAGGGATAAGTAGACATGTCTGGTTGTTATCCACTTCTCCCTGCGTTGCAAAGAGTGGCAGCGACCTAACCATGTTGGCTATCGTGGGCGCAGCGAAATCAGTATACAGTTCAACACGTAAATTGCCTTAGCGAAGTGCTTTATCACTGATAAGACGCGGGTACGCGCATTAACAAAGCTTGGAATACGGGGAGACAACTCATGGACAGACACAGATAAGAGATTACGTTCTGATAAAGTAATCATTGTTACATTTGGGAACACGTTGTTATATGAGGTTAGCGACATGTTCGTAAGTTTGTACCCAAGGAAAAGCGGATGTTTACAACCCATTTTCAGAAAAGTAATGTTTTAAATTTTGCATTAGCTGGGTTATGCAACATATTCAAATCAGATTGGCTGATCCTTTGAGGCGCGCATAACAAATGCCTGGGAAGGCAGTGAATATAATCTGACCATTTTCTCAAGCTATTTACTTGAGAAATCGCTCGCCAAGATACCAGACCTTGCTACAGTGAAGAAAATTCAGAATACCTTCTTAACACACCGGAAGCCTTTTATTGAAGAATTCTGGACGGACTTTCATAGCCCGGGAAATCTCTTTCATATTAAATAAGGAAACCAGGACTGAGGAAACTGAAGGACCACACATGAAGTCGGAGAGGGAACTTATTAAATTAACGACACCCCAGATGCGTGTAAGAGGCCGATTCAAGCCTCTTTTATTCATCTGAGCAAAATGTCTGTGAGCCAGGATTGGCGTAAGTTGTGATTTACATTTCATATTTTATTACTAATATGTGAACTAACAAACACACACACACACACACGCACGCACGCACGCACGCACGCACGCACACACACACACGCACACACACACACACACACATATATAACCATGTAAATTTTAATATGTGAAACTCGCTAATAGATGTCACAGTCATTTGAGGCTGGCAATCTCAGCGTATAGAATGATGATTAATGAACCACCACTGCACGAGCTGGTGATTGCTTTATTGCTAGTTTCGTAAAGAGAACTAAAAGCATAAAGTAGTTCCAGGCTCCATATGGAGCAAGGAGGGAAAGATGAATGAAATGATGTACATTCTATGTATAATACTTACATTTTCAAAGCAATGTAAATGTCCATATAACATATTCACTTTAAAATTAATGTAAGTTTTCAAGCTTTAAACCAGTGTAAATGTCAATTTGAAAATATTCATTTTAAAGTTAATGGAAGTTTCAAACTTTTCAATCAGTGTAAATATAAATGAAAACATATTCAATTTATATTGCGAACACTTTTCAATCAGTGGAGATGTAAATGTAAACAGACTCTATCAGTATTATTAACCTTTTCATTTAAATTTAAAGTAACTATGAAAGCTATTCTATTTAAATGCTAAGAAAGTTTTATCCCAAGGGATTAAATTTAATTCTCATCGAGGGTAAATTCTGAGTAATTGGGATGGTGGTATGGGAAGATAGGAACCCATAACTATGGGGTGGAAAACGCCATACTCAGACGAGCGTTTCGTTCTATTCTTTTACCATAGCTATTGGTGGTACCAGCAGAAAGTACTATCTCTGAAAGAAGAAGGAACAGTGGCCTAAGCTTTAAGACGAAGGACCCACTTAGTAGACTCTCCTTGGCATTTCTGGGAAACGAGCTACACCCGACAACCTTGACCAGCGACAATCTGGAGCTGTGTGAAAAGAACCAACCTATAGGAAGGAACAGAACCGTCATTGGCAGCTAAGTTCAAATCTATGCTGCCACTTGAACTTCTTATAACATTTCACAATCCATAACGACCGTGATGGTAACTTTTCTTGATCCATAACTATTCAAATTATTTTCCAACTGTTAAAACCTAAAGTGATTATTAAATTTTGTTATTTGTAATGTTACAAATTTATCTTCGATTTAATCATTTTAAAGTTACTGCATGTTTGTCTCATTTAAATTACTACAAACACTCTAAACAGAGCTATACTAGAATAATAGAATTCCACTGAGTAAATCAGGGGTGGGGGCTTAAACGAGCTGAAATTAATAAGTGCTTAAATCTTTCACAAAAGTGTCGGCAGAATTACAGAGTTAACATACTCAGCCAAAGCAATATTGTTCTCGCTTATTCTGAATATCTTTTGAAGACTCCCTGGAGATAGAAGCGTATTGTTTCTTCTATTTACATATCTGCCAAGAGCAATCTTGTGCGAAGGTAGACACATTTGAAGCCCATATAAAATACTCTTGAGTTTTGGCCACTGTTGGACCACTACTGCAAAGCAGGGGAGGCATTACCGTCACAATGTAGACTTATCTGCTTGAGTAGGTACTCTTTATTCATAAATTTGCTTTTGAGTGAGTTGAACTTGCTAGCTGTATATGCCACTCAACTTGTAAATATGAAATCTTGATTCATAGAATATGCTTTGGAATGAGTTGAACTTGCTAGCTGTATATGCGACTCAACTTGTAAATATGAAATCTTGATTAATAAAATATGCTTTGGAGTGAGTTGAACTTGCTATGATTATGAGAATCCGTTTGGTAGTATGTACTCTTGACTCAGGGAATACGTTATTGGGTGAGTTGACCTTGATGTAAATATGAGAATAAACTTCTGGGCACTTGAAAAAAGGTGAATACAATGCTGCGCAATCCCAGTGTAAAACGTGGGGGAGAAATCTTCCTTCTTAACTGAGGAAGGTGAAGGATGTCCTAAATTGCGAATTCTGCAATCCAGACATACACCTTGCTAGTTTCTTTCTCGTCAGACACCAGACACAAAAGGTGTAGACTCAGACTTCTGTTGGACACACTGAAGACACACAAAGTAGCTTCATAAGTTTCACCTCTATTATCAATGGTTGACTTTCTGTAACAATATTCCTCACTACTAATCTCTATGAGTTTAATTCTCTATTAACTATATGTGACATGAGACGCACTTGAGAAGTGTTAATTATATTGCGCATGAGAGTGTGTGCACATGTAAGTCTGTAATGATGATCCAACAATGTAGATGAAGTTGACGTATGAACTACAAATTACCTCGTATCATCTTAGAGGAAAATCTTTTGATTTAATTAATCATTTATGAGAAGGATTAATTGAAAAAAAAAACTGTCTTCCGCGCATTTAGCTATGATGCTAAGTGCAAAAGTAAATCTTTACTTTAAAGACTAAGGAAAACTATTAATAATTTTTTAAAAGATCTACTAACCTCCTTTTCCCTTTCGGAAAACTCCTTTAAAAAAACCCAAATACACCACATATATGAATTACGTATCCACACTGAATTAAAAGCAGGCAATGCTTTTGGAGAAAGTCTACTACGCCACACTGCTGGGAATTTCGTACAGACCTCTGATGAGCCAATCGGTACATTATATTCCTGAATCGCCCATATGCTCCGAAATCTTACCTGTGACGTGATACTCCGCCTCTAAACCAATCACTATGCCTCCATATTATGACATTTCGCATGTACATATTTAGTGCCCTATCAGCGACTGTCCCTGGCCAAAAGGGTGGGGTTTTTGCCACCAACTTCAATTCCGTGATATGAGTTTGTTTGCGTGAGAATCAGGTGTTTTCGGATTGGTGTTTTGGATATTAAAAATATCACCCGCCTTCTCCTGTCACAAATCCTGCTGTCTGTGACGTATAATGGAAATAGAGTCTACAGTAATCTGACAGTCTTTGTAATCCTGTTAGCTCTCTATGATTTGCTACCAAAACCATGCATTTACTGCCTGCTTTACTCACACAAGTTATTTTTCATCCACGCCTCTTTTCTTTGAACATAAGCAAACGAAGGATTTACAAACTTTCGTGACCTGCCCGTCATAACAGGTAGTGAATCAGGTTTGTTTACCTAGTTTTTTCACGCGAGCTTATGTGTCAGTCATGCGATACCTGACAGACTGCACGTGAAAAACACAGAGTCTTTGAAGTCCACGAGGGGAGATCGAGGATTTTCCCGAGTGCGCTTTCATGTCGATTCACGGGCAAAAATCTTCGAGAACCCCGTTACACGGATATAAGTCTTTTGATGGGGGTCGAACGCCCGAGAAAGGTCGACCGTAAGCTTTTATCTGGGAACTCTGTTCTGATTCTCCGTTACTCACACAATAGTGAGAAAAGTAACATCATCTATAGATCAGAGAAACATAATGATATATAAACTGTGTTTTCTTAAACCTGCTATCAGTTGTCACTCAGAATTTTTGAATATTCTAAGCACGTAGTTCTAGAACCATTGTGGAAAATGTGTTAATAGCATTCGTGGGGATTTTCATTCTGAGTTTCTGGTAATAGAAATTAGTGCTTACGTGTTGAAAAGTGTTAAGCTTTTTACCGTTATAATTCACTTAGATTTTATAGCGTTAAAACTAGTGAAATAAAATAACGCGTAGCTATTTCATACTAGATGTTCAGTTATAATGTTAATTTTCACCACACGCTTTCTCACACAAGAAAAGACGGTTAGCTGACTGGTTTAAATGCTAGGCGCGACTGATAGTGACAGAAAGGAATTCACGTTTTATTTCAGTGTGCGTATTTATTATAAGTGCCTATTATTTAATATCATACGATTCACAGACATTATCAGACGCCGACCAAGTTAATAGCTACTTAACGACCGTCAATAGTTTGCGATAATTGAAATTGTACGCTGATCGTTAAGCGCGAGCAAGAGGGGGGAGAGTCGCATAACTCATCCGACCTGAAAACTCAGCGCTAGCGACGGGCGATAGGGTAGGCTAAAGACACCGTGTGCCTTTTAAATTTAATCACGACTGACGGAATGGATAAGAGATCGTCTTGTCCCCGTCTGTGTGCATATATAGAATAGTATCATTTTTCCATAAATGTTTCTTATATATTCCTAGCAGACCTGATCAAAGGCGTCCAGCGGTCTTTTTCTTTTATTTTTTTTACAGATTGGTTAATGTTGTCTTTTCTTGGCTTGTGCGTCACTGTCACACATGTATGTAAATAGTGCAGCAGTATCCCGTCCATTTTGCTTCCCCATCTTAGGTTTATAATTTTTGCTACGCAAAAACATATAATTCGCTGACGAAATTCACTGACTGTAGTCGCACCTTTGAAGCCACGCCTATTTCTTCTGTTTACAGGCTGACAAGCGTTTACCTGCGAATGTACAGGCTAAGATAACAGCCTGCGAAAGCATAATTCGCTTATCATAAATTATCACGCGAGTTGATTCGGCAATTAGCATTGTTGGCAGACAGGAGCGCGTGGATAGAAAATTGGGTTCTTTGGAAGAGAGGAGGCGGGCAGGAGTTTTTCCGTTAACGGGTTGATGTCCAGCATTTCAGGGAACTTAAAGCCAAGGAAAGGGGAGATAATAAGATTTACCGACCACATTCGTTGTCCGTGATCTCAGGGGAGGTAATCTCTGATCTATAGCAGAGAGACAAGATCAAAGACGGTCCGTTCGCTGAGCGACGTCTATGTTCCTGGTCGGCAGCGGTGAGTAGAAAATCTTTATCTCGGGAGTAGAACGAGTTGATTTTCCTGATATGGCCGAAGGCGCGATTTCTCGCACCAGTTAGTGAAATAACAGCTTTTCCGTATATATACTCCGTCCACCCAAAGTCAGTTATCTAGTCACTACAGAATTTTTGGAAACATCTAGCTCGCCATTCTAGAGCCATTGTAAAAAGTGGATTATTTAGATTCCGTGGAGATTGTTTCATTTTTCTGATTTGCGGTAATATACATTAGCATTTAAGTGATTTAATGTGTTAAGTTCCTCATTATAATTCACTGAGATTTATTAAATAACATATAGCTAAATTTGCCAGCTGTAATGTAAATGTAACTAATCGCTATCATCCGGAAAGAGATGTTTTAATTGACTGATAAATACACTAGGCGACTGACTATTGACGGAATATACATTTACTTCTAATTCATTACGTGTAATTGTGTAAGTGACTAGTGAAATATCATGTGGCGAAACAAATAGCTAGTAATGACAAGCGATATTTGTAAAGTAGTCATAACTGATTTATCACTGATATTGTGCGCTGAGAGTTTACCGGTGCGGGAAGGGGGAAAGGCGCATACCTTAAGACCCAACCCGTAACAGGTGAGCGAAGCGTGATAAGATAGGCTAAGACCTGTGTGTTTTTAATTTAATTAAATGACGGAGTGGATAAAAGATCTTACCGTACGCGTGACAGGATAGGATATTGATATTGTGATTAAATGTTTTGATTTCTCCTAAATCTAGTACTGATCACAAACCAGCGAGCCAGCGGTCTATGTCTAAATACAACCAGTAACTATTCTTAGTCTTTATCGGGTCTTCGATGTTGACCTGTGCGGTCCTCTTGCTTCATCCAGAGAGAGAGAGAGAGAGAGAGAGAGAGTCCAAACATATAGACAATAAGAATTAATTATAACTGGAGACACCAAATATCCAGATTTTTTTCCATTCAATTATATCAGCCCGCTGTGGCGAGATATCTAAACATAACATTGTTCCCGACTACTGACCATTGTGTTGTCAAGTGGATTTATCCAAAAAGATTTACCTACCAGACATTTCCTTAAACTATTGGAAGTACTAACTACTGTCCACTGTGAACACTAGATCTTGGTAATTATTTTGCTACCTGAACGATCTGACGTGACATTACCATATCCAATAATCACCAACAAAGTAAGCGTTCCCCATTAGGAGGATTAATTATTCGTGGAGGAACTGGGGCTCACTTCGGCGACACACCACACTGGATTTTGTTACATATACCATGATGATATGTTCAAGATGTTGGTAAACAACTAGTAGGTAAGCGAGATTGAATGTGGCCACAGATTGACAGAGTGTGAATAAGAGGAGTGAATATTTCTATTTGTATAATCATTGCACCAACTTCTTTTTTTGTTCGCTAATACTGTTATTTTTTTCAGGATAGATTAACTAGGAACTCTGTTCTTTACTTTATCGTCTCTTTCTATACCCTTGCGTTAATCTTTTGACCTTTTGGGGTTATTAACTTCTTGCGAGATTTTTCTTCTCAACAGAGGGGATAACACTTATGGGGTTATTTTCCAAATTTTGTAACCTATGATTTCAGTGATATATATATATATATATATATATATATATATATATATATATATATATATATATATATATATATATATATATATATATATATATTTGATGTTGTGAGTAGTTTATATGATAATAAACTTAACAAAACTTAATTACTTGTTTTGGTCAGCTCAGCTCAACCCATATTCATACTCCATTTACTATAGTTTTCACGTTTGTGTGTCTTGTCGATACTTAACTGTGTGTGTGTGAGTGGTTAAACGTATACGTTTTATGTACGGAGAGTAGGATTGTCTGACAACAAATTACAGCCGTAAAGATAGGCTGGACTAAAGTATCTTTTCAATCCAGTGACAGATTCTACTCTTAAACATTCACTCGTGAAATCTATTTTCTTATACCTTATTTCTCACTGAGTTACCACCTTTTCAGTTCTATTCAGACGGGACCAAATCTATCTTAAATACCTATCCAAATTTACGACAGTCACCAATTTCATTGGTGAGCAAGTATTTGCCAACGATACATGAGAAACATTTTAACGTGTAAAATTTAACTGGACTTACCAAACTCAGCAATATTTTTTCAATTTATCAACCCGCTGGGGTGTGAAACAAATAACATTTCTTCCCGACTTCTGACAGTCGTATTTGTCGTGCTTAGATAGGTTTTAAAGTTATTTAAGGTCCCGCCTGAGTATAGGAGATGGTGATAATACGTGAGATGTAAGGTGTAAGAAATAGGTTTTCACGAGTGAATAGTTAAGGAGAAGATCTGTCTCTGGACTGAATAGTTTCTCTAATCCAGCCTATCTATACGACTATATTTTAGGATAAGACCATCTTGCTCCCCTTATATTGAGAAATACAAGTTCACTAACCCCCCCCCCCCCACACACACACACACTCACTCACTCACTCGTTGAGAAGATGAGAACCCAACCAACTTAATAACCCTAAAGGTCAAAAGCTTAGCAATAGGTTACAGTATAAACAGTAAAAAAAAAATCTTAGTACGTGCTACTCCGTGAAGTAAACAATTGTTAAAGCCAAATAAGCTAGTTTGGTACAAACTACCGTAACAAGAAAATATTCAATCTCTCTTTCTGACATACATGGCCACACACACACACACACACACACTCTCTCTCTCTCTCTCTCTCTCTCTCTCTCTCTCTCTCTCTCTCTCTCCTTACCTAATCTTGGTGATATTTCCTGGAATGTACAGTTATCCTAAATATATTTATCGATATTGATAATGTCAGGGTACAGTGCCAAATTTGACCCCAGTCCAGCCTTGACAATAACTTTATAAGGTGGACGCAAAGTTTGGTGAGGTAATCCTGGATCGATAGTGTCACCTCGAATAGTTAATGGTAGAAAAATCGAGATCTAGTGTTCACAACAAAGAATGGAAAAAACAAATACTTCTGGTATTTGGACACAGCTAGTTGCTTAAAAATTGTTACTGATGATGGTACGTGATTGATTGGTAAATCCTATCGGCTGGCTCTGGTGAGTGCCGATTCTGAAATAGCGTGACTCTTCTGGATAAATATCCTCTTGGAAACGACTATCAGAAGTCGGGAGAACAGTTATTGTTATTTCACCACAATAGGCTGATAAAAATGCAAGAAAATATATCTGGGTATTTTGTAAGTCCAGTTAAAATTTACTATTAAAATGTTCGTTGGTCTCTGTGGCCTGTCCTGTTCACAACTGAAACTTGGAGACGCGTCAGCCAACAGAAGACAACTTTAATCCAATCAGTAAAATAGAGACAAGGCCCAAGATATAGCCACATAAAAAAAAACCGCTGGTCGCCGTTGATCAGGTTGCCTAAGGATATAGGAACATTGTGAAAAAATTACTGCTAATGAGATCTATAAATATACGGAAGGCGACGAGACATCTCTCATCCTCTCCGTCAGTCCTGATTAAAGTTAAAAGGCGCACGTTATATCTAGCCTATCCTGTCGCGCGTCGCTTAGCGGGTTCAAGTTTGGTTTGAGGCATGCAGCCTTTTTCCCCTCCTGCTCCGGTCAACGATCAGCGCATAATGTCAATTATGATTAAATTATCCCTACGCGCACTCAACAAATATCGCCTGTCATTAATAACTATTAGATTTTCGGCGTCTGTTTTGTTTAGTCGCATGAGATAGTCAAACACAGTCACTTACTAAATTACACACAATGAAATAAAAGTGAATTGTATTCCGTCAATTATCAGTCGCCTTGTGTATTTATTAGTCAACTAAACCGTCTCTTTCTGTGTGATAGCGGGTGATTAAATTTACATTTTAACTGAAACATCTGGAATAAAAATAGCTACGCGTTATTTAATTCGCTAGTCTTAACACCTAGAAAATCACAGTGAATTTAAGATGCTAAAACTTTTAACACTTTAATACGCTTAAGCACACATTTATATATTACCAGTAATCCAGAAAGAAACACCACGCTGTGGCAGATTATGATAATTGATTTCATATATCTATTTCTTTATCTTCATTTGTCTTTTACCTAGCTTTCATCTACGCCTATTTTTAACATAAACCCCTATACACTCTGAGATCTGTCCCTTTTTCTAATTTAGAGCGTAATTTAATTTTCTGTTCGCTATTCCCTTTGATGTGAGTTTACCAGAGACCGATTAACTAACGTGAGCTGTATTATTTTACACCAGCAATCGAAGATCGTTGTAATGGGATCAGACAGCGATCAAGGTGGAGATAATTTTGGAACCAAGGGAGACACAATTTTTTATTACTCCCCTTGTAAACTGGTCGCTAGAAAGTAATTAAACCACGGTGAGAAAGAGCAGATCAAAAGACCTTGCTCGCTAGAAGACGAGCAGAGACGAAGGAAACTCACACTTATTAGCGAATTGGCGATGCCTGATCTAAGAATGAATAGGGTTCTGGTTTTCGGCTTATAATGTGAGAAAGATCTTTGATTTGCAAATCCGAACGTAGAATTCACCGTAGGTGTTAACATCTGGCAGATGTCGGGTTATAGTTATTTAAGTTTCCTTTGATTTCAGATGTATATATACCCTAGCCTTCTAACTAAAATTAATCCAGTACTCGACAGATTCAGAAGACATCTAGCTGCAATTCTAGAATCACTCGTATTGAGTAGAATTTCTTAGTTTTTGTTGGAGAATAGTCTTAGAAGTTTGTGCAAAGGTAATATATCTACCATTAGTTTTAGTGATTTAACTAGTTAAATCGTCAATCATATTTTACTAGTTTTCATGTGCAGAGTAATTTACTAGAGAGGTCCGTCATATATATATTTCTCTAAGTTTTACTGTGTTACAGTGGATAGCAGAACAAATAATAATTTCTAGCTAAACTCTTCCAGCTATAAGATAAATTTAATTAACTGCTAGTAACCAGTCAGATAATATTTTAACCAACTAGTAAAGGCACTGATTCATCATGAGTATTGACGAAATATGTATTTATTTCTAATTCATGATGACTGGTTTTTTTAATGACTAGAATTTATTTCACGAGTTTTTAAACGATAAGACAAGCTGTAAGCTTGTAGTTTATAATTTAAAGTTAAATAACCGAAGTGGATACATATATTATATTTTACGCGAGGTAGGATAGGATTGTGTATACTATACATTGGTTAAGTATTTTGTATGGTTTTCTCTTTATACAGTATTTGGGTCAAACCCTAAACCTTACCAGCGGCTTCCATGTGAATCTGGGAATAATCATACTAAAGAACATTTTAACTTAGTTCTGGGTTTTCAAGGTAAATCTGGTCTGAGGTTGTGTTTACACCCAGAGAGAGACCGAATACCAACCCTAAGAAAATTTAGAGTGATTTGGTAACTGGCATATAGATCCAGATTTATTGTTCAAATCTCATTTACATTCAGTCCCGTTGTGGCGACCTAATAAACCTTAACATTTCCGACGTTTGATCATTTGTGGTGTGACCAAGAATTTTATACTGAGAGAAGTTACCGACCTGACATTTTCTAAGTACTGGAAACCTCAAGATTCTGACACTGTGAGCATTGTGACATCTATTACCTGAATTGACTTAAAGTGACATAAACAGTAATCCAAAAAAAGATATAGTCGTAAAGAGAACGCTACCCGGAGGAATTGGAATTAACCGGTCTCTGTATAGCTGGGGTTCTCTTTGCCAAAAGAACACTGGAGTTGCTGTAGGTGTGTGTGTCCTAAAGTTTGCGCCAGAAGGTGAAAATCAAGTTTGTAGGTAAGAACGAATGTCAGTGGCCACTGTTGTATGGATAGAAAGAAAGCAGGAATGAGTGGTTCTTTGATCGTATAATTCATGTACCCACTTTGTATTTTTTTTAATGCACAGTTCTTTTTTGCTAATACTGTTTCCCTTTCAGAATAGATTAACGGATAAAACTCTGTTCTTTACTGGTGAGGGAATTTCTAGACCATAGCGTATAAATCCTTGACTCTTTGGGGTTTAATACCTTTTTTCTAACGGGAATTTTGTCTCAACAGAGGGAGGGAGGTTTACACCTACGAGTCTATTTCTTGATTAATTCCTTAACTTTATGTTTACTTGTATTTGATTTGATAGTCATAATATTGTTGTTGTGAAGTTTCTTTATGATAAATAAAATTTACATAAACTTTATTACGTGTGTCGGTCAGCTTGTCCCAAAAGATCCATATTCCATTGATGTAGTTTTCACGTCTGTGCGTCTAACTGTCGTCACGTATGTGTGTGTGTGTATGTGAGTGGTGATATCTATATATATATACTAATATATATTCTAGTAGACTGTCTGACTAACTAAGTTTTGTTGTAGAGATAGGTTTAAGGAGAGAAGCTTCTCGATTTCAGGGACAGACTCTAACTAGTTTCCACAATCTCACTCGTGAAAATCTATTTTTGGTTACATTACCTCTCACTGAGCTATCACCTGTTCTAATCTATGCAGAAGGGACCAATCTATGTCTTTATTCCCCCATCAAAAATCTACGACACACGCTCTATTAACACATCTATTCCCAGTGGTTCTAGATAACGTGTTTAGACTCTCCGAAAAAAATCTGAGCGACTCTGATAATGATTTTAGAAAGACACGGTTTATATACGATCATGTTGTTATGATCTCTTGAAGATGTGACTTCTCACACTCCGTTTCCCAGCAGAGAAATCGGAAACTACGTTTCCCAGATCAAGGGTTTAACGGTCGCTTCTGCCAGCCTTTGCTAATCGACAAAAAAAGCTTAACCCGTGTAGCGGGCTCCCGTCCAAGAGTTTCCCTGTTTCTCGAGATCAAAGGATTTGCTCCTCTTATAGAGAATCTTCAAAGGCCGTTACCTTTCCACGTGTTTTCCACGTGCGATCTGCTCGTCATCGTAATATTGACAGATTCGCTCGCGTGAGAAACTTGCATAAACGAACGTGGTTCGCCCCCTGCTATGAATGACAGGTTGCGAAAGTTGGTAAACAAGCTCGTTTGATACGGTCAAGTAAAAAGAGGCGTGGATTACAACGTGAGTCAGACAGGCAGAGAAATGCGTGACTTTGTTAGCGAATCTTAAAACTACGCTGAGGTCACAAAAGGCTGTCGGATACAGGAGGCCTCATTTCCGTTATACGTCACAGTATTCAAGCGTAGCATCCAGAATTTACGCTGTTTCAGAATCGGCACTCTACCATAGGGCCAGCCGATAGGATTATCATCATTAATCAATTTGTAACATTTTTAGCAACCAGAGCTTTCCCAATCCTGGAAATATTTTCCTCTTTTAACTGTAAAACCCAAGATTATGCTCTTGCATCAACTATTGGTGGTGACATTGTGTTCATCCAGGAAAAACCCACACCAGATTGGGCATTCACCTCACTAGTCTTTCATTGTTAGAGGATGGACTGGGGCCAGTTTGGGTAGTGAACCTGATATGACATATTCAGTGATAATTGTATTTCCAAGGGATATCACCAAGAGTAGGTAAGAGTGATTGAGTGGCCACTGTATGAAAGAGAGAGTGAATATTTTTCTTTATTACGGGGACTTTACCAAAATTGGAGTTGCTTAAACTTGTTAACTTTACTGGGTAGTAGGAACTTGTTTACTTTACTGTCTACTCTGTAACATAGTGCAAACCTTTGACATTTGGGTTTTTAACTTTGGGGTTCTTTTTTCTATAGGGGGAGGGCACATTTATTCCGCTATTTCATATGTATGTAAATCAGATTTTATTTGATCTTTCTTTAGATATTTGATGTTGTCAAGTTTAAATAATAAAAAACTGCAAAAGAAACTTAATTTTGTGTGTTGGTCAGACCCATACCCAATTAACCGTAGTTTTTCACGTTTATGTGTCTTGTTGTTACATATCTGTGTGTGTGTGTGTGTGTGTGTGGAGTTAAACTTATATTTATATGTATGAGGAGGGCGAGTGTTGCGCACATATTCTTTTGTGTAGCGCACAGATTACTGTTGACACGCATACAAATGTAAAATGTAATTTTTTGTCTGATAAAAATATATTTATCTTTGAATTCACGATTCTTAAGTCGAAGGGACAGAACTCAGATTAGTCGATGTGTATTCATTCTGTGAGTTATCTGTTCTTGTATCTTTCCTGGATATCGAACTCAGCGTAGAAATCTAGGGGTACAGCGATCTATTCTTTGTTTGGTTAGAAATAGATTGTTCTTGCTTCAGAATATCTATGGCCCGAATCTATGTGTATTTCTTGTCTATGTAGGACGAGTCTGTCTTATATCTTAATATCTTTGTATGTCTAAGTCGAACTATATCTTCGGTGTCGAACTCGGGGTCAAAGGTTGTTCGGCGGATGTGTCGCTAAGTCGAGGTGAGAAGGTTCCGCCCTGATGGGGTGCTGAGTTGTTGTAGCGGCCTGTCGCCGGAAAAGTGATCTCTATATTAGTGGGGAAAGAGGTAGTCTCTTTAGACATATCATGTATTATTCACCCCAGTGTTTATTCTTACTGCCAAGGAATGGCAGAATCATGTTCTAGTGTATTTCTGATACCAAGGTAAAGACGCATTTCTTATGAACTTTTCCTGAGGCATTGTATTCGATGGTCAGTCGTACGCTTGTACGTTTAGATGAATATTGACCAGATGAAGATGACATTCATATCTAGCAGCACCATATTATGTGATGAAGTCAATAGTATCAATGGTAGAATCTACAAAGCAATGAGGACATTTAATGAATGATCAGCTTTGATTACGCTTCATAATTTGTATCCTGGGTGAGCGACAACTCACTGGGAGGAGAAGCCATTTTGAATTCTATATTTTTCAATCATCGAGGAGAGAACAGGGATGCCCCTTACTATCACCTGATGAGTCCAGAGATCACTGCTACAGAAGAGAACCCACTACTAGTGGTTCAATATTGTTATCAAAAAAATATGTGCTGAACTTTACCCAAAGGAATCTTCGCTAGACGAGGTTAGGTCTAGGAACCATTTTGAATATATTATTTATGAACTGACGTGCTCTGTCAGTAAAGACAGATGATTATCTATATTGGAATCACTGAATGCTTGTCTACTGAGATTCCATTATGCTGTCATGCAACATGAATGCCGATTTAAAACTGTAAACTATTGTCATACATATATGCTGGTGTTGTGCCAACCTGTTTCCTGTTCCTGTGTCGTCGAAGTGTGTGTCCATTAAATACAAGAAAACGTAAACAGTAGTTCGTCTTACACTTCCTGCCACGAGTGAGTGAGATTGCCCTATTGTCAACTCTCAGAACATTTTCCAGCATTCGCGTACTGTTGTATCCTCACTCCAAATCAATACACCACTGCGTAGGTCGAGTTGACCTTTGGTTTGTCTTCATGTTTGATAACCACCCCAAGCAACAATGACTCAAGAAACACTGGTAGGCCAGCTTTCTGGGTTTGACCTCGCAGAAATTGAGAAGTCAACAGACTACTGATACCAGACCGTTTCCTGTGGCTGATACGACACACCTGCAGTACTAGTTTGCTCTTTGTCAACACTTTGTCACGTGACCTATCGAGCGAATACTGAAACTAGGTCAGCGCTTGTGGACATTTTTCATTGTACATCACAGTATTACACAGAACGTTTGCAGGCAGAAATTAATTGTGTTAGCAAGTATTACAGTCAACTAAGAAGTCCTACTTTTATCGATGGATCTTCTTATGCTCTATATTTGAACATTGTAATAATTAGATCAAGAATTTAATATTGATTAAAGTGGCAGTTAATTTTATTAGAAACTGTGCCATACTGTAAAACGTAGCTTTTTCTGCAACACATCATATTGACATGCTATTTCTTTTATGTACTAATGTTTATATTACATGTATCTGTTCCTCGGTGTGTTTATCTCAGTGGGCGGTTGGTGAGGTGACTAGTATAGGGTATACCGAGTCATATTGGTCCTATATTAGTGTTCCGTAGGGAGCAATTTTCTTAATTGAAAATTTGCTAGCGACAATCTGTTGCTATTTTTTGTTAGCTGTGAAGACTGTGCTTATCGTTGTTTTTGTGATATTTTTTTTGTTCTTTAGTTTTGTTTTGGTTTGTTTGTATTTGTAGGTCTCATCTTTCCTATAATTCAGTTCTATACAACTTTATATTTATACACTGTGACGTCATTTGTTTTGTTTATTCCCTTGCAGTTGTCATCACAGATTCTGTGATTATTTTCATTGATTTCCCTATTTGATTTATTTGATTTCTGCAAATGTTTTCGTATTGTCTTTCATATTTGTACTTTAGGTATTTGTTGGTTGACATATACTATAAAATATACTTGATCATACACTACTAGCTGTGTAGTGAACTTATTAGAAAGAATCAACTGAGGATTAATTGCTGTTATTTTAGGTACACAGTTGATTATACAAGACCTTATTTAAAGGCTTGTTTCCCACAGAGATTGGGATAAAGGGAGCTGATTATTCAAGCTGTATTGTTTCCATTTATTTGGAGATAGATTTCTTTATTGCTATTTCAGGTATCTAGTCACATATTGGTATACATCATGTCGACTTTAGATTACTTCATTGAGTTAGGGAAATCCCTAGGCAAGACTGGTGATAAGTTAGAGGAGTATGCTACCAGTCAATTTGAAAAAGCACAAAAGGCGGAAGAGAGAAAACAAAAAGCCGAGTATAAAAGAATGGAATTAGAATTTGAGCAAAAGAAATTGCAGATGCAAGTAGACGAAAGGAGATTCCAAATGGAGATGGAAAAACAAAACAAAGAAGCAGAAGCTGAACAAAAGAGATTAGACAGAGAAGCTGAACAAAAGAGATTAGACAAAGAAGCTGAGGCTGAACAAAGGAGATTAGACAGAGAAGCTGAAGCCGAGGAGAGAAAGGCAAAAAGAGAACATGAGGAAAAACTGTTAGCATTTGAGTTAGAAAAATTGAAATTGACAAATATGGGTATTGCTAATCAGTCAACTGGTAATAATGGTAAACCTTTTATTTATAAGGTCAAGGTACCACCGTTCAATCCTTCCAGTGACGATATTACATTCTGGCTGGATCGTTTTGAACGTTCTTGTCGAACTCATAATGTGGATAAATCACAGTATGCTAATCAATTGTCAGAAAATTTGAAAGGTGATTCTCTTACAAGTTTAAGTTTGGTTGAAGAGGCTGACAAAGATAATTATGATGTCATCAGAGCAGCCTTATTGAAAAAATATCAATTAACAGAGGAAGGTTACCGTACTTTGTTTAAGAAAATGGTACCTGAATCAGGGGTAGAATTCTCAGAATTCATTGCAAGGACACGTCTTACATTTAATCGTTGGATTGAGCTGTCCAAAACAGAAAAGACATATGAAGCCCTTATGGACTTGTTGCTCAGGGACAAGATTATGTCAAGTATAAATAAACCATTCCTTGAATTCCTACATGAGCGTAAACCCAAGACACTAAAAGAAATGGAAGAATATTGTACCCAATACGTCACGGCACATCCGGACGTAGCTTTTAGCAATGCTAAGGTTAAAGAAAGTATGCCAGTTGCATCAGCAACACCATACAACCCTAATTATGCACACAAATTTCAGGGACCACAAAACAGGTTTGATAGAAAAGGTAACCATAATAGTTATCAAAACCAAGGTAACCAGTCATTTCAGGGTTCTTCTGCGAAGAACTGGAGACGAGCCGACAGCCCTCGATTCAGGGGTAGTCATAATTATAGAAATTTCCACAGAGGAAGTCATTATAGAAACTATCCAAGTCATCCATCATGGAGACAACAAGATCATGATTATAGAGATACTCATTATAATGAATATGATAATGGTAACTATGAGAACTATGACTCAAACCCAAATAGGGGTTACAATAGAGGAAACAATAATGATTACAGAGGCAATAATAATCGAGGTAGATCACAATTCAAAAAACATAAATCACATTATCAGGCAAACTCTGCACAGCAAGAGTCACATGAAGCCTATAAACGGACTAAAGATAATAATGACGCTAATAATATGGCATGTTCCGCTTTTGATTTTGGGAGAGCATCTCAGTGCCTCCAAAGCAAAACATTATTTGAACCAACTACGGCGTCCACTTTAAGTTGTGGCCATCCTCTTCCCGCTCTTCCTGCGTCAGTCGGGCATGATGGAAGAGGTTCTCTTGTCTTACATAAAGGTTTAGTAAATGACAATCCAGTCTAATTTCTTTTTGATTCTGGATGCACCACAATTGGTGTTAGGCAGTCACTTGTAGATCCTTCTCGTGCCACTGGAAAAGTAGTCAAATGTGTAACATTTGGCGGCACCTTAGAGAAATACTCTACTGCTATCACTAGGATCGCTACTCCTTTCTTTACAGGAGATGTATACGCATGTCTTCTGCCGAATCCGATCGCTGATCTTATCATCGGTCGTATTCACGGAGTCAAAGAATGCACTCCGCAACAAATTTCCGTTTGGGAAAAACAAAATATGCAAACTGCTAATGCTGTAGTCACTAGAGCTCAGGCTCTTAATATGCCTCAAACTTCATCTACTGAAGATAATGAAGTGCATAACCAAGATGATCCCTTGGTAATTTCTCGTGACTCGTTTATAAAACAACAAGAAGATGATCCGACTCTAAAGAAATTATTCACTCTTGCAACAAAAGGTGATCCGAATAAAGATACAAAGCGTAAATCTTGGATTACAATGAGGAATGGCATACTTGTACGTATGGTGCAAGACTCCGCTAAGTCAAGGCATTCTCAGATTCTTGTTCCCAAGAATTTGAGAGTTAAAATTTTGCAGCACGCACACGACTCTCAGTGTGCTGGACATATGGGTTTTTCCCGTACGAAGTCAAGAGTTCTTGCGGCTTTCTTTTGGCCTTTTGTGAACAAAGATATACGGATTTTTTGTCGATCTTGTATAGTATATCAAGAAGTCAAATCCAAAGGTCCACGCCATGCTGCACCTATGCAGGCTGCAGACATCCCTATTCGACCATTTCACAAAATGGCAATAGACATCATTGGTCCATTCAAGATCAAATCTGCTAGAGGACATCAGTTTATCTTAACGTGTGTGGACATGTGCACACGTTGGCCAGAGGCTATTCCTCTGAAGAGCATTACTACTGCTGACATTGCAGATGCTCTTTGGCTTATATTTTCTCGTCTGGGATTTCCCGGAGAAATATTATCAGACCATGGCACCCAACTAATATCGGATACCATGTCTCAAGTAATGTCTACTCTGCAGATAGAGAGATCTTTGAGTAGTATCTATCATCCTATGTCCAATGGGATGGTCGAACGGCTAAATAGAACACTCAAAAACTTACTACGGAAGATAACTGAGGATCATCCTCTCGATTGGGACAGGGTTTTACCCGCGGCTCTCTTCGCTTACAGAGAGGTTCCCAATGAACATACAGGATTTTCTCCCTTTGAACTTGTCTTTGGCGCGCAACCGCGCGGCCCTATGTCTTTGCTTCATGATCTCATAACCGCTGATAATATTACCGATGACACAAAATCTTCTTACGAATATGTCATCGCGCTGAGACAAAAGATTATCGAGGCATGCAAATTGGCAACTTCTTCTTCTGAATTTGCTAAGCAGAAGGCAAGACAATTTGCCAATAAGAAAATAACCTTACGACATTTTTGTCCTGGTGACAAAGCATTTGTTTTGCTACCTTGTAGGGAAAACAGACTTCTTATTTCTTGGAAAGGTCCGTACGATATAATCTCGAAAATTTCCGATGTTGACTACATTGTCGATATTGATGGAAAGCATAAAACCTTCCACATCAATATGCTTACGGAATTCCATGAACGTCCGGATTATTTACAGCCTATTTTCCAGGCAACGGACGATTCACCAGTCCAACATGGTCATTACTCATCACTGTCCGTAATACAGGATGAGGAAACAAGTTTTTCGGATGTTAATCTTCCGCTTCCGATGATTCCACTTCATTCTAGTGAATCATGGAAAAATGTTACTGTCTCTCCTGATTTATCTCTAGGAGAACAGCGACAAGTTTCAGTTATGTTACAAACATTTCAGGATGTCCTCACTGACATCCCTGGACAAACTCATGTCATTGAACATGACATTATTCTAACTGACCATAATCTTATTAGGGTCAGACCTTATTCTATCCCTATACATTTTCAAGCACAGGTTGAGAAGGAGTTGGATGAGATGATAGATTTAAAAATAATTGAACCATCCATTTCTGCATATTCTTCGCCGATGGTTATTGTTCGAAAAAAGACAATAACATACGTCTTTCCGTTGACTATCGCAAATTGAATCAAATTACGAAGTTTGATGCTGAACCTATGCCTTTACTAGAAGAGCTACTTACTAGGCTTTCCAAATCTCATTTTTTCACTAAACTAGATTTGTCTAAAGGATATTGGCAAGTTCCTTTATTTGAACGCGCCAAACCAATTACGGCTTTTTCTACACCTAGAGGCCTTTTTCAATGGAATTTCATGCCTTTCGGCCTTATGAACGCACTAGCTACATTCGTACGCATGATGCGTCGAATCCTATCTTATCGGTCAGATGTCATCGCGTACCTAGACGACATCTGTCTTTTCAGCGATACTTGGGAAGATCACTATTCAGGGTTAGTTGAATTACTATCTACTCTACGCGAGTATAACCTGACAGCGAAACCCTCTAAAGCCTACATTGGTTTTAGCGAAATTTCTTTCCTAGGCCATCGTGTTGGTCATATTTTCCTAAAGACAGAGGACCATAATATCACTAAGATACTTAACATCTCTATTCCTAAGACTAAAAAGCAAGTGCGAAGTCTCTTAGGTCTTATTCAATTTTATGGAAGATTCATTTCGAATCTATCCTCTATCATGACACCTCTTTCTACACTACTAAAGAAAGGGTCGCCTAATATGGTCCACTGGTCACAGGAATGCCAATCCTCTTTAGATAAGATTAAAAATTTGTTTTCAACACCACCTATTTTAGTGTTACCTACTACAGATAAGACATTTGTTCTTCGTAGTGACGCTTCATCCACTGGGATTGGAGCGGCACTAATGCAAGAGTACTCTGGAACTCTGCATCCTGTAATGTATATCTCCAGAAAACTTAATGCTGCAGAAAGGAATTATTCGGTTTTAGACCGTGAACTATTGGCTATGGTTTGGTCAATTCTGAAACTACAAAGATTCCTTCTAGGCGCACATTTCATAGTAGAAACCGATCAGAAAGCTCTTACGGCTATACAGAGTAAGAATTTGAAGAGCTCGAGGTCTACTCGATATTCAATTGCTCTTCAACCTTTTCATGTCTCGGTACGAGCTATCCGTGGATCAGATAATGTGATGGCAGACATTTTGTCTAGATGCCCACATGATTCCACCTAACTGTTGGGTCTTGGACTTCTTAACACATCCAACTCTACAACAGTTTTTTCTTCTCTATATCAAGATAGATACACATTGTAATTTGTAATATAGTGATTGTATCACTACTATCACTACGTTCATTGATATATATTCACTGCTACTCTTTGATGATTTTTTTCTTTGTCAATCATGTACTTATGATGCTTAAATATGAAATTGTTATATGCATTGTGTCATTGCCAGCATTGTAGTATACGTTGGTGGCACCTCCATGGAAACATTTATGCTTAAGAGAAATGCTTTCTCTGAGTGGTTGAGATGTATTCTCACCAGTCGATCTATATTTCGACTTTGCCTTAATTTAGCTTATAAATTCCAGATATTTCTCACAACGCAGTATTTGTGCGTTGTGAGCCTATTGTATGTTGCTCTCAGATGAAAAAAAATGATTTTCATTTTTTTTCCCGGGGGTGTGGTAGTCTGTTGCGCACATATTCTTTTGTGTAGCGCACAGATTACTGTTGACACGCATACAAATGTAAAATGTAATTTTTTGTCTGATAAAAATATATTTATCTTTGAATTCACGATTCTTAAGTCGAAGGGACAGAACTCAGATTAGTCGATGTGTATTCATTCTGTGAGTTATCTGTTCTTGTATCTTTCCTGGATATCGAACTCAGCGTAGGAATCTAGGGGTACAGCGATCTATTCTTTGTTTGGTTAGAAATAGATTGTTCTTGCTTCAGAATATCTATGGCCCGAATCTATGTGTATTTCTTGTCTATGTAGGACGAGTCTGTCTTATATCTTAATATCTTTGTATGTCTAAGTCGAACTATATCTTCGGTGTCGAACTCGGGGTCAAAGGTTGTTCGGCGGATGTGTCGCTAAGTCGAGGTGAGAAGGTTCCGCCCTGATGGGGTGCTGAGTTGTTGTAGCGGCCTGTCGCCGGAAAAGTGATCTCTATATTAGTGGGGAAAGAGGTAGTCTCTTTAGACATATCATGTATTATTCACCCCAGTGTTTATTCTTACTGCCAAGGAATGGCAGAATCATATTCTAGTGTATTTCTGATACCAAGGTAAAGACGCATTTCTTATGAACTTTTCCTGAGGCATTGTATTCGATGGTCAGTCGTACGCTTGTACGTTTAGATGAATATTGACCAGATGAAGATGACATTCATATCTAGCAGCACCATATTATGTGATGAAGTCAATAGTATCAATATTAGAATCTACAAAGCAATGAGGACATTTAATGAATGATCAGCTTTGATTACGCTTCATAATTTGTATCCTGGGTGAGCGACAACTCACTGGGAGGAGAAGCCATTTTGAATTCTATATTTTTCAATCATCGAGGAGAGAACAGGGATGCCCCTTACTATCACCTGATGAGTCCAGAGATCACTGCTACAGAAGAGAACCCACTACTAGTGGTTCAATATTGTTATCAAAAAAAATATGTGCTGAACTTTACCCAAAGGAATCTTCGCTAGACGAGGTTAGGTCTAGGAACCATTTTGAATATATTATTTATGAACTGACGTGCTCTGTCAGTAAAGACAGATGATTATCTATATTGGAATCACTGAATGCTTGTCTACTGAGATTCCATTATGCTGTCATGCAACATGAATGCCGATTTAAAACTGTAAACTATTGTCATACATATATGATGGTGTTGTGCCAACCTGTTTCCTGTTCCTGTGTCGTCGAAGTGTGTGTCCATTAAATACAAGAAAACGTAAACAGTAGTTCGTCTTACACTTCCTGCCACGAGTGAGTGAGATTGCCCTATTGTCAACTCTCAGAACATTTTCCAGCATTCGCGTACTGTTGTATCCTCACTCCAAATCAATACACCACTGCGTAGGTCGAGTTGACCTTTGGTTTGTCTTCATGTTTGACAATACCTATCGACACTCTTCGAACACGATTACAACACTACCGAGCAACATCGAGGTTGTCTTGTACTAAATTATAGTCGTATAGATAGACTGGAATAGAGAAACTTACTCATTCCATAGACATATTTTATTCCTTAAACTATCACCCGTGAAATCTATTTCTCACACCTTTTTTTTTCTCACGGACCTATCACCATCCACTCTAATCAGACGGGACAAAAATAACTCACAACCTATCTGTACGACACTGTCCATTGTCGCTTTCCGTGTATTTCCTGTTTATTTATTTTCTTGCATGCCGTGCTCTGCTTTCCCATATGGCAACAATCATTCGTGTGTACGTCCCGAGGCCATTGTCGCCTGAGTCCATTGTCGTGCCGGCTATTGTATTGCGAGGCGGTGACCGTCCTTTGTTTAAACAGCGGCTTAGCCATTAAAAGACTACCATATTGTGTCAGTCGGACGCCTTCCAATATAATCAATATTCCAAGGTGGCATGTCTGACGATATTTACGCGGAGACTTAGATATCAAAGAAGGTGTCTATGACGAAGCTGGTTTTCCACAAGATTTCTTACGAAGAAATGTGGGGTTCTGAAAGATCCGTCAAAGGTGTGTAAAGTTACAGTTTAGATTCAAGTCGTAATTAAAAGATTACTTGAACAACGATGAAAGAGCAAAATGTGGGTGAAAATGAAATAAGAATGATGTGAACGATGTTGGAGGGGAACCGCTCTAGCGTAGTGGTTACCACACCGCGCTGGCGACCGGGTGATCCAGGATCAAACCCGGGCGAGAGCATTTGAAGATTTTTCGTCGACCGGGATTTGGACTGGATTAACTCGAGACCTGGCGAGACATTTGAAGGAGTGTCGTCGACCAGGGACTGGCGGCACCTGAGCCGACCCAGCTCTAATGGGCACCTCCGAAATCGGCGAGTATCTGCCTGAATGGAGAGGGAAACCTGTCTCTGTGCAAGAAAAAAAGGGATACTGACGTAAAATCAGTCTAGGGTTAGACATTAATAATAACCTGAGATTTCGCATCGAGTATTATCGGGCGTACGAAAAAAAAAAAAAGATGTTGGAAAAGAGAGTGATAAAGATAGACCTACTATACGACAGGGACAATAATCAGCAGAACGTGCACCCTATGACTGTCGGCTCCATGAGAATAGCAGAGTGGCAACATGGTTGAGGGATGAATGATGCGGTGATGAGCGAAACCTGAAACGGACTGCAGCGGTGGCTTCACGCTACATAATGAGCGAATAGGGGCTTCATCATCATCATCCTTACGGAGCTTGGAACCACCACTGCAGTAGGTCCCTTGCAGAAGCCTGCTCCACGCAGTCACGTGCACTTCCAGGGCTTGTTTCTGTTGCTATTTGTTTTACATGAACAGGTTAATATAATATATAATTGTAGCTCCCTTCATTCATAACATACTATGGAACAATATACCCTTTAGGCGATAGCACTCAGCTGCATTTTTTTCTTCTTTTTCCTGTTGTTCTTTTCAGCGTGCTCTTTTCTCTTCTGCTTGCTTTAAGAGCTTCTTTTCGCTTAATCTGAGGTGGCGCCGTGGGTAGCATCTGCACTTGGAGCGATCGGTTTCTTCGTCCTCTCAGGTTGTGGTATTTATGTCCAATGCCTTCATGTTCCTCTTGCACATATCCTTGAATCCCAGCTGTGGTCGCCTGGTTGTTCTTCTGCCATCTGCTAGTTGTCCGTAGAAAATATCTTTGGGGATGCGTAATCTGCGTTGTCTAAGCAGTGAACGCACATTTTGAAGGCCAGCGCGAGACAGCACTATATTTATCACTGTGTCGTTTCACGAAATACCAAGGAAGTGGCAAAGACACCGTAGATGGATGATATTGAGCCTTTTTTCTTGATAACATATTTTGTCCATGTCTCGCTGCCATATATATATATATATATATATATATATATATATATATATATATATATATATATATATATATATATATATATATATATATATATATATATATATATATATATATATATATATATATATATATATATATATATATATATATATATATATATATATATATATATATATATATATATATATATATATATATATATATATATATATATATATATACTGGTGACCACAGCTTTGGTCTTTATTGTGAGTTTGGGATTTTTCCAGACACTTGCATGAGGCGGGCAAATGCGGTTGATATATGCCCTCTTTATATTTAAGTTCACATAATTGCAAAACACGTCGCTAACATTTTGGTAACTCACGCTTTCACTACGGCAAATCAAGCTAGAAAATGACATCATAAATGATTAAAAATGAATCATACACTACTCCAGAAAGGCTTAAAAAACATCAACCAATCATGTTTGTATAAGTAAATTTTGACTACACCCGGAAGAAGCAGAATTAATGTCAACTTGTTAACATGGGCCACCCCGACCTTCTGTTTACTCACATAAATCAAATCTGAGTTAAAATTTGTGGGGTGTTCAAGTTACACGATAAATGAACGTAATACAAAGTGTAATGTTGAATCTGAGAAGTAAGCAAATGGTAAGTGTGCCAGAAAACTTGGACTGAAGTATTCTATGCGCATTTAGGAGGAGGTCTAGGATTCCGTTACACGCCCATTGAAGCATATTGGGAATACGGTGTTAGGCCCATATTTTCTTGACCATCGGCACACTAGGGGTGATGTGGTCAGCATCACGCCGACCGCCTTAACCTTCCCAGAAGTTGCTCTGGTACCCAATTCATGAGGATGGGTCGACTACGGAGCCGTTTGCGGTCTAAAAAATCCCACCCAAACTAGGGATCGAACCTTGGACCACCGGGCAAGGAGGCCAGTGCACTAATCACTGCGCTACCACTATGCGCATTTAATGAGTTTCATTTCGTCAGAGCTTTGCCCCGGGGGTCTCTTATGACCAATAAATGAGTGAATCAATCAGTCAATCAATAACCTTTAGCTCCACAAGGAGCACATGCCTTCAACAAACCCATGCCAAGTCCTGTCACGTGCCATCAGCTCAAGTTCTTCCTCATCATTTTTACTTCCGTCTCCAGTTCTCTTCTCCATGTGTTTATTTGGTCTGCCTCTGTTGTCATGGAGATTCCAGAACATGAACTACCTTATAATACTATCAACAGGTTTCATCAGCACGTGACCTATCCATCGCGAGCGTTCTTCTTCTCATCTCTTGTTACACTGGCACTTGTCTGGTTCTTGTCATCTCTTGTTCCACTGGCACTTGTCTGGTTCTTGTCATCTCTTGTTCCACTGGCACTTGTCTGGTTCTTGTCATCTCTTGTTCCACTGGCACTTGTCTGGTTCTTGTCATCTCTTGTTCCACTGGCACTTGTCTGGTTCTTGTCATCTCTTGTTCCACTGGCACTTGTCTGGTTCTTGTCATCTCTTGTTCCACTGGCACTTGTCTGGTTCTTGTCATCTCTTGTTGCACTGGCACGTGTCTGGTTCTTGTCATCTCTTGTTCCACTGGCACTTGTCTGGTTCTTGTCATCTCTTGTTCCACTGGCACTTGTCTGGTTCTTGTCATCTCTTGTTCCACTGACACTTGTCTGGTTCTTCTCATCTGTTGTTCCACTGGCACTTGTCTGGTTCTTGTCATCTGTTTTTCCACTGGCACTTGTCTGGTTCTTGTCATCTGTTGTTCCACTGGCACTTGTCTGGTTCTTGTCATCACTTGTTCCACTGGCACTTGTCTGGTTCTTGTCATCTCTTGTTCCACTGGCACTTGTCTGGTTCTTCTCATCTGTTGTTCCACTGGTACTTGTCTGGTTCTTGTCATCTCTTGTTCCACTGGTACTTGTCTGGTTCTTGTCATCTCTTGTTCCACTGATACTTGTCTGGTTCTTCTCATCTGTTGTTCCACTGGCACTTGTCTGGTTCTTGTCATCTGTTGTTCCACTGGCACTTGTCTGGTTCTTGTCATCTCTTGTTCCACTGGCACTTGTCTGGTTCTTGTCATCTCTTGTTCCACTGGCACTTGTCTGGTTCTTGTCATCTCTTGTTCCACTGGCACTTGTCTGGTTCTTCTCATCTGTTGTTCCACTGGCATTTGTCTGGTTCTTGTCATCTCTTGTTCCACTGGCACTTGTCTGGTTCTTGTCATCTCTTGTTCTACTGACACTTGTCTGGTTCTTCTCATCTGTTGTTCCACTGGCACTTGTCTGGTTCTTGTCATCTCTTGTTCCACTGGCACTTGTCTGGTTCTTGTCATCAGTTCCACATTGGTGATCTTGTCATCAGTTCCACATTGGTGATCTTGTCATCAGTTCCACATTGGTGATCTTGTCATACCATTTCAATCCTTCTATTCTACGCAAGTACCCGTTTATGAAAGTCTGTAGCTTTTTCTTTGTTGTTGTTGTTGTTTATTTTTCAGAGCCATACAATAGGACTGACATTCGAGATGAAGATTCTTTCTTTTGTTTTTGATTTGATTTGTCTTGATCTCCATATGTTTCCCAATGCATTGAAAGATCCTCTTGCTTTTTCAATTCTTATTTTAGTATCAATGTCTGTCCCTCCAACTTTGTCTAGATTGCTGCCAAGATATATGTATGATTCTACATCTATTAGTGGTGTGTCTTCAAGTTCACATTTGTTATCATTTCATGCATTTATTCTCATTATCTTTATCTTTTCCTTTGTATTTTCAGACCGCCTTACTGTGATCTCTGATAGAGTATTGTCATTTTGTCTTGCATCTGATTACGGTTATAGGACAGCATAGCCACGTAATCGACAAAATAAAAGCTGGTGTTTCTTATAATACAAAGAAGTAATAAGTCCACTGCTCCATCAAGCATGTCGTACAAGGCCACTGATATGACGTTGTGCGTGAGGCTGGCAAATTATCATGTAAAATACATTGCTACAGAAACCACTGCTATAAGAGAAAATAAATGCTTTATGCAGGCATCTTGTAAGGCAGTGTTTCTCAACGGGGGCGGTACCGCCCCCTGGGGGGCGTTTTCAAGATGTCTGGGGGCGTTCTGATGGGTCGCAACGATTGGGGGTCGCTACATCCATTCTAGGGGGCGTTTGTACATTTTTACAAGAATCAATATGAGACAATTACAAAAGATATTCCCCTTTGCATAGCTTGTAACACGATAGTTTTTATTTGCCCTGCGTCCCATGGAGTGTGTCAAGGATTCCAAACGCAAAATTTTAGTACCTGGGATGTTACCATTATCAGGAGACAGTAGAGTTTTTTGATTCTATCAAAGAAGAATTTAGCATCGAAAGAGAAGTATTTCGAAACGACTTGGCCTATCTTTCAGATATATTTGAAAAGTTAAATGAGGTTCTTCTTAAGCTACAAGGAAATGAGATCAGTCTGATTAAAGTGAAAGGAATTATCATGTGGTTCATCAACAAATTGACATTATGTAAAAATAATCTTAGTCGCCGAGAACTTTCTCATTTTCCATGTTTACTGCAGTTAGGTGGGGACAGGCTTAAAGATTCAGATTTAGAGGTTTATTGCAGTCATTTGGACGCTATTAAAAATGAAATGAGCATAAGATATAAAGACTTGCAAGAACTAATAATACCGGATTGGGTGATTAATCCGTTTGAATCAGACGTGGAACAAGTTAGTCAACATTTACAAGAAGATTAATTGAGCTACAACATGACTTCTATGCAAAAGCACGATTCAGTCACACACATTACGAACAATTTTGGATCCAGCAGAGGCTTGCGTATCCCGTTCTTTGATGTGAAACTAAATTGCCACTTACAGCATTCCAAACGTCGTATTTGGTGGAGAAGGGGTTCAGTGCAGTAGTGTTGCTACTACAAAAGCAACTAAACCAACTGCAGATTTGTAACTGGATTTTAACAAACTCAGAACCAAATATTACAAAACTGGCTGAGTCACACCAAACGCAAGGATCTCATTAAGCTTCATTAATAAGTGAATGTTTATATAATTATATCATTATTATCAACTAATACTTTTTAAATTTTTTCATGTGGTTACATAAGGAGAGGCTTAAATATTCAGATTTGAAGATACATATGCAGTCATTTAGGCGCTATTAAAATGATATGATTATGATAGTTATAGAGTTGTAAGAACTAATTTTATATCATTTGCTCCGCCAATTTGTAATTCAAGGATAATGAACTTGCGGTGTATATAATTCCGTACTTAAACACATATTTAATATAACTATGCTTTTATAAATGTGCTATCTCTCTTTTTTATATTATAAGAAAAGATAACTCATTAACTGCATTGCTTTTTTAAAAGAATAGTGGAATATATGTATATGTGTGTGTGTGTGTGTGTGTGTGTTTTTGTGTATACACGATAAAGAGCAAGGGGGTGCTAAAAGGGTGGGGGGCTTTTTAAAATATTAGTTGTCAAAAGGGGGCGTTGCTACTATCAGGGTTGAGAAACACTGCTGTAAGGGAACCAACTGGAGTGGTGGGTCCATGTTCTATAGAGAGCGAACAGTAAAATAATGATCCTGATTACGTCAAGTTGTAAGCGTCACCATCAGACAGTAGTTACTGATATTCTAGATCAAGGATTCTCAAACCTTTGTCAATGATGAGGTTGCGAGCCCCATTCACCGCCGTTGTGCACGATATGGCTGAGGATGCAGTACTGATATTCTCTCTTTGTTCTAAGTCTACTATCATTTACTGGACACAGTATTAAGGTCCTTGTCTTGTTGGACTGGCCTATGCTGCATGATAGGGAAACACTCTGTAGTGGTGGTTCAATGTTCCGCTTGGAGTGCAAAGGAAAACGACAGTGATAATGGTGATGTATCCTATTGCTTTTGATGTGATGTTCTGACCGTCTTATGGCGTGGCACGTGTTTATTAACCATAGACAGAGGTCGTTCGATTATATCGGAGTGTAATTGCTAGTCAGATGAAGAGAACTTAGTGCAGCAGTGATAAATGCCAAGACCTGAAAAGGACTACTAGTGTCTAACAGCGAGCACAGTGAAATCTGGAAGGTACCAATCATCATCATCATTGTTGTTGTGTCTGAACTTTAGGCGCTCCTTGTGGTGTGCGGCTATCCAAAAAAAAAAAAAGAAGCCCCTCTTTGTAGTATGGGGCGGCCGAGATAGTATGGGGCGGCAAGGATAGTATGGGGCGGCCAGGATAATATGGGGCGGCCAGGATAGTATGGGGTGGACAGGAAAAGGAGAAAGCACTTCTTTGCAGCGTGGGGCCATCATGAGCAGCAGAAGTCTTTTCTTGCAGTGCGTGGTTTGCAAGAAATGAAGAAGGCAGACTTTCTTGTAAGATGGGGTCCGCCAGGAACTAAAGGAACTGCTCCTTGTAGCGTAGGGGCACTAGAAAAAGAAGAAGGCACTCTTTGTAATGTGGTGCCGCTAGAAAAAAAAAAATGCACACTTTGCAGTTTGGACCGCAAGAAAAGGAAGACGCTTTTTTAAAATATCTAAGGCGGCCAAACCAAGGAGTCGGCGCTTCTTGCAATGTCAATCAAGAAAAACAAAATCACTAATTGTTAGTAATAATTTCCAGACACAGCCGGTGTCTTGTGTGATTTTGACCAGGCCAGCGTCATCATGACTCCTCATCCCAACGGAGTCCAATAACTAGGTTAAACAAATGAGGTTCGCAACTCCCGCCGGAGCTTCCAGATCAGCGCGAGAGACTATAAATAGGAAACTGAGATTTGCTGTAGTTATTTCAACCGACGAGGTCGAGCAACACAAATCTCAGTAGACCAGGGGTTTTCAACCTTTTTACGACCAAGACCCAAATTTACAATTTGGTGAAACTTAGTATGTTTTAACGAAATGGGAGGAGAGCGGAAGAGCATCAGATAATCTTTATTAGCCGACGCTCATCCACCATTTTGGTCTACCTTGTTCTACCTAACTGGTGAAGCTGGGAACCCATTCAATTAATAGAGGTCAAAGGTCAACGCAATCCCATAGCAAATACTGCTGTAGAGATGTAAAGTGTTGGAGACTTTACTATATCAGGTCCAGGTTTATGAGACGGGGTGACCAGTTCTCGTCCTCACTGCATTTGCCTTCACTAACTCACAAGCAAAGTCACGTACCCATTTATTGTTGAGAAGACTGGAGCGTGACTATACCAGATTTCGATACTGGAATCCGGTAACTTTCGCACCGTAAGACAAGCGTCCTAGCCACTGAACCAGTCGCACAGACTTTACGACTAATTAAAACGTTAGGGTCGCGACACACATTTTGAGAATCGCTGTCGTAGAGGGATCAGTCTAGGGAACAAAAATCGAATAAGTAAAGATTGATGTGCAGATATTCTCTGGATTCGATTTTGTCATTTGACCTAATTTTTTTATGTGATGGCGATCTTATGGGGGAGGTAATCTATATTTTGTCTTAATGACACATTCTAACTAACAACTAAAAAAATCTCGTCAACTTTTAAGGAAAATATGGAAAAAGGCCCGCATTGCATCGTGAAAACTAAATTGAACACCAATTAAAATAACGCGCTTGCCTTGCAATATGTTTTTTACCGCACATTTTGTTGAAAATCCGAATAGGGACGCATTATAAAGTGAAAGCTAAATTGAACATCCCTTAAAAGAGCATGCAGGACTCAATTTTTTTCAAGGTGCATTGGCCTTTAGTCATGATAAGTTTGACAACAACAATCCAATGAAGTTGAAATGGGTAAATACAGGCAGACAGAAAGATAGACAGACAGACACAAAGGCAGGCAGATAGACATATGGACATGCAGACAAGCAAGCAGACAGTTTAGCCAGGCAGACATACAGATAGATAGATATATAGATAGATAGATAGATAGATAGATAGATAGATAGATAGATAGATAGATAGATAGATAGATAGATAGATAGATAGATAGATAGATAGATAGATAGATAGATAGATAGATAGATAGATACATAGAGAAAGAGACCTACTCATCTTATGCCGCTAGTCATGTGACTCACCATACCTGGATACGGCATTAATCTACCACTGACCACCTACTGTGATCGTTTCGTTATAATCCGATTTCCTCATGTATACACTTCTTTGCAGAACATTTTAAAAAAAAACCCATTTATAACCGGTTGAAATATTCTCCAGACTACATTTTATTGTTTACAGGAAGTTGTCACGTTACGGGCGGTCTCGCCGAAACGCGTTAAGCATTTTTCAGTTAAAAAAAATAAAAAAACATTATATAATACTTTATTTTCGGCGACGTTTTATAACGAACACCCGCTAACATTTACTGTACTTACAAGGTATACATTCCGATTTACGTACAATATCGAGTTACGAACGTCTTCAAACACGGAACTCGTTCGTAACACGAGACCATACTATATTTTAATGACAGAAATAATCGGTTTAGTCCCGTTCTGGTTAGTAGCCTCCTTCAGTCACGTGACTGTGGGAATGATGCGCCCTCGAGGCGATAGTCCTCAGCTGCATTTTTGTTTCTCTTGTGTTTTTTTTCCGGTGTGTTCCTTTCTTTTGTGATTGTTGTAAGAGCTTCCTTTCGCCAAATCGTAGGGGGCCCTTATGGAAGCATCGCCACTTGGTGCGATCTACAGCTCCATCTTCACATATTGGTGGACTTATGTCCAGTACGTTCATGTCGCTCTTGCACACATCTTTGAACCTCATGTGCGGTCGCCCAACTGTTCTTTTGCCATCTGCCAGTTTTCCGTAGAAAATATCTTTCGGGAGTTCGACCATTTTCCTAGCGGCGGACATGGCCAAGCCAGGATAGTCTGCACTGTCTAAGCAGCGTAAACATGCTTTGAAGGCCAACATGTGACAGCACTCCACATTTGTCACTTTGTCCTCCACATCTTGACCCAGCACATTTGTTTTCTGTCGACTTATTGTGAGACCTAAGTCCTTGCACGCTTGAGAGAAGCTATTCATTAAGCTCTGGAGCTCCAGTTGTCTCGGAGAGCAGACTGTAGCAAACAACATGTCTCTTATAGTGACCTTTTTGATTTTCGTTTTTGCCTTCAGTCTTGCAAGGTTAAACAGTCGGCCATCTGACAAGGTGTGATGGCATATTGTTTCAAGAGTAAGTCAAAGATGATCCCGAAGAGGGTCCGAACCAGGACGCAGTATTATTTGACATCAGGTTATAATTCAGGATATATTTGGGGTATTATTTATTCAAGACACCATATTCTATTTTGGCGTTCTTTGTTGATTATACCGGACTGGACATATGGCAATTTGTTGTAATAATGTTTGTCCTGTGCATGATGTATCTTCTTTATTTTCATTATCTGTTAGCTCCTAGTGGAGCATAGGCCTTCAACTTATACAGACCAAGCATTCATGTTCTGTGCTATCCCTTCAAGCTTTTTCAATGTCTTTATTATCTCCTTCATTTAATGTATATAATTTCCTTCTCCATGCGTTGTTCTGTGCCCTATTTATCTCATTGTGTAAGTTTTTAGCTGCTGTCAATTTCAAAGGAGTCGTCCATGGCATCGTGAACCAAATTTTACTGCTAGTCCCAAAATTGGTAATAGAGTTGTATCGCATCTTACGCTGACTTAACTTACCTGTATTCAGTTTTACGCTGTTGTTTAGCCAAGTGGGTAAAATTATAATAAAGCTTTCAATGTCAACGATTTACATGAATTTTCTATAAATACATAAAATTAATATTTAAAAAAAAAATCTTTTTATTGAAATAAAATGTAAAATAAGTCCCAATAATAAATAGAATAAACAGAAAAAAAAAAATTGAAGTAGAAAAACACATGTACTTGGTAACTAAGCAACAGTCATTCATAAAATTAAGTCACAGCAAGGATCAAAGCATTTTATTTCCTTATTGTTGACTAAACATTTTTACTGCAATAAAAATAACCAATAGAAAGCCTGGTCCAGCAGATGTACGAATACTAACCGGCTTGTGCCGGTTATTTTAGGATTGTAGCAAAACGTTTCCCATAGCAGCATTTGATGAGTTTTAACTAGCTGAAAATACAGTACCTATATTTGTTATTTATTTATTTATTCAGTTTTGCTGTGTTTTTTTTTTCTTTTTTCAAACAATTATTTGAACAGTATAATATATTGTAAAATAAATTTAGTGACATAATAATGTTCAATAGCTTTTGATGCTCGAAAAATAAGCCACCTAAAAGAGAGGGGATGGGGGGGGGGGTGGGGGGAGGGTTGCTACAGCTACCGCCTTATTTTGACTAAACGCGCTGTTTTACCTTTATGCGGTGTCCTCAGAACCTAATTACCGCGTAAGATAAGATCGTACTGTATAATATAATTTTGAGATATTAAAAAGCCATTGTGCAAAGGAAGCTTATCCTTCATGTTAGATGGAAGTAATTCACTCTCTTTGGGCATGTTATGAGAAGGGAGGGAGGAGGTAAAGGATCCCGTTACACGCCCATTGAGGCATATTGGGAATACGGTGTTAGGCCCGTATTTTCTTAACCATCGGCACACTAAGGGTGATGTGGTCAGCATCACGCCGGCCGCCTTAACCTTCCCAGAGTTGTTCTGGTACCCAATTCATGAGGTTGGGTCGACCTCGGAGCCGTTGGCGGTCTAAAAAATCGCACCTCAACTGAGGATCGAACCAGGGACCACTGAGCTAGAAAGCCAGTCCGCTAACCACTGCGCTACCACGGCTCCATGTTATGAGAAGATGAAAGCCAAAACATTTTGTGTCAACAGGAAAGATTGAAAAAAACAATAGAAAAAACAATAGAAAAAACAATAGAAAAAAACAATAAAAAAAAAACAATAGAAAAAACCATAAAAAAAAAAATAGAAAAAAAAATAGAAAAAAAAACAATAGAAAAAACAATAGAAAAAAACAATAGAAAAAACAACAGAAAAAACAATAGACAAAACAAAAGAAAAAAAAATAGAAAAACAATAGAAAAAACAATAGACAAAACAATAGAAAAAACAATAGACAAAACAATAGACAAAACAATAGAAAAAACAATAGAAAAAAACAATAGAAAAAAAAACAATAGAAAAAACAATAGAAAAAACAATAGAAAAAACAATAAAAAAACAATAGAAAAAACGATAGGAAAAAAACAATAGACAAAACAAAAAAAAACAATAGAAAAACAATAGAAAAAACAATAGAAAACACAATAGAAAAAACAATAGAAAAAAACAATATACAAAACAAAAGAAAAAAACAATAAAAAAAAAACAATAGAAAAAACAATAAAAAACAATAGAAAAAACAATACACAAAACAATAGAAAAAAACAATAGAAAAAACAATAGAAAAAACAATAGAAAAAACAATAGAAAAAAACAATAGACAAAACAAAAGAAAAACAATAGAAAAAACAATAGAAAAAACAATAGAAAAAACAATAGAAAAACAATAGAAAAAACAATAGAAAAAACAATAGAAAAAACAATAGACAAAACAAAAGGAAAAAATAGAAAAAAAACAATAGAAAAAAACAATAGAAAAACAGTAGAAAAAACAATAGACAAAACAATGGACAAAACAATAGAAAAAAACAATAGAAAAAAAAATAGAAAAAACAATAGACCAAACAAAAGAAAAAAATAGAAAAAAAAAACAATAGAAAAAACAGTAGAAAAAACAATAGAAAAAACAATAGACAAAGAATAGAAAAAACATTAGAAAAAACAATAGACAAACAATTGAAAAAAAAACAATAGAAAAAAAACAATAGAAAAAACAATAGAAAAAACAATAGAAAAAACAATAGAAAAACAATAGAAAAAAACAATAGAAAAAACAATAGACAAAAACAATAGACAAAACAATAGAAAAACAATAGAAAAAACAATAGAAAAAACAATAGAAAAAACAATAGAAAAAACAATATACAAAACAAAAGAAAAAACAATAGAAAAAACAATAAAAAAAACAATAGAAAAAACAATAGAAAAAACAAAAGAAAAAACAATAGAAAAAAACAACAGAAAAAACAATAGAAAAAACAATAGAAAAAACAATAGACAAAACAAAAGAAAAAACAATAGAAAAAACAACAGAAAAAACAATAGAAAAACAATAGACAAAACAATAGATAGAGGATGACAAATAGTGAAGATGCTGGGCAGTTTGACATCGTGGCAAGGTAAGAAGTCAACAACAGAATAAATATACAGTATTGGAGACAGGAAGTTGTGGAGACACATAATCATCTACGCCAGCTGGCATGATACTTGAAGAAGAAGAAAATGAAGATGAATAAGAAGCAGACAAAGTAGAAGAAGATGAAGAAAGAAGACGACTTTACGACATTGAGCCATTAGTGTCACATAGAAAGTACTGCATTATTTTAAAAAAATGATTAGAAGTCAGAAAATTTTGTAAAACAAGGCAATAGGTATTGTGATGAAGCTAGATAGTCCATATCTAGGAAAAGCGGATTTAGCTTTCAACGTCAAAATGACGTTTTAAAGTTGGTCGTTGCTTAGAAACACATTTAAATATATTTAACATCACTTGGACACACGCGACATGAACCATTTGACAGAAAAGACGCGGAACTTTCCCAAAATTTAAACACATTGATAAGCAAATAAGAAATCCTAGTACAGGAAAAATGGTTGCGCTGACAGAGCCATTTGAATCCAGGTCCGATGAGCGGCATGCTTTCAAAATGATGAACTGATCATGTAAATGAGATTTCTTCTTCTTCTTCTTTCGTTCGCTTGAAATATATTGTCTATATCTGCAATGTTGTTTGTTGTATAAACTTGACTGTCTTTTGTAGTTCATACAGAGGTCCGTATAGTTTTGCTTCCAGTGTTGTTTCTCTGGGCCAGTGGGTTTGCCTCAATATATCATATTCGGGGCAATCTTGAAGTACGTGCTCCGCAGTCTGGGGTGCCTGTCCACATGTACACATGGCTGAATTGCCAATCTTGAATTTTGTATACATGTGGCTGCGGAATCGGTTGTGTCCTGTTCTGAGGCGCAGAATGACTATTTGTTCTGATCTGTTCATAGCTTGGTAGTCATCCTGTGTTGGTGTTGGTGGCTTTCTGATAGATTTGATCATCTTTTTCTTCTGATGGTACGTAACTGGTACATCCGGTTGCTCGTCTGCAGCACCTTCTTTAGCCAGTCCGTCTGCTCTCTCGTTTCCTGGTATTCCACAATGATGTAAATGAGACATAAGGGGTTCACAGCACAGAAGTAGAGGTTGCTACAGGAGGTCTTCTAGCTGCCTCAGTGTATTATTTCTCTCAAAACAGTTGTGCCAGAAAGAAGAGTCAAGGACAAGAGCGCTCAAAAGACTTTGTTGAACTATCGAAAGTGGGACAACCACAACGGGCAAAAGAACTCATGATTTGAAGTTTATTTACAGTAAAATCTCTACTTTCGTAACCGCTTTAAGTTCTCAGAATGTATACAACCAGGAGGTAATAACCAGTTTAGTAATAGTGAACAGGGTGGAATGGGTTCAGGTCTCAGTGTAGGTCGAGTAAACAAACAGCAGATTGACACTAGAGAATCGCGACTCAAGTAGACAAACGCCTGAAGGGTTTTTAGACGAACATACAGCCAGCTAGTCTTCATTTAAACCTCCATTCCAACCCTTTCTCCTTTTTATTTGGTTTATCGTTCGCAATATTATTTTCTCTTTCAGTAGCAGGTGCCGAGCCTTCCCGAGAGGGCGCTGTAAACCGTCTCTTCAACTCTCCGATTAAAAATAGAGCACAACTTCTCGCGCATCAAACGAAACAAAATGTGATCGGCGCGATATTTGGACGAAATGGTTAGTAATTTCCGTTTTTCCCAAAGATGTCCGGGGGTGATCATATATATTACTACCCATAGGCACACGATTCTGAGTGCAACATTATTATTAAACATAAAATGTTACTATCTTTTTTTGAGGACTTAATTTCCTCTTCAATATTCCTACGCGTTTGGCCTTCCGGGCAGTAGATATTATGTGTTATAATTGGAGTCTTATTTGGCTTTACGATCGTTTCTATTCACATATTTTACGTTCGATTTTATCGACAGGCGTAAGCTGAACACCGAGGAGGTACGGGCAGATTTGGCGTTGCTGGCAGTCTTTTTCATGACAAGTCCTTTTAGGGCTCTATCATGCTAGCTTATAGATTATATGTGTCATTTTCAGAACTTAGTATCTATCAACGCTGCACGAGCTAGCAGTCCTTATTAGTACTAGCCATTGTCGGGGCTACTCCATGCTAGCTGATAGAAACAAGTAATCCTTATAGGGCTTAGTTTTCAATCTGAGTGGTTAAATCTCTGATTTCTCGCGGCAAACGTACCGGGTCTGATTCACAGTATCGACACGCCCCAGACTACCCAGCTGTAAATAGGTACCTGACTTTGCTCTTGAATTAGGGTACGAAAAGGTAGCGAGGAAGGAAACTGGTCACCCCACCTCTCGATGCTGGACCTAAGGTAGTGAAGTCTATAACACTTCTCTCCCCTACGGGAGTATCTTCCACGGGACTACCTTTACAATTAATAGCGCAGTTAAGCAGAGTTCACTTACTTTTAATGATAAATCGCCCTCTGATGTAGCCGATAGACGTCTAGGTTGAAAGATACGTGCCTCCCCGGAAGAAGGCATAACTACCAATGAAAGAAAAAATAATATGGTCGGCAGCGTCTCTATTTTAAAATCTTGTAGGCTGAGACCTCAGCCGTTAGCTCTCTTCATTGCTGCATACCACTTTCTGTCTATTGTAGGCAAGCACAACATACGGGCCGCATACGACCCCCGCGTCTCATCGTGCAGCCCGTGACAGATTTTGGGAAAAAATGTATAATTTTGGTTTTTGGTTTTTAAAAGTATAATTATGTGAAATCCCCGTTAAGTAGTTATGCAAACAAAGTATCATTACGGAATTCATTGTGACATACAGGCTTGCAACGTAAAATGTTTTTAAAACTGGTATTCGGGCTGAATCGTCCCGAATACGTTCATGACTAACATGCAATGGTCAGTAGAGAGTGTAATATCTATCTATCTATCTATCTATCTATCTATCTGTCTGTCTGTCTGTCTGTCTGTCTGTCTGTCTGTCGGTCGGTCGGTCGGTCGGTCGGTCGGTCGGTCGGTCGGTCGGTCGGTCGGTCGGTCGGTCGGTCGGTCGGTCGGTCGGTCGGTCGGTCGGTCGGTCGGTCGGTCGGTCCGTCGGTCGGTCGGTCGGTCGGTCGGTCGGTCGGTCGGTCGGTCGGTCGGTCGGTCGGTCGGTCGGTCGGTCGGTCGGTCGGTCGGTCGGTCGGTCGGTCGGTCGGTCGGTCGGTCGGTCGGTCGGTCGGTCGGTCGGTCGGTCGGTCGGTCGGTCGGTCGGTCGGTCGGTCGGTCGGTCGGTCGGTCGGTCGGTCGGTCGGTCGGTCTCGGTCGCTCGCTCGGTCGGTCGGTCGGTCGTTCGTTCGGTCGGTCGGTCGGTCGGTCGGTCGGTCGGTCGGTCGGTCGGTCGGTCGGTCGGTCGGTCGGTCGGTCGGTCGGTCGGTCGGTCGGTCGGTCGGTCGGTCGGTCGGTCGGTCGGTTGGTCGGTCGGTCGGTCGGTCGGTCGGTCGGTCGGTCGGTCGGTCGGTCGGTCGGTCGGTCGGTCGGTCGGTCGGTCGGTCGGTCGGTCGGTCGGTCGGTCGGTCGGTCGGTCGGTCGGTCGGTCGGGCGGTCGGTCGGTCGGTCGGTCGGTCGGTCGGTCGGTCGGTCCGTCTGTCTGTCTGTCTGTCTGTCTGTCTGTCTGTCTGTCTGTCTGTCTGTCTGTCTGTCTGTCTGTCTGTCTGTCTGTCTGTCTGTCTGTCTGTCTGTCTGTCTGTCTGTCTGTCTGTCTGTCTGTCTGTCTGTCTGTCTGTCTTCATTTGGAAAACATTAATAATTAATTACAGGTACCGACATAAAAAGTGTTTGTTTTTACACTTGTGTATTTTTAACGTACTTTCAAAGGTTAAAATTAGCTCGAGTTAATTACGTGATTATGGAAAAAAATGGCTACATTATATTTTATTTACAGACGTTTGGAAAGAGTAAACATTATAGTTTATGAATGATATTTAAATACAGCAGAACTCCTGTTATCTAAACCCAGATCATCCGAATTGCCAATTAACCGAATCACAAAAAAAAAAAAAAAAAAAACAACCAAGGGACAAAGTGGAAACACTGCAATTTGTTTTCTTTAAATACAGAGGGAATCAGGGACGGCACTTGTGGAAAGATATGACGTCGAGTCAGAAATAATTTTTGACGCTAAGAATCGTGAAGGAATTCTTGATATGGTTTCTGTATTACAAAGTAAGGTTGGTAGTTCTAACAGAAAAAACAAAACAATGTACAAGACTGACAATGACATAGTAGAAGAAGCAATATACAAATAATTTATGGAAAAAACATCATCTGCACAGATAATCCAAATACCTATTTTACGAGAGAAGGCTCTAACATTGAATAAAGACAAATTAATAAAATGTTTTTTCGTCGATGAGAGTTTTTTTGTTTTGTTTTTTAAAATCCATTTATCCGAAATTTCGATTACCCGAATAACTGCACTAACGAATCAATTCGCATAAATGACATTGAAATCGTAGGGTGTGCCATCAAAGCAAGAGTTATAATTCATTCATTCATTTATTCAAATCATTTACCTTTCCAAGGAGGATTACCGTAGGGATCTTAGATCTATTACTTCCCTTGTAATGTTATCAACAGGTTTCTTCAATGAGTGTCCTATCCATAGCCAGGGCATTCTTCTAACCTCCTGTTCTACTGGCACCTAACTGGTTCTTGTCATCACTTCTATATTAGTGATCTTGTCATACCAATTCAGTTCTATTTTTTCACAAGCAATTGTTATTGTTATTGTTATTGTCAATCAGAATCGACCTCACTGCACTCCGGGCAAACCCATAGGTGCTCAGTCTCCCTCAGCAAATGTCGAAGAGTATGAATGTTAATTGTACCTGTAGCACGCTGGTTGTACATACGACGGATGCATCCTCTCTCACGTCCATCTCTGCTAGTCCTACGTTTGATGCCAAACTCCAACAGTCTCAGCCTTGTTGATTCATCCGTTGCAGTGTCATTATCCAGCAGGAGATCATTAATTGCCCTTAGTATCTCTTCCTTATCATGTCCAGTGTCCCCACTATGGGTGCTCTCGAGACCAGTCTGTCAGCTCTCTCATTACCACGTACCGCTGCATGACCAGGACAGTAGATCCACACCAGTTCTTGAAGACTTGAGGATTCTATTGATGTTTTCCATTCCTACCGCAGCCATCCGTTCTGAACTTTCCGAAGCATGGCTTGATAGTCTGACAATATAACTGCTCTGGTTGATGGAGTTTCAGACAGCCACCTCAGTGCTGCAGTAACTGCCTCTACCTCCATTCTCATGCTGGAGGTTGTCATGTAGGCTCCACTCTGTTCAGGGACGACACTGCCCTTTATTCTCGCAGAGAAGCCCCATCCTGATTTTTCACCACGCCATACAGACCGATCAGCGTACACAATGGCGTCATCATCCCCAGCATGATCACTTATCAGCTGATTAATCTCCAGTTCTGCTTTTCCATTGCCCCAACATCTGCACTCTCTGCCAAGGCCAATGATGACCTGTTGGTAGTTTATCCAGTTCTCTCCTGACTTAACTCCACTTTTCCCCTTTGGATACATTTTCAACCCTGGTCATCTGACCAATCGTAGCCTCTGCCTGTGCCATCCATGACTCCCTCTTTATTCTCGCTCCTTTGATGTCAGCTACGTTCTCATGTGGGGGGTGTCTTCTGTCGGTGGTTACCCGCGTTTAGGCTTTTGCCTGCGGCATCGCATATCTGGATCTAATCGACAACAATCCGAGCATGTATCTCATTGTCACAATGGGGGTATCACAGGTAGAGCCAAAACTAGTCGCACTCCTTCATTTTGAATGCGTTCCAGTCGTTCACATTGTGACAGCGTTAGTATTCCTAGCCCGTACTCGATAACTGAAATCACGCGCTGATGACACAGGAGAAACAATAGTCTCTGGTCCAAGCTCGCAGCAGCCATTGTTTTTAAAGCTGCCAGTCCTCGCTTGCACTTTCACAAGCAAAAGTTTATAAAATGGAAAAAGAAGACACAAAAAGACCTTTGAGTTGGCTATGTCCTCAGAAGAGCCCCTACACCATTGCAAGAATTGCTATGTTAGGAATCCTATAGGGAAGGCGAAAGAAAGGCCGACCAAATCAAGTTGGCGGAGAACTGTGGAGGCCGAGAGGCAAAGCATGAACCAGAACTGGTACTCCGCATGAAGGATGACAATCGACTGAACAAAGTGGCAACAGTTTGTTGCAGCTTTACAAGACACCACGAGATGTGATGGACACTAGCTGTATTGTCAAGTCAGAGACTAAGGAGCCAAGAAGACGAAGAAGAAATATAAAAATGAGAAGGCAGACTCGCCACAGAAGAGGGAAGCGAAATTAAAACAGAAGATAGGACGGCATTCAAAAAGATAAAAGCAATAACCACGAAGAGCACTGAGAACCTCCAGATTAATATGTAACAGGAGCATATTACGCTTAATCAAGGAGAGATTATCTTGTAATTTTCAGGCCTGGCAACTGCGGACCCATATACCATGTGATCAAAACAAATTAAAAGTATGGCAGACAGACATGTGTCTATATGGGGTGGACAAGCAAACAGTAAAACTAGTACCCCAAGAACGGCATCTCCGTTAGAACAACAGGTTGATAGCATGGTCTTCTCCAACCACTTTGATGGAGAAACTTTATGGCGATGAGAAAAGCCTGAGACAGACCATCAATTATGTGAGAGAAAAAAACTTAGTTAAATGAGAGCGACGAAAGAAGCATCAGACAGACCACCAACTTTATGGGAGAAGTAGATGTGGTTATGTGAGAGCGATGAGAGAAGCATGAGATAGACCACCAACTTTATGAGGGAATAGATGTGGTTATGTGAGAGCGATGAGAGAAGCATGAGATAGACCACCAACTTTATGAGAGAAATAGATGTGGTTATGTGAGATCGATGAGAGCAGCAATGGATAGACCACCAACTTTATGAGAGATTAACCAATCAATCAACACCCTTCCGATCCCCAAGGAGTATAGGACTTCAACAAACACACGCCAGGTCCCCTTGTTGCGTGTCATCGGCTCATGATATCTCCTTGTCTTTCTTATCATTTTCATTTCTGTCTTCAATTCTTTTCTCTATGTATTCTTCAATCTACCTTATTCAATTCTTTTCTCTATGTATTCTTTGGTCTACCTTATTCAATTCTTTTCTCTATGTATTCTTCAATCTACCGCTATATCTCTTACACTGGGGATACAAGCAAAAGGGCTGCCTTGTGATGCTATCAAGAGGTTTCCCCCAATGTGTATCCAATCTACCGCCAGCGCCTTCTTACCATTTACATACAATATCCAGATACAATTATTTGATTATGAGAGTTAAACTGAACGTCTGGAAGACGTTTCAAATTTGTTCTCATTTCCAAGTGTTGGCCGAGCATTTTGCAGACAAATATAGACGTTTCATTATCTCAGCTGACCGGATCGACATTCGCCAATTTGCCCCATATTATTTTTTTTTTACTGATTTCTCTCTTTTTTGTGGATTGCATGGCTTTCTCTGCTCGTTTTCCGTATCCATCTAAATATTTATAGCGTGATGTCCTTTGTACACATGCATGAAAATAATCATCATCTCAACCCGTAACCCGTCATGGGTCGTAGGGGTGCCATGGTGGAAGCATCAGCAGACAGGGTCCTCCACTGCTCTCTATCCTCAGCAATGCGTACAAGTGTGGAAAAACCGTGTCCTGCCCATTCTTTGATGTTATCAGAACAGGATTTTCTTTGCCTTCCTCTTCTCCGTTTACCTTCGACTGTTCCCTGGAGGATCATTTTCGAAAGGGAGTCATGACGAGTTACATGCCCAAACCAGGCAAGCTTTCGACGTTTCACTACTGACAAAAGTGGTTCTTGGTGGCCTGCATAGGTGTTTATCTTCTCTCTAACATAGACATTTGTTTTGTGCTCTTTATAGCAAATGCGCAAAATTCTTCTATAACATTTATGCTCGAAAGCCTGAATCCTTCGCTCCGTATCTGCAGTGAGTGTCCAGCTCTCACACCCATACAAGAGAATAGATAATACAAGTGATTTGTATAATTTGATCTTCACAGGAAAATTGATGTTACTTTTCCAGATCACATTCAGTCTTGTCATGGCAGCTGAGGCCATCTCAAGAAAATAATAAAAAACAGGAAAAAAAAAACAACAACAACATGAGCATCGAAGCCACGTTTTCTGCAGGTCCAGAGTATCCATAGCGTAGAAACGTGTGTGGACTTTGTATTCATTCGCGTTCTTTTCCCACTATTTTCTTTCTCACTGTCACGGAGTGTTCGAAGGTTTCGTCTAAATTATTTTAAAATTCCTTACTTTTCTATTCCTTCACATTTTGTCTGTTTTCTCTACGAAATATTTGCACCTGCGATCTGTTCTATCGCTGTTTTTCAAGTCTTCACTAATAGTCCTGTCATACGATCCTAATGCTATCTTCTCCAACAATTCACTTAAAGTATTTCTTTAAGGACGTCAGTACAATTTATTCGCTTGGTCGAAACCACAGCGGTTCCCAGAGGATTATATTTCCGTGTTCAGTGGTCAACTGAAGATGCCACGATAAATCTTCCGGCATGGCTGAACGAGAGACGGGAAATAATTAACTTGGCGTGGGAATCAGAAATGTCTTAACTTCATGCGAACAAATGCTGAGTTTTAAAATCACTTGCTGATAACCGTTGGAAGAGAACGCACGCTTATAGAATAGAAGCCTCAAGCTACCTCATATCAACAGTATGTGGGATTTGAGAGTAACGCTACTAAAATTCTAGTTCTTAAGCTGTGGATAAGTCCTGAGCGGTAAGCAAACTCTCAGTATTCGCTTAATTAGCTAACTCTAATATCAAGGGATTAGTTAATTGATGTAAAGTGTGAAATACTTAATATTGTGGTTTTATTTCTTTACATTACATTAATAGCTATTTTGCATTTATGTATTACGAATGTTATCATTGTTGCATTATAATGATGTAAGTACTGGCTGATATCTGAAAGTACTACATTTTAATGATTTTGGGAATGTGATGAAGAAAGCTGTTGTGAACGAGAGAGGGAACCATGTTGTTCAATGGACTAGATATTTCCTCCAATGCAGTCACGCATGGACGCACACGGCCAGGCGTCTGCTTGTAACAAAGGTTGACCCGACCAGTGTGAGACTACTGCTAGACAGGAATTTGTAAACAAATGGATAGTCGCCTTCAAGGAAAAGACTGACGTTACTGTTCAAGTAAATATATTATTAGGCACCATTCTGAGACGAAATGTCCAGAGTGGCTGTAGTTAATATATCTGTATAAAACAGAAGATTGATTACCTGTATTACGAGTATCTTCATCAGCGCAGTTGCAGAATCCTAGCCAGTTTCTGGATTTTGATTGCTGTAAATTGTTGCGAGAAAACCGCATAGCTCTATGCTACAGAGAGAACTAGTGCTTACGTCTCAAACCCTCCAGCGGTGATCACAAGTCAGCAACCCTGAGCAGTCTACAGCATATAAGCATTCAACACCTCGTCAGCACCTGAACATCATAACTCAACTTCACAACCAGGTTAACGAAAAGCCTAAGCATCTCTTGGACTGTTGCTCCACTGAAGCAAATTATCCAGTTGGTAATTCCTACCTACTGTGACGCCCAGGAGAAGTCCAAGCAGATAAGTCTACTTAAAACCCAGGCCAAAATCAGAATTCACTTTTTCCAAGAAATAGCCAAAGGAATAAACTTTCGTCAGTGAGGAAAATAGCCTCTTATTCTGACACTGACAGTATTCTAAATCCTTGAATAAGTAATATCATAACTGTCTGTTTTACATTTCCTAGTATTTCTTTTCAAAGTACATGACAACATTGATTTTATTTTCCACTGTAATTAAAGTAATTATGTACATTCTGTAACTCACCATCATTCTGAGTTTGACTTAGTAGATTGTATGTTCTGTTCAGAAAAACATACTCAACCCTCCTTGTATTACTTGTTATTACTAGTTCTTCTTTAAACAAGATTTGAGTAAGAAAGAGTTAGTCGTCGCCAGAAAAATACAAGAGTTGGTAGTCTAAAAGGTGAGAGAATCACTGACACCAACCTGTGCCCTTCTGTTAACTCTTTTCCTCAGCACTAGCTCACCTCTGTGAAAACTAGTGTCTAAAGGTCTATGTGCTTTCTACACATCTTCCTTTACTTTACTTACATCATCTCTTAAAGTAAATCTCTCTGCGACACTCACAAAACAAGTTATACATTTTCTGCAGCATCCAAGTGTGTTAATTCATCTATCTTGTAAGCAATGTGGATAGAGTTACAGGGACGGACAGTGATATGAAAAAAAAAGATACAAAATACAAGATGAGCCATCAATGCTTTGAGAAAGATATGTGACATATGTGACCCATAGGCGAGACAGCAGGATGTGGTGACACGGTCTTTGAATTTATTCTCGGTGGTCTTTGTTATATCAGTATTGAGACGTAAGGAGATCACGTTTGCTCATTATTGCACAAATCTACACTGTGTCTATATATCATATCTACTTATATCAATCATCGTCACAGAGATTTCATGTTATCGCTGCATCTTGGGTGGCGATATGCGAAGGGGCCTGTGAGGGTGGTTAGAACACAGTGTGTGTTTTAGGTGAATATGGGGGTAATGGCAAAGTAGTGTAGGGTAGTGGACAGAGGGCTCTTGGATTCTATGGGGTACATGTATGTAAGATTTAAGATGGGGGGATCAGCGATGGTCAGTGGTGGTGTGTGCTAGGTGTTGGCTAATGCAGAAGCGTGGACGTGAACAGCACACGTGTATGAGTGATATCACGTAACTGATGGGTATCTGAGAGTGTAACTCTTTAGGGACGGTTGAGCGGTCTATTATGTGTGTTGGGGGGGGGAGGGGGGGTGTGGGGAGGAGGGTTGGGGGGGAGGGGGGGGGGTGGGTGGGGGGGGGGGGGGTGGGGGGGGGTATATGTGGTTGTGATTTGTAGTGGTTGAAGGGGGGGATGTGTGGGGGTGAGGTATGGGTTGAAGTGAGTTGGGGGGAGTGGGGGGTGGATAAGGGGTGGGTGGTGGGGACGGAGTGGGGTGTGGGGGGAGTGGGTTGTTGGTTATAATCGCAGAGTTGTGGGGTTGTGGGTGTTTACTCAATGGAGGTGGGTTGTGGGTGAGGGGGAGGGGGGGGAAATATGTCATGTGGGAGGGTAGGTTAGGTTGGGGGGGGGGGGGGGAGGGGTGATGTGGGTTTGGGGGGTGGGGGGGGTGGGATGGGACCGGGGGGGGGGGTGGGGAGTGGTAGGGTGGTTTCTGGTTTATTCCCTGTGTTGAGATAGGCTGAGTTGGATGCTGGTGGGGTGGGGGGGGGGGTGGGTGTGGGGTTGTTGTCATGTTAGGGTTACGCCGTAGTTGGCTTTGGGTAGGGGGTTTATTGGGGTTGGGGGGGGCCTGGGGTTGGGGGTGACTAGTTCGGGAGGGTTGTTGTGGTGTGTTCCCGGCTTGGATGGGGGGGGGTGTGTTACGGCGTGTGTGATGGGGTTTGCAGTGGGGGGGGGGTCCTGGGGCTCCAAGGTAAGTTGTTGTTGTGTGGTGAGCAGTATCACCCTCGATTGGGTCCCCCTGTTGGGGGGGGGGGGGGGGGGGAGGGGGGGGGCACGGGGGTGGCACTCTGGGGGGGGGGGGGGGGGGGTGGGGGGGTAACAGGGCACTATAACAGTGGTACATAGGGGGGGGGGGGGGGATTGGTAGTAATGGGGGTTGTTGTGGGGTGATGTTGGGGGGGGTACCTGTGGGTTGGGATTGATGGGGGGGGGGGGGGTTGGGGGGGGGGGGGGGGGGGTATGGGGGGGGGGGATGTGAGGGGGGGGGGGGGGGGGGGGGGCATGGGATGGGGTATTGCCTAGTGTGGGGGGGTTTGGAGGGTGGGGCGGGTTATTGAGGGGACTTGGAGATTACTGGGGCGGGTATAGTGGTATTTAACTGGATAGGGGGGGGGGTAGGGGTTGGGGGGGGTGTATGGGTTACCGTGTGGGGGGGGTGGGGGTGGGGGGTGCTAGTGGTTGGGGGGGGGTGGGGGGTGTGGGAGGGGGGGGGGGGGGGTGGGGGGGGGGGGGGGGGGGGGGGTGGGGGGGGGGGGGGGGGGGGGGGTGGGGGTAAGAAGGGGGGGGGGGGGTGGGGGGGGGGGGGGGGGGGGGGGGGGGGGGTGGGGGGGGGGGGGGGGTTGAAAAGGGGGGGGGGGGGGGGGGGGGGGTGGGGGGGTGGGGGGGGGGGGGGGGTTTTGGGGTGGGGGGGGAATGGGGGGGGGGGGGGGGAGGGTGGGGGGGGGGTGGGGGGGGGGGGGGGAGGGGGGTGTTGGGGGGGGGGGAAGGGGGGGTGGGGGGGGGGGGGGGTGGAGGGGGGGGGGGGGGGGTGGGGGGGGGTAGAAAAGGGCGGGGGGGGGGGGGGGGGGGGGGGGGAGGGGGGGGGAGCGGGGGATGGGGGGGGGTGGGTGGGGGGTGGGGGGGGGGGGGGGGGGGGGGTGTATGGGGGGGAGGGGGGGGGTGGGGGTGGGGGGGGGTTGGGGGGGGGGGGGGTTTGGGGGTTTGGGGGTTGGGGTTTTGGGGGGGGGGGGTGGTTTTTGGGGGGGTTGGGAGGGGGTTTGGGGGGGTTATGGAATGGGGTTTATTGGATGGGGTGGGGTAATGTGTTGTGGGGGTGGGGGTTGGGGGGGTGGGGGGGTTGGTGGGGGGGTGGGATTGTTGGGGGGGGGGTTTGGTTGTGTGTGGGGGGTTTTGGGGGGGTGGGGGGGGGGGTGTATTGTTTGTGTTTTTTGGGGTGGAGGGGGGGGGGATTGGGTTTTGGTGTGGTGGGGGGGGGGGGGGGTTGTAGTATGGTATGGGGGGGGGGGTATGGGGGTGGGGAATTTGGTGTATGGGGGGTTTTGGGGGGGGGGGGGATGGGGGGTGTTGGGGGGGGGGGGGGGGGGGGAGGGGGGGGGGGGTGTTGGGGTGTGATTGGGGTTTGGGGGGGGGGGGTGGGGGGGGGGGGGGGGGGATATGTGGGTTTGGATGGATGGGGGGGGGGTTAGGGTTTTAAGGGTGGGGTTAGTTTGGTTGGGGGGGGGTTGGTTTTTATGGGTTTGGGGGGATAAATAGGGTGGGGGGGGGTTTTTGGGGGGGGAAGGGGGGTTATGGGGGGGGAGGGGGGGGGGGGATGTTTTATATGTTATGGGGGTTGTGGGGGGGTTTGGGGGGTAGGGGGGGGGGGGGGGGGGGATTTGTTGTAGGGGATGTAAGGGGTATGGTGGATGGGGGGGGATGGGGGGGGGGGGGGTTTGTGGGGGGGTGTTTTATATTGGGGGGATTGTATGTGGTTGGGATTTGGAGGGGGGGGATATGGGGGGGGGGTTGAGGTTTGGGGTGAAAAATGATTAATGGGTTGTGTTGTATGGGAGATTTTATGGGGTTGTGGGGATATTTTGTGGGGGGGTTTATTTTGGGGTGGGGGGTTGGTTTGGGGGGGGGGATTGGTTTATTTTGTATGATTTGTTGGGGTAGGGGGAATTGGGGTTGTGGTTTAGGGGATGTTTATGGGTGTTGGGTTAATGTTTGATGTGGTGGGGGATTTATGGGATTAGGTTTGGGGATGTTGGGGGTGGTTTGGGGGGGGGGGGGTTGTATGGGTTTGGGGGGGGGGGGGGGAGGTTGGTTTTGGTTTTGGGTATGGGTGGGGGGTGGGTGGGGGTGTTGGGGGGGTGGGGTTGGGTTTGGGGTTGGGTGTGGGTTGTGGGGTGAAGGGTATGTTGGGGGGGTGGTGGTGGGGTGGGGGTGGGGGGAGGGGGGGGGCTGGGGGGGGGGGGAGGGGGGGGGGGGGGGGGGGGGGGGTAAGGGGGGGGGGTTGGGGGGGGGGGGGGGGGTTTAGGGAGAGGGGTGGGGGTGGGGGGGGGGGGTGGGGGGTGGGGGGGGGTTTTTGGGGGGGAGGGGGGGGGGGTGTAATTTTGGGGGGGGGGGGGGGGTTGTATTTTGGGGGGTGGGGGTTATGTTGGGGGGGTTTGGGTGGGGTTTTGATAGGGGGGGTTTTGGGTGGGGGGGGGGGTGGGGGGGAGTTATATGGGTTGGGAAGGGGGGGGGGGGGGGGGGGGGGGGGGTTGGGGATTTTTTTTAGGGGGGGGGGGTGGGGGGTTTTGTGGTGGGGGGTGGGTTTGGGGGGGTTGGTTGTTTGTTTATGGGTTTTTGGGGGGGGGGGGTAGTTTAGGGTGGGGGGGTTTGTTGGTTTGTTGTTGGGGGTGGTTTGGGGGGGGGGTGTGGTTTGGGATTTAAGTTGGGGGGGGGTTGTGGGGGGGGGTGGTTGTTGGGGGTTTTTTTTTTTTTTTTTTTTAAGGTGGGGGGGGGGGGGGGGGTTGAAATTGGGGATGGTTGATGGTGGGTTGTGGGGGGGTGTGGGGTGGTGGTTTTGGGTAGGGTTGGGGGGGGGGTATTGGTTGGGGGTGGGGGGGGTGGGGGGGTTTGGGGGGTGGGGGGTATGTTTTTGGGGGGGGGGGGGGTGTGGGTTATAGTGATGGGGGATATTTGGTAGGGGGGTGAAATTTAAAGTGAGTGTGGGGGTGGGATGGGGGTTGGGTTTGAAATTTTTGGGGTTTGGGGGGGGGGGGATTTTGGGGGAAGGGGGGGGGGGGGGGGGGGGGGTTTTTTTTGGGGGGGGGTTGGGGGGGTGTTAGGGTGGGTTTTGGTGTGGGGGGGTTAGGGTATATGTGGGGGTTTGGAATTTGGGGTAAGGGGTTGGGGTGTTTTTTTAATGGGGGGTGGTGGTTTTAGGGTTGTTCGGGGGGGGGTTGTTGGTTTTAGGGGGGGGTTGAATGGGGGTGGGGGGTTTAGGGGGTTATGTTGGATGGTGGGAGTATTAGGGGGGGGGGGGGTTGGGGGTTGGGGTTTGTTTGGGGGGGGGGGGGTAGGGTTTGTTTTTTGGGTTTATTGGGGTTTTTTGTAGTTTTTAATTTGGGGGGTGGGGGTTGGGGGGGGGGGGGTGGGGGGGGGGGTTTTTGGGGGGTTTTAAGTTTGTGGGGGGGGTGGGGGTGGGTTTTTATTGGGGATGGGGGGTTTTTGGGTTTATGGTTATTGGGTGGGGGTGGTAGGTTTGGGGTTGGGATGGTTGGGGGGGGGGTTGGGGGGGGGGGTGGGGGGGGGGGGGGGGGGGTGGTTGGGGGGGTATAGGGGGTTTTTTGGTAATTTTTGGGGGGGAGTTGGGGGGGGGGGGTT
>JAMPIV010001286.1:0-92500 GCA_024509875.1 Oreohelix idahoensis | reverse complement strand
TTGTAGGGGGGGGGGGGGGGTTTGTTTTTGATTTTTTGGGGTTGTTTTGGGGGGTTTTTGGTTGTGTTTGGTGTGGGGGGGGTTGGGGGGGGGGGGTTGGGGTGGTGGGGGGGTGGGGGGGGGGGGGGTTTGGTTTGTGGGGGGGGGGTGGGGGGGGGGGGTTTGGGGGGGGGTTTTGGGGGGGGGTTTTTTTGGGTGGGGTGGGGGGGTGGGGTTTTGGGGGGGGGGGGTTTGGGGTTGGGGGTGGTGGGGTGGGGGGGGGGTGGGCTGTGGGGGGGGGGGGTTGGGGGGGGGGGGGGTTGGGGGGGGGGGGGGGGGGGGGGGGTGGGGGGGGGGGTTGGGGGGGGGGGGGTTGGTTGGTTTTGTTTTGGTTTTTTGGTTTTTTTTGGGGGGGGGGGGGGGGGGGGGGGGGGGGTAGGGGGGGTTTTGGTGGTTGGGGGGGGGTGTTGGGTGTTTTTTGGGTGGGGGGGGGGGGGGGGTTTTTTGGGGTTTTGTGGGGGGGGGGGGGGTTTGTTGGGGGTTTTTTGGTTTTTGGGGGGGGGGTTTGGGTTGTGGGGGGGGGGGGTTTTTGGGGGGGGTTGTGGGGGGGGGGGGGGGGGTTGTTTGGGGGGGTTTTGGGGGGGGGTTGGGGGGGGGTGGGATGGGGTTGGGGGGGGGGTTTGGGGGTAGGTTAATGGGGGGGGGGGGTTGGGGGGGGGGTTGGGTATGGGGGGGGGGGGGGGGGGGGGGGGTGGGGTTGGGGTGTTTTTTTTGGTTTGGTGGTGGGTGGGTTTTGTTGGGGTGTGTTTGGGGGGGGGTTGGGGGTGGGGGTGGGCGGGGGGGGGGGGGTGGGTTTGGGGGTGGGGGTTGGGGGTGGGGGTTGGGGGGTTGGGGGGGGGGGGGGGGATGGGGGTTGTGTGTGTGGGGTTTTGGGGGGGGTTGGGGTTGTTTTTTTTTTTTTATTGGAAGTGGATGGGGGGGGTTGATGGGGGGTTGGTTTTTGGTTTTGTTGGTAGGGTGTTTTTAGTGGGTTTTTGGGGGGGTTGGGGGGGTGGGGGGGGTGGGTTGAGGGTTGTTTTTTGGGTGGGGGGGTTGTGGGGGTTTTGTGTGGGGGGTATGGGTTGGGGGGGGGGTTGTGGGGGTGTTGTGGGTTTTTTGTGTGGGGGTTTTTGGTTTTTTGTTTGGGGGTTTTTGTGGGGGGGGTGGTTTTGTGGGGGTTGGGGGTTGTTGGGTTGGGGGGGTGGGGGGGGGTTTTTGGGGGGGGTGGTTTATTGGGGGGGGGGGGGGTTTTTTGGGGGGGGGGGGGGGGTTGTGGGGGGGGGTTTTTGTGTTTGGGTTTTGTTTTTTGTTGGTGGGTAGGGGTTTAGGGGGGGTTAGTAATTGTTTTGGGGGGGGGTTGGGGGTGGTGGGGGGGTATGGGGGGGGGGGGGGGTTAAAGGGGGTATGGGGGGGTTTTGGGGGTGATGTTTTGTTGGGGGTTGGGGGGTGTGGGTTAGGTGGGGGGGGGGTGGGTGGGGTTGTTGTTGTGGGGGGGGTTGGGGGATTTTTTGGGTTGGGGGGGGGGGGTTTGGGGTGGGGTTGGGGTGTTGGGGTTTGTTTTTGGGGGTTTTAGGGGGGGGGGGGGTTTTGGGGTTGGGGGGGTTGGTGTGGGGGGGGGTGGGTTGGGTTTTTTTGGGTGTTTGGGGGGGGGGGGGGTTTGGGGGGGGTGGTGGGGTGTTGGGGGGGGGGGTTTTTTGTTTTGGTGGTTTTTTTGTTTTTTGGGGTAATGTGGGTTGGTGGGGGGGGTTGGTGGTTTGTAGGGGTGGATGTGTGTTGGGGTGTGGGGGGGGTTAGGGTTGGGGGGGTGTTTTTGGGGGGTTTTGGGGGGGGGTATGGGGGTGTTTTTGGGGGGGTTTGGGATTTTGGTGGTGTTGGTGGGGGGGGTTGGGGGGGGGGGGGGGGGTTGGGGGGGGGGTTGGGGGGGGGTGGGGGGGGGTTTTGGTGTGGCGGGGTTTGGGGGTGGGGGGGTGGGGGGTGGTGGGGGGGGGGGGGGTGGGGGGGGGTTTATTGGGGTTTGGTGGGGTGGTTTGGGATGGGGGGGTTGGGGGGGTGGGTTTGTTGGGGGTTGTGTAAGGGGTTTGGGGTGTGGGGGTTTTGGGTGGGGGTTTGGGGTTTGTTTTGTTATTGGAGGGTTTGGGGGGTAAATTGTTTTGGATGGGGGGGGGGTTTGGGGGGGTAGGGTTTGGGGTTATTTTTGGGGGGGGGGGTTTTTTTTGGGGTGTGGGGGGGGTGGGGGTGTGGTATGGTTGGGGTTTTAGGGTTTGGTGTATTATTGGGGGGGGGGTTTTGTTTGGTTTTTGGGTGGGGGTTTGTGGGGTGTGGGGTTTGTGTTTGTGGTGTAGGGGAATGTGGTGGGTGAATAGTTTTGGGTGGAGTGTTTGGGGGGGGTAATGGATGGGTGGGGGGTGTGTTGGGTTTGGGTTTTTTGAGGTGGGGTAATGGTTTTTGTGTGTTTGTTTGGTGTGGGTTGTATTGTTTATATGGGTAGGGTTAGGTTGTGGGGTTGTTATTTATGGTTATTTGGTTTGGGGGTGTAAGGGTGGGTTTGGGTTTTTATTTTTTTTTTGTTTGTTTGGGGTGGGTTTTTGGTTTTAAAAGTTTTTTATGGGGATTTATTGGTGTTTTTTTTGGGTTTGAATATTTTGTTTGTTTTTGGTGTGATTTTTTTTTTTTTGTTTTGGGGTTTGGGGTGATAAGTATTTTTGGAAGGTGGGTTTTTTGTTGGTTTTGGGGGGGTTTTTGTTTTGTATTTTGGGGGGTTTGGGGGGTTGGGGTAGAGTTGGGGGTTTTTGGGGTTTTGTAGTGTGTAGTTTTGGGGTTTTTTTGGTTTGGTTTGGGGTAGGTTTTTTTTGTGTTGGTTGGGGGGTGGGTTGGTTTTTATTTTGTGTTTTTTGGGGGTGATTGGTTATTTGGGGTTGGATTTTAAGTTGTTTGGGGGGGTTTTGGGGGGGGGGGGGTATTTATTTTGGTTTTTTGGGAGGGGGGGGGGGGGGGTTATGTGTTTTGGGGGGGGGTTGAATGGTGGGGGGGGGTTTGGGGTGTTGGGTTTGGGTGTTATTTTTTGGGGTTTTTGGTGGGGGTTTTGTTTTTAAGGGGGGGGGGTTTGGGGGGTTTGGGGGGGGGTTTGGTTGGGGTTTGTTTTTTTTTTTGGGTTTTTTTTTGGGGGTTTTTTGGTGGGTTGGGGGGGTTGATGTTTTGATGGGTTTGGGGGGTTTTGGATTTTTTGGGTTGGTTTGGGGTAAATTTTAGGGTTGTTGTGTATGGGGGTTGGTTTGGTGGGTTGTTGTTTGGGTTTTGAATTATTGGTTTGGGGGGGGGGGGTTTATTAAAAAATGAGGTTTTTTTTTTAAGTTTTGGGGGGTTTTGGTTTAATTTTTGGGTGGGGGGGTAGGGGTTTTTTGGTGGTGGGTGTGTGGGGGGGGGTGGGTTTGTTTTGGGTGTGGTTTTTTGGGGTTTGGGAGGGTGTTTAGGTGTGGGGAGTTGTTGGTTTTGGGTGGTGGGGTTGGGTGGATTAGGTTTTGGTAGGTTTTTTTGTTTTATTGGTTAGGAAATGGTTGGGTTGGGATTTTTTTTGTTTTTTGGGGGTTTGGGTGTAGGTGGGTTGTTTGTGGAATTGGTTTGGGTTTTTTTTGTGGGGATTTTGTTTTTTTGGGTTGTTTGGTTTGGTTTTGTTGTTGTTTTTGGGTGGGGGGTGTGGGTTTTTGGTGGGGTTTATTGGTTTTGGGGTTGGGTGGTTTTTTTTTTGTTTTGGGTGAGGTGGTATTGTATTTTTTGTGGTTTTTTTTATGGGGTGGGGGGGGATGTTATTTTTGGGTTTTTTTGTGGTGGGTTGGAGTTTTTTTGGGATTGTTTTGTTGTTTAATTTTTTATTTGTATTTTTTTGTTTGGGATGAGTTTTGTTTTTGGTTTTTGTGTGTTTTGTTTGGGTTTTTGGATTTATTTTGGTTTTGGGGTTTTTTTTGTTGGGGGGTTAGGGATATCCCAAAGCCAACAGGCACGGCAAACTTTAATAATGATGATTCTGATGACGTAACGGCACGAAAAGAGCTGACAATAATCTTCCAGCGTCAAGAATTATGTGAGCCCTGAGATATATTACTGGTCTCAAAAATTCACGCGAAGAGACAGTAAGTGACCACGGAAGACTTTCAGATCGCCTTAAATAATGCTTGAGGTTATATTATCTAATTTTTGTGAGAGCGCCTCCAGCCTAGGAAGTCAGAAAAGAACACCTGAGCCATCAATAGTGTGATTCCTCTAAGATTAACGCTTGGAAACTAGTCTAATTCTCTTCGTTTGGGCTTCCAATGTCGGAAGCCCGTCCGGTTAAAGCTCTTGATCTGCTGGTAATTAGTCGCAGACCGTAGGGGAAATTCTCACTTTTTACTGGCAGCGAATACTGATTACGGTGAGCATCAGGTACTGACTATTTTTCTAGACAGTATGTCTTTTCTTATTTCATTATATCTAATTTAAAGTAACGCTGTTTACAAGAATAAAAAATCAAACAGCTACAGACTCATATATGGGTGCTTGTGTAGAACAGAAGGATTATATGGCATGTCAAGATCACCAATGTGGATTTGATGACAAGAACCAGACAAGTGCCAGTGGAACAAGAGATGAGAAGAAGACGCTGGCAATGGATAGGACACACATTGAGGAAACATGTTGATAGCATTACAACGCAGTCCTTGTCCTGGAACCCCTAGGGTAAGGGAGGCATAGGTAGACAAAGAAACACATGACCGAAGTGGAAGTAATGACGAAAATGTGGAAAGAGCTCGAGCTTCTAGCACGTGACCGAACGACTTGGCATGGGGTTGTTGAAGGCCTTTGCTCTTTGGGTAGCTAAATAGTATTGGTTGATTGATTGATTGGTTGGTTAATTGATTGATTGTTTACAAGAATGACCCGTGTAGTTTCCCGGGGGTCTGTGATGAGATACAGACTGTACAGGACTACTGCACCCTCACGCGAGTCATTATGTAAAACAAACTACTACATAAACCACCACTACATGGAACAAGCTGTAGGGGTGGCACCATGCCCTAGAAGACAACGATGAATAATGATGTGAACAAGAGTAGTTTGTCTAAAGTTACAACGTCCAGCTGGACGATGAAACGGACCAACTGTATAAAAGTACACGATGGCGTTGTCTCAACATTTTTGATTTAAATAAAAGCTGTGTAAAGTCATTAATTAATTTATTACATTTCGGCTCCCCGTGGAGAAAAGAGGGCATCCACGTTTGACATCACCCAATTTTTTGGCGTTCTTTGACTCTCCGCACCTCCCTCGTCACACTTCGGTACAAAAACCCAGACCCCCTCTTATCTGGCGTCACTCATCTGTTCCCCTTCCCTCATTTTTTTTGTGTGGCTCAATTTGTTTAAAGCAGTGGTGGCCAAGCTAAGGTTGGCCGAGGCCAGATTATGGTAAAGAGTAACACCAGAGGGCCAGACCTATAAAATCCTTAAAAAATAACGTTCTGAGATTTAGTTTTACATATATAATGAACCACGTACAGAAAGCAACGGCAAACTACTGTACTGCACATCTGCCAAGACATGTATACCAGTCTTCGGACTGAAATTACTGTAAAAAAAATATAATGAATCTGTTGTTTTAAATTTGTTTTGTAATTTGTAATATGACATGTAATTATTTATTTCAAACATACATTTGTGTGTTATTTCATTGTGAAGAGTGTGGCTTATCAAAACTTTTCACCAGTGATTTGAAGTCTACTTCCATTTGTGCCGTAGCCATTCTGAGAACATGGGATAATACAGAGTCAGTCAATCTGTTTCTGGTCTTGGATTTGATAAGCTTCATGGCAGAAAATGTTGTCTCACAAAGATATGTGCTACCAAATATAGAGCACACTTTTAGGGCCCCTTTTCTCAGAAGTGGGTAAAGTTCCTCTGGTAGTAATTTCCATAAATCAGCTTCTGTTGTGTTGATGAATGGGTCACATTGGGGTTCACGTAACTGTAATTGTAGTTCTGCTGGCTGAGACTCCACTGTGCACTTGAATGGGTTGTTAAAAAGTTCCATTTGTGGACGAAACATCTCAAAATCTTGAAATCGACGATCAAACTCAGAAATGAGCTGTTCTATGTCATCTGTGTACCTCCTGAAGTTAACACTCTCTTTCTCAGACAGCTGTTTACAACAAGGAAAATCAAACAGGTCATTCGTTTGCAAAGACAGACTAAATAGGCTCATTTTCTTTTTGAAGCCATCAACATAGCCCATCATTTGAAAAATTGTTTGCCTTTTTCCTTGTAACTGCAAATTCAGTACATTCAAATGTTGTGTTATATCTGTGAGAAATGCCAAGTGCTGAATGAAATTAATATCTCTGAGTTTATTTTGAAGATCAATTGAACATGGTAAGTTGTCTCACAGGAAGTCAAATATTCCATCCTTCAGTTCACAAAATCTTATTAAACATTTTCCTCGACTAAGCCATCTCACCTCAGCATGAAGCAGCAGATCACCGTAAACAGAATCCACTTCTTCTAAAAATGCAAGGAACTTCCTGTGAGTTAGAGAGCTGTGTCCTCCTCTGATCAAATTCGTTATTTTCACTACAGTAGCCATAGTGTCATTTAGGTTTATGGATTTTGCACAAAGGGCCTCTTGGTGAACTATGCAATGTAATGTAGGCACGTCAATTTTATTTTGCTTCAAAAGTCAAACAAAACCAGTATTTTTCCCAACCATAGCCTTGCAACCATCGGTACACACAGCAGACAATTTTTCAAACCCACCATATTCTTCCATGGCATTTTGAACTGCAGAAAATATGTCATCCCCTTTACTTGTACCATGCAAAGGGCAAACTTTCAGTAATTCTTCAGAAACAGTAAAGTCTTCCTGGATCACTTTAACAAAAATAAGAAGCCGGCTAGTGTCTGTGATGTCTGTACTTTCATCAATCGCCAGTGAAAAGTATGGACAATTTTCAAATAAAGATTTCAAGTTCTGGGACAAATGCAAACTAATATCTTCTGTTCTCTTAGCTACGGTTTGTTTTGAAAGAGGTACATTTTGAAATTCTTTTACTACTTTTTCTTCATTGAACTCTTCTGCCATTTGAACTGCACACTTTTTCACAAACTCTCCATCAGTAAACGGATTTTTTTGCTTTTGCAAGCTCATAACTAATCACATAGGACGCCATGAGCGATGATTCCGGAATCTTATTTACATGACTAAATATACTCTTTTGCTGATTCAGTTTTTTCTTGAGTTGTTCAATCACAAGCTTTCTCGACTCGCTGCTGTGCTCGTCGTTGTTTTTCTGATGATTTGTGATGTAGTGACGTTTCAAGTTATATTCCTTCACTACGGCTAACACTTGGGCGCAAACTAAGCACTGAGGTTTATTATCCTTATTGAGAATGAACAAATAATCGAACTCCCATTCTGGTTTAAATGCGCGATTTTCACTGTCCACTTTTCTATACTTAGAAACCATTTTTACAAATGCAAACTCTTATACACGAAAACGTGCACAACAGCTACAAGCCCAGAAGTGTCACTGGCTGATTTATACTTAACACACTTCACAAGACCAACTGTGCTCCTCAACTCCTTCCTATAGAAATTTACCTGCCATCCACCCCCACTCCCACGATCACTTTCCCATACCGATGTTAAAGACAAAGCAACATCATTGGATCTCAGAGACTTCCGACCGCAGAAAAGATCTGTCATTGCTTTCAGTTTCTCATTATCAAAGTAGGTACCGACACTGTCTTCGCCTGTCCACGTGCACGATCAGAGATTTGACGTTATCATTTCCGTTTTGTCGGTACTATCTAGTAGAGCTCAATTGGTATGATAGAGAGAGAGAGAGAGAGAGAGAGAGAGAGAGAGAGAGAGAGAGAGAGAGAGAGAGAGAGAGAGAGTTGGGGAGATGTTAGTGGTACATTTTGGGCCTTTTTGGTTTTGTTTCTGGTGCCTGTGCGTGCTATTTTGTAATATTTTTTTAGCACAGTGGTCGGAGTATACAGTAATTTTCAATCAACAATAAGAGGCCGGCCAAAACAGGTTGGCGGGCCGGTCAAAACTGGTTGGCGGGCCGGATCTGGCCCGCGGGCCGTAGTTTGGCCACCTCTGGTTTAAAGTATTGAAAAAAGGAATTTAACTGGATGTACATTACTTAACGACGGACGACTGGCAGACGGCCACAGAACAGGTGGGCGACAGCAGCTGAGGTTCAAAGATGTGTTTAAGAGAGACATGAAGGAACTGGACATAAATTATGCAAACTAGGAAGATGAAGCTGCCGGTCGCACAAAGTCACGATGATCCTTACGGCGCCATCTCAGAAAGGGCGAAAAGAAGCTCTCACATCAAACAGAAGAGAGCAGAACACGCCGAGAAGAACATCAGGAACAAAAACAGCTGAGGGTTTTCTCCTCATGAGCGCATTCCCAGTGTCAGTCATGACTGAAGGGACTAATACTACTAATACATTAGTTAAGTAGTGTAGAAAACACAAACTTTTTATGTAGTGTTTAATTAATCAGGCTTCTACACAGATCTTCCTTTTCATTTGCTGCGTTCCAGGACGAGAGAGGGCCTAACCTCTTCCCTACCTAGCTAAACGCATTTGGATTTTCATACACACAAAAACAATGTTTTTAACATTCACACCCTTGCTAAACTTGTGTATCTTTGATCTCATCAAACTACTGACGGAATGGTGACATTAAAAAAAAATTTTTTTGTTAGAATCTAATTTTAATCAGCAGTACAGTTTATTTACTCTGTATTTTGTTTTTAAAGGTATACTACATATTACATATATATATACTAGTTGTAAGTACCCGGCGTTGCCCGGTTTTCTATTAACGGTGTATGAAACTTACATGAATAAGTTAAGTTATACACATGGAAGTTACATAAGTTACAATTAATATATTTGACTACATCGTGTCGTATTTACTTATCGTTACTTTCTACATTTATTATTGCAACATTATTCCAATGCTTTTTGATAAACAATATTCTTGGTGTTTCCCGCCTTGGGCAAAAATGAATAAATTTCTTGGTGTGCCCACCCTGGAGCAAGCAGCATATAACTATCCGTGAGAAAAACACAGATTTTCTAAGTTAATGATAGCTACCTTAAGTGACTGCCCTTGGGCCATGTTTATTGTCATTGCAAATGCAAGACGTACAGGATATTGCAGTCGCTTGAAATCTAATCACGTCTTTACAAGTCTTATTTACCACCTTTATGTCTATATCTAATTCCCTTCTCGACGTGTTTTTTTTTTTTTTTGGTTAGTCTCCCAAAATAGACGATAAAGAAGATGAAAAACAATAGGAGACAGGAGAAGAAAAGAGGGAGACCATTCAGATATAGAAAAAGAGAAGAAAGAAATGAAAAAGACTAAGGTGATAAAGAAGAAGAGAAGGAAGAAAGAAATGAAGAAGGTATAGACGATTAAGAAGAAGAGAAAGAAGAAGCAAATGAAGAAAACGTAAATGATAAAGAAAATAAAACAATGTAGATGATGTAGATGATAAAGAAGAAGAGAAAGGCAAAGAAATGAAGAAGACGTATATCATACAGAAGAAGAAGAAAGAAATGAAGAAAACGTAGATGATAAAGAAGACGAGAAAGAAGAAATAAATGTAGAAGACAAAAGACAATGATGAAGAGATAGACGAAAGAAATGAAGTAGACGTAGGCGATAACGAAGATCGATGAGGAAGAGTTTAAGAAGAAAAAAGAATGAAGAGGGTATAGTGCACACAAATTAAAAGGAAAAAAAATGGAAAAGCATGAAGAAGTATTTGGCTCTCAGTTCAGTAATCTGTTATCAAAACATTGTGGCAAATGTAAACTTGGCCCAAACTTGCTAAAATCCTGGTAACTCTTGGAATGCCTATTCATCTATGTCACCAGGTTAAGATAAATGCACGGATCTTGCAAACAGCGAGAGCTGCAGATGCTCAACCGTGTTTGCTTTCCTTCATTCCTCATCAAAGAGGATTTACCTATTTATCAGACATACCTCCGTCGTTTAGAACATTTATTTTCCTGTAATCAGCGCTAAGTAAACTTTGTTGATACAAGATTACAGCACGACGATATTCAACTGTGCATGTATATGTATAATTGTATCATACGCACATATACATATATATGTAAATGGTACAGCATGGATGCACCTACACGTACGCACACGTATGTATGTATATAAACAAAATTGAAGTGGCGCCAGTGCAGGCTGAAAACCACGTTCTTCAAAGTGTTGTCGTATTAATTATGAACAAATTAACGAAACAACTTATGATTTGTTGAAGGTTTTGTGGTTTTTATGAATTTTCTAATTGAAAAACAAAAAGCAACAATCAAAAAGTTACAGACTGTCATAAATTGGTGCTTGCGAGGAACAGAAGGATTGAAATGGTTTGACAAAGTCACTAATGCGGAACTAATAGAAAGATATAGACAAGTGCCAGTGGAACAAGAGATGAAAAGAAGACGCTAGAGATGGAATGGACACACATTGAGGAAACATATTGATAGAATTACAAGGCAGTTGTAACTGTCTTTTTTTTTCTTGTTGAGGTGATCACTGGCCCAAGACAGTATACATGTTGTTAGATGTGTAGTGCGAGCGTATGATGAATTGAGTGTGGGTGCGAATGAAGGCGCGAATGTGTTTAGGCTCGTATAGATGTAGATCCTGCAACCCATACTCTCACATGCAGTAATCAAGGATGCTTTGACACTGCAGGCATGTTTCAAGACATTTATTGACGGGAACACACATAGTATCAACAGGAACAGTCAGTGTAACAAGGTCATGCTGACCTGACATCGATAGGTATACATTTGGCATTCAAAAAAGGTAAACATCGGAATAGACGTGCATGGTCAATAGCAAAGTTCTTCAATAATGACAGTTCGTAGCGTCGCCCTTGGCGTCTCTGACTAAACGCGTCAGATGCCTTAGTTACTTTGACACACAGGTGCAACTTGGCACTCCCCGCCAATTGCACATATCAGGCTGTAGTATAATAGCCGAAAGCACAGGCCTCGTTCTGACGTCGGCCGTGTACATCTGTTAAATAGGTTATCATCAACCCTGCAATAATACTTATTGTAGATAGAAGTTCCGCCAATCTGCGGCTCCCACAATATATCTTCGTCACTGGATTTCTGGACAATATAAGACTAACAGTCTTGGATGGCTACCTCGAGCACAAATATATAAGTTCTGAAATGGCGGATCAGTGAGCTGCTGTTCACCCTAGGTAATCCTTTACATGTTCTGCCACCGAAAAGCGTAATAATGCATAAAGGTCGGTATTACCTGGCAAATGAATCCTCAGAACATCACAAGGAATTCTGTCGTCATCCCGACGCACAGAGATTCACTGGGGAAAACTGCCATAGCAGTTACTTCGAAGATTCTCCCCGAAAAACAATGGACTCTTGGTCCCTTCAGAAAAACAGGACCTCCCGGCTTCCCGGAAGTATATCTCACTCCCGCTTAAAAAACCTTCCCCTAGGCCTACGCCGAACTGTCAACCTCTGACCCTAAAGGTCAAACACAATGAATGAATAAACAAGGGAAGACAACCCCTAATCAACCTGACATCGCAGGTAAAGACACAATTATTCTTATGATACAAACATAAGCAAATAACTTGACAGATGACTCCGTCGAAAATGACAGCAACATTACTACCACCCCCTGTAAAAAAAAAAAATGCAATTTTTTTTAAAAATATGTTCATGAGCAAGATAGCACCAGTATCACTTCTGTGCTCATGCAAACAATGAACCTAATATCAGGTACAATAGAAGAGGGTACAAATCATCTCCCAACATAGGAGAAAATATTTCCTTTAAGCCAAACAAACTAAGGGATACCATTCAAGAAACCTAAGTTGCTGGCAATACCAATCATATATCAAACATTACTAAATAATATAATCATAGCAATATACAAATGTCAATGCTATTTTAGCAACATATCACTGATGGATGGACAAAATGAAATTTGTTAAATTATCTAAACATCATCCAAATACATTTGTATTACAACATATTATGATATTAAGGACAGACCTAAGTCTGAAAATATATCAGGAAAAACTAGGACACAAGATTTAACTGGAATCATGTGGGCATCTAGACAATATGTCCGCCATCACATTATCCGAACCACGGATAGCTCGCACCGTGAAATGGAAAGGCTGAAGAGCAATAGCATAACGAGTAGATCTCGAGCTCTTCAAATCCTTACTTTGCATAGCCGTAAGAGCTTTTTTGGTCGGTTTCCATAAAGAAATGCGCGCCCAGAAGGAACCTTTGTAGCTTAAGAATGGACCAAACCATAGCCAACAATTCACGGTCCAAAACCGAGTAATTCCTTTCTGCCGCATTCAGCTTCCTAGAAATATACATTACAGGATGCAGAGTTCCTGAATATTCCTGCATTAGTGCCGCTCCAATGCCAGTGGAAGAGGCATCACTACGAAGGACAAAAGTCTTATCAATCGTCGGTAGTCTTAAGATAGGATGAGATGAGAACAAATTCTTAACCTGATCCAATGAAGATTGGCATTCTTGGGACCAACGCACCATATTAGGAGAACCTTTTTTCAATAACGTTGAAAGTGGTGCCATAATGGAGGACAGATTCTCAATGAATCTTCCATAGAATTGTATCAATCCCAAGAGACTACGCACTTGCTTTTTTTGTCTTCGGAACCGAGATATTTAATATCTTTGAAATGTTTTGGTCCTCTGTCTTCAACAGACCATGACCAACTCGATGACCTAGGAAGGAAATTTCACTAAACCCAACAAAAGCTTTAGAGGGTTTAGCAGTCAAACTATGCTCACGTAGAGTAGATAGCAATTCCTTCAGACCCACATAGTGTTCTTCCCAAGTATCGCTGAAAAGACAGATGTCGTCTAAATATGCAATGACATCTGCACGATCTGATAGAATTCGTCGCATCATGCGTACGAAAGTCGCTGGGGGGCGTTCATAAGCCCGAAAGGCATAAAATTCCATTGAAACAGACCCCTAGGTGTCGAAAAAGCAGTGAGAGGTTTGGCGTGTTCCGTCAATGGGACTTGCCAATAACCTTTCGACAAGTCTAGTTTAGTAAAGAATTTAGCTTTAGAAAGTCTAATAAGTAGATCATCTAATAACGGCATAGGTTCAGCATCGAACTTCGTAACTTGATTTAATTTGCGATAATCAACGCAAAGACGTATGTTATTGTCTTTCTTTCGAACAATAACTATCGACGAAGAATAAGCTGAAGTGGATGGTTCAATTATTTGTAGTTGAATCATTTCATCCAATTCTTTCTCGACTTGTGCTTGAAAATGAATAGGTATTGGGTATGGTCTTACTCTGATCGGATTACGATCAGTAAGTATGATGTCATGTTCTATGACATCTGTGTGTCCAGGAATGTCGGTAAGGACATCCTGATATGATTGTAACGTAGAGGATACTTGACGTTGTTCCTCAAAAGACAAGTTGGAAGAGACTGTAACGTCTCTCCACGATTCCGTTGAAGTAAGTGGAATCGTAGGAAGAGGTAAGTTCACGTCAGAAAAAATAGTTTCCTCATCCTGTATAACAGGACAGGGATGAGATGTGACCATGTTGAACTGGAGAGTCGTCCGTCGCCTGGAAAATAGGCTGTAAATAGTCTGGACGTTCAATAAACTCTGTTAGCATATTTATATGGAAGGTTTTATGCCTTCCATCCACATCGACAATATAGTCGACATCAGAAATTTTCGAGACTATAGTGTATGGACCCTTCCAAGAAATGAGAAGTCTATTCTCTCTTGAGGGCAGTAAGACATATGCTTTGTCTCCAGGACAAAGTTGACGTAGGCGTCTTTTCTTATTAGCAAATCGCCTAGCTTTTTCTTTCGCAAATTCGGAAGATGAAGTTGCTAACCTGCACGATTCGATAATCTTTTCTCTAAGAGCTATAACATATTCATATGACGATTGTGTATCATCGTCAATATCATCGGAAGTTATCAAATCGTGTAACAAGGACATTGGCCCGCGCGGTTGCGCGCCAAAGACAAGTTCGAAAGGAGAAAACCCTGTATGCTCGTTGGGAACCTCTCTATAGGCAAAGAGGACTGCAGGTAAAACCCTGTCCCAATCTTCAGGATGATCCTCCGTTATCTTGCCAAGTAAGTTCTTTAGTGTCCTGTTAAGACGTTCTACCAATCCATTGGACATTGGATGATAAATACTACTGAGAGACCTTTTAATGTCTAGCGTAGCCATTACCTGAGACATAACGTCCGAAATTAACTGAGTGCCGTGATCCGACAGTATTTCTCCGGGGAATCCCAGACGAGAAAATACGAGCCAAAGAGCATCAGCGATATCGACAGTTGATATGCTCTTCAGAGGAATAGCCTCTGGCCAACGCGTGCACATGTCCACGCAAGTGAGGATAAATTGGTGTCCTCTGGCTGACTTAATTTTGAACGGACCAATGATGTCTATAGCCATTTTCTGAAACGGCCGAATCGGAATATCTGCAGCCTGAATAGGAGCAGCATGTCTCGGACCCCTAGACTTGACCTCTTGACAAATTTTGCAAGATCGGCAATAAATTCGGATGTCTTTATTCACGAATGGCCAAAAGAATGACGCAAGGACTCTAGTTTTAGTTCTGGAAAAACCCATGTGTCCCGCACACTGAGAATCGTGTGCATGCCGAAGAATTAAGGCTCTCATACACTTAGGCACAAGAATTTGCGAATGCATAGACTTGTCCGAGTTTTGTACCATTCGTACCAATATACCATTCTTCATAGTAATATACGATTTGTGATTCGTATTTTGATTGGGATCCCCTTTCTTTGCAAGAAGGAAGTATTTCTTCAAAGAAGGATCCTCTTCTTGACGTTTAACAAACGAGTCATGGGAAATCACCAAGTGCTCGTCTTGGCTATCAACTTCATTACTATTATCAGATGAAGTTGGGGGATTAAGAGCTTGAGCTCTTGTCACCACTGCATTGACCGTTTGAATGTTTTTTTCTTCCCAACTAGAAATTTGTTGCGGGGTGCATTCCTTAACCCCATGAATACGACCGATTATAAGATCCGCAATAGGATTAGGAAGAAGACATGCATGGACATCTCCTGTGAAGAAAGGAGTGTCAATCCTAATAATAGCAGTAGGATAGCTTTCCATAGTACCACCAAATGTAACACATTTGATTGTTTTTCCCGTGGCACAGCAAGGATCTATCAGAGACTCCTTAACCCCGACGGTAGTACATCCCGAATCGAAAAGTACTGAGACTAGCCTATCATTTATTAGACCTTTATCTAAGATGAGAGATCCTCTCCCATCATGCGCAACTGTAGCAGGTAGAGCAGGAAGAGGGTGACCACAACTTAGCGTAGATACAGTTGATGAGTCAAACAATGTTAAGCATTGGGGGCATTCAGTTGCTCTCCCAAAATCGAAAGCACAACCAGTGATAGCCCTAGAGTTACCACTATCATTTGCTGTATTACAGGCTCCATCAAACTCTTGTTGTGCAGAGTTTGCCTGTTGGTAAGGTCTTTTCTTGTTAAACCTAGGTCTGCCTCGATTATCATTTCCCCTGTAATTATTTCGACTATCATTTCCCCTGTAATTGTTATCATATTGCCTATTGTAATCATCATTCCGGTTTGAATCCCGGTTTCTAAATTCACCATCGTCATAATCTTGACGTCGAGAATGATTACCTCGAAAATTTGAATAGTTATTATTTGGATAGCCTTTGCGAAAGTGTCTCAAATTATTACCACTAAAATTACGAGAACTACCATCTTGTCTCCACTGCATAGACGAAGAACCATCATGTGTTGGATTACTCCGCTTCTGAGTGTAATTTTGATTACTTCCCCTATTCCAATTTTGTTGAGCACCCTGAAATTTTTTTTTTGAAATTAGGGCCATATGGTGTTGCCGAAGCAGCTGGCAACCCTTCTTTCACTTTAGAATTGCTAACTGTAGCATGGGGATGTGCTGTGGCATACTGACAACAGTATTCCTCCATTTCTTTTAAGTTTTTAGGCTTACGCTCATGAAGGAATGCAAGAAAAGAATCATTAACAGATGACAAAACCTTATCTCGCAATAATAAGTCCATTAGACCTTCATATGTTTTCTCAATCTGAGACAACTCAACCCATCGTGTAAATGTACGACGTATCTTTGTAACAAAATCAGAGAAATCTACTCCATTTTCTGGCAACATTGTCCTAAAACGAAGACGATAGTCTTCTTGTTTTAGTTGATATTTTTTTAGTAATGCTGCCCTGACAACATCATAATTAGTCCTCTCATGTTCGTCTATTGTCATAAGAGTAGTCACTGTGTCACCTGTAAAAAATGGCATCAGTTGTTCAACATATTTTTCCTTTTTTATGTTATGCGTATCGCACAAAAATTGGAATCTATCTAGATAATCTGCTACGTCATCCTTTAAAGGATTGAAATGAGGCAATTTAATCCTACTAACAAACTCCCTTGTCGTACTCGAAGTTGTTTGCTGAGCACCCGTACTCGCCAATTTCAATTTCTCTAACTCCAAAGTTGCGAGTTTTTCATCAAGTTCCATCTTCTGTTTTCTTTCCTCATGTTCCATTTTTCTGATTTCAGCCTCAGCTTGAGCTTTCCTCTCCTCTGCAGCAGCTTGAGCTTTCCTCTCCTCTGCAGCAGCTTGAGCTTTCCTCTCCTCTGCAGCAGCTTCTTTGTCTAATCTCTTTTGTTCAGCTTCTTTGTCTAATCTCTTTTGTTCAGCTTCAAATCTCCTTTCCTCCACCTGCATCTGCAATTTCTTTTGTTCAGCAGCAATATCAGCTTCTCTTTCTAAACTTTTCTCTTCAGCCTGAGCTTTTTTTTCTTCTGCAGCTAATGCTTTGTCATACTGAGCAACAGCCCATTGTTCTAACTGTTGACCAGTCTTATCAAGGGCTCTCCCTTGTGTAATAAAGTAGTCCAATGTAGACATCTTGTCTACTGAGATCAGTAACTTGCAGAAGCAAATATATTAAATTATCCCACTTTAATGGGAGACAAGTCTGAAATGATAGACTTGTATACTCACTTCACTTTCTTTCACACTCTTAGTCTTGTTTATAATGTACCCAAAAAATCACCTGAGTACCTGTGGAAAAAAAAAATTCCCTTATATCCCACTCACTATGGGCACAAGTCTTTTTTATAAAGAACTTGAATATGTATTTCACCTTGTCTCAATCTTTGTAGATAACAAGTCTTTTATCAAAGAACTTGTATAAATATCTTATATAATAATATTTTATTAAGAAACTCTATATGAAGAGTCTACCTTATCAATAATATCAAAACATGACCAAGTATGTGTATGTAGACTGTGCATGACAGTAATGTAGTACAACCAAAAAAAAAATACAAAGACAAAAATACAAAACAATACAAATGGCAACACTGTTTTAACCAAAAATGTGTAGAGAAATACACAAGAAAGGAGAGACCTACAGAATACAAACAAAACAAATCGACAATCAAAACTGAAAAACAGACAAAATATTACAAAAACAACGTTAAGTACAATTACATCACAGCTAACATCAATAGCAACCAATTGTCACTAGCAAATTTCCAAATTAAGAAAATTTGCACCTACAGAACGCTTACAGTAAGCCTCGATCAAGTGGCATATTTACCGTAAGACCCACCAACCGAAAAACCCGCAGAAAAATACACCAAAAACAGTAGAAGTAACATAATATAGCAATCAATTTCAATGTGTTGCAGAACAAGTTCAGTCACAGCTGACACTAAAATAAATTCCTTGCTCCTTGCGAACACAGAAACGAAATGTCAAACGCGCACTGAACGTCAAATCCACTGTAACATAAAGTGGTATTCACGAACCAAAGTTACTATGACCTTCTCAAATTAGGGCTTGCACATTGAATGTTTACTATTTCCACGTACTGTTTACAGACACTTGACCTCCAACAATGTAGCTTGAATGCTCTGACCTAGAAAAGTCTGTTGTTGAATGAAACGTGTAACAACCAGCAGTACTGTTTACAATAGGAACCCGCCTTCTATGCAGTTATGGTCCACGTAGCAAATGCCTAGTAGTTAATTTCAGTACATGTCTTGTTATGCTTTATGTAGCATTATAATATAAATGCTCGTACTGTTTATTTGTGTCAACCGTTGATGACCTATATCTGTCCTGTTGTAGCCAAAACTTGCAAGTGTAGAATTAGCGCTGTGTGTTACGGCTGTCCCGTGTGTAGCTTAGACCCACAGATCAGAAGTGTAATGTGTACTTGTCCTTCTTGTAACTTTCTCGACAAAACTGGAGACATCATACATGTAACAGCCAACCAGGAATGTAAATTTCTGGATCCATAAATGTCAACAATAATGTCAAATGCTCGCTCTGTTCTTTTTAAACCCACAGATCTGGTCCATCAGAAATGTAAGTTTCTAGGCCACATTGGCGACAAGAAATGTATCATAAGAGCCCACGTAACTGGTCCACCAGAAATGTAACTGTCTTTTTTTTCCTTGTTGAGGTGATCACTGGCCCAAGACAGTATACATGTTGTTAGATGTGTAGTGCGAGCGTATGATGAATTGAGTGTGGGTGCGAATGAAGGCGCGAATGTGTTTAGGCTCGTATAGATGTAGATCCTGCAACCCATACTCTCACATGCAGTAATCAAGGATGCTTTGACACTGCAGGCATGTTTCAAGACATTTATTGACGGGAACACACATAGTATCAACAGGAACAGTCAGTGTAACAAGGTCATGCTGACCTGACATCGATAGGTATACATTTGGCATTCAAAAAAGGTAAACATCGGAATAGACGTGCATGGTCAATAGCAAAGTTCTTCAATAATGACAGTTCGTAGCGTCGCCCTTGGCGTCTCTGACTAAACGCGTCAGATGCCTTAGTTACTTTGACACACAGGTGCAACTTGGCACTCCCCGCCAATTGCACATATCAGGCTGTAGTATAATAGCCGAAAGCACAGGCCTCGTTCTGACGTCGGCCGTGTACTTCTGTTAAATAGGTTATCATCAACCCTGCAATAATACTTATTGTAGATAGAAGTTCCGCCAATCTGCGGCTCCCACAATATATCTTCGTCACTGGATTTCTGGACAATATAAGACTAACAGTCTTGGATGGCTACCTCGAGCACAAATATATAAGTTCTGAAATGGCGGATCAGTGAGCTGCTGTTCACCCTAGGTAATCCTTTACATGTTCTGCCACCGAAAAGCGTAATAATGCATAAAGGTCGGTATTACCTGGCAAATGAATCCTCAGAACATCACAAGGAATTCTGTCGTCATCCCGACGCACAGAGATTCACTGGGGAAAACTGCCATAGCAGTTACTTCGAAGATTCTCCCCGAAAAACAATGGACTCTTGGTCCCTTCAGAAAAACAGGACCTCCCGGCTTCCCGGAAGTATATCTCACTCCCGCTTAAAAAACCTTCCCCTAGGCCTACGCCGAACTGTCAACCTCTGACCCTAAAGGTCAAACACAATGAATGAATAAACAAGGGAAGACAACCCCTAATCAACCTGACATCGCAGGTAAAGACACAATTATTCTTATGATACAAACATAAGCAAATAACTTGACAGATGACTCCGTCAAAAATGACAGCAACAGCAGTCCTTATTGTGGAATCCCCAGGGTAAGATACTTGAGCAAGGAACACATGGAGAAGAGAACTGGCTGAAGAAGACATGGAACAACCTTGAGCTGATGGCACGGGTCAGGCACACTTGGTATTAGTTTGTTGAAGACCTATGCTACTTGGGAGCTGAAGGGTTGTGATGATGAATGAAACAACACAGCAGACGTTTCGACAGATAGGTCTTGGTCGATGAACAGATGTAAGAGAAAGAAGAAGAAATACTAGCAGCAACGTTTTAAAAAAAAAAAAACAACAACAACAACAACAAAACCCTAGCATAGTTGCAAATAAAAAAAAAACAAAAAAAAAAACAAACCAATCAGAGAGTCAACTGGAGAGCCACAGATTTGGTATTAGAAAGAGCCCGATGAAGCTGATTCACCATCTCATTTATCGTTGTTTATAGAGCATAGAACTACCACTGCAAATAACCTCCTCGATAACATCATGCGTTTGCCAGATCCATGCACGACCTAATGATGACATTTGCCAGACCAATGCACAACCTTATCATTTGCATTTTACAACATGTGTGAGGGAAAAGGTCACATTTCTCTTTTCTGGAATCCACAGCGTAAGGGGAAACAGAGGAAGATCAAAATAAAAATAAACAAGCAACAACACACAAGATGAATGGAACACCCGATATATATATATATATATATATATATATATATATATATATATATATATATATATATATATATATATATATATATATATATATATATATATATATATATATCTATATGGGGGATATAGATAGATATTGAATGGATGGCGCATGGCAAACGTACCTGGTTCGAAACACGGTGGCATCACGTTCCAGTCTTCCCAGCTGTAAATGGGTACCTGACTCTGCTCTTGAGTAAGAGAATACAAAAGCAATGGTAAAATAAGATGACCAATGTGGAACTGATGATGAGACCCAGACAAGTGCCAGAGGAACAAAAGACGCTGGTGACGAATAGAACACTCATTGAGGAAGTCTGTTGATGGTGACGGATAGAACACTCATTGAGGAAGTCTGTTGGTAGCATTACGAGACAATTCTTGGTCTGGAAATGCCATGGTATTACAGGTAGAATTAGACACACACACACACACACAAACGGGAGAAGAAGCCTGAAGACAAACATGAAAATGGCGAGGAAGACATAGAAAGACCTTGAGCTGATGGCATACGACAGGATGACTTGGAATACGTTTATTGTAGGCGTATGCTCCTTGGGGAGCTAGCACTTCCGAAAAAACACCCCCCCCCACACACACACACACAGACACACACAACATCCCCTACTAACAAATTGTCTTACTGAAACGCCTTTTACAAACAATGAAAAAATCCCACCAGCTTTTCGGGGAAAATACGGACATGGCGCAAATTGCACCGTGAAAACTAAATCAAACTCCTATTAACGAGCACGCAGGTTTTTTATTTTTTTGATAACACCTCTGACGAAATCAGAGTGTATATCCCCCAGTGCGATGGGAAGCGTTATGGGTGCATCTCCTTTGAAAACTCCACATAATTTGACGGTTTCTTCTGTCTCTTGACCAGGTCTGACCAAATGCATTGCGACAATACAATCAAAAGACAAACCTGTATCAAACAGACAATAAGTGGAAGTCCCGTTCAATAAAACAGTTCCTCGCGTTGAGGGCCTCTCACCCTCAGGCTGAGAATCACTGACATTTCTCCTCCTTTGCGAGTCTGTTTGCAAACAACCGATCCGATTTGTCCCGGTGTGATTGCCCTGATCAGATGTCCCCTGTGGTCTTCCCCTTGTCTTGCCCTTTCTGGCTGCGGTGCCATGCAGGACGGCTGGGCTGATAATGGTTGTTGGTGGGGTACCTGTTGTTGTAGAATTTCGATTTTTCATGAGGAGGATTCTGGGGTTCAGTTTCTCTTTGGTTTTGGTGATGATAAAAATGGGAAGACTCCTCTAGATTATTTTTTTCAAGAAGGCTCATCCGTCGGTTTGCTTTTTGAGCTTGGGAGATCGGCTAACGCATTTGTGTAACGTTCAAACTTACTGAGAATGTCATCCAGCTTCACAGCCCCTTGTTCAGCAAGAAATCTACGGCTTTCATTTGACAATGTGTTTTTTATTTGCTCGGTTAAAATAAACTCTTCTAACCCTTCAAAAGTGCAAGGGAGCTCTGAAAGCTCCAGGCACTTCGTCAAATATCCCTTCAGAGGTGGAGAACTGGTGAAATGTCTCAGTTCCTTCCTTCCTGCTGTTTCGGAACATTTGCAAAAATTTGCGAGCGTTCATTTCAAAACGCTCTAGTAAAGCTTTCTTCAGCATGTCGTAGTTGTCTTGGTTGCTGCTTCCCAGTTTCGCGTACGCATCATACACAGTGCCTTTTAAAGCCTGGGAAAGCTTCAAACACGATCGCATACTTTCTAAACCATACAGTGTTGCCATTCTATCAAATATCTCTAGATAAGTGTCAATTTTCTCATTGGGGCTCGGGAAGGATTCGAGGGCAAAGGACATTGCTGCTAGTTGAGGAGATTGAGTACTGGACTGATTAGTTAAGAGTGACTGAGGTGAAGACGGCTCTCCGTTACTGGAGTTCGACGCTGCACCGCGACTTTGGACCTCTAGAGTCTTAAGCGCCAGTTCGTGCTGACGTCGCTGCTCATTCTCTCTTTCCTCATGTTGTCTCACTCGTTCCTCATGCTGTCTCTCTTTCTCTCTTTCCTCATGTTGTCTCTCCTTCTCTCGTTCGTTCGCCCTGCGAGCTTCCATTTCCGCCTTAATTTTCTTCTGCTCCAATTGACGCTCTTCTCTATCTTTCTCTATCTGCCTTGCTTCCTCTGCTTTTTCCTTATTCTCCGCGTCATATCTGTCGAGTTCTTCGTTGACAAAAGCTATCACTTCTTCTCCTTGTAATCCTGTTTGCCCTGCTTCCTCTCTTAGCATTGCTCTAAGTTTTGCACGCTCAGCCATGGCACAATAACTGACTGCGACGTACTCGAGAAAGAAAGAAGAAAAAGGATACCGTGCTCCCTAACCAATTACGAGAAATAACAGAAAATATTTTTTTCTAGATTTTACTGTGCTACCTCCTCCCTGTTATCAGTTATCCAACCTATCGCTGCTGTTATCTGGCAAAACCTCCTAACACAGACGACTTAAACCATAAAGATGGTAGATCAGACTAACAACTGGAAAACTACTATTACTACTGTTGGGGGAAAATTTATATATATATATATATATATATATATATAAATTTAAGGAGAAATATTTTTTCTCCTTATTATAAATCCCCCAAAAACTCGTCCACACCTGAAGTCAGTTTAAGAGTTAGGGGAGGCTATTAACTTTGAGGTAGCCAGAATGCTCTCCCTTTGTTTAGCTCACACTCCACTGCTCCCAAAAAATATTTTGTGATTGCTAAACAATCACGCGTACCAGCGGTTTTCTCTTTTTATATTTTTTCCCAAAATTATTATATAACAAATCTCTAACAAGGATTATCATCAAAATCTAACTGTATGAAGTCTAACATGCTGTGGAAAAAACAGTTTCTAGTTTGTGTGGTCAGCATCCAGTAAAAGAACGTTGTCTAGGGGATAATTATTTAATATTCCTTAACTCACGAAATAAAACGCACAGCACACTCTATCTAGATGAAAATTAGAATCAATATCAGTCGTTAGTCATTTATCTAGTTGCAATGATCATTGACCATAAGTCATGATATGATTAACTACAAATATCCAGTCAAGTTGCATTGATCAACGACCATAAGTTATGATAAGATTGGCTTCAAATATCCAGTCACGTTGCAATGATCATTGACCACAAGTCATGATAAGACTGGCTACAAATATACAGTCAAGTTGCAATGATCATTGGCCATAAGTCATGATAAGATTGGCTACAAATATCCAGTCAAGTTGCAATGATCATTGACCACAAGTCATGATAAGATTGGCTACAAATATCCAGTCAAGTTGCAATGATCATTGACCACAAGTCATGATAAGACTGGCTACAAATATCCAGTGAATGGAATGGAAAGGAAATAAATTATCTCAGGAGAATCATTGCCGTCATCAGGACATGCAACATAAAGAGCACCACATATTTATGTGCTCGTCATATTTTGGCGGGTTACTTTTCCATTCCAACATAACGATTTTGTTGGGTCTTGTGAACTTTGAACTAATTTTTTATCCCCTATTGGAGCAGTCAAAACTAGCCACTCACACATACAAAATTGACCAACTGGACCGGAAGCACAGAGGTAGACATCGATCAATACATATAAAAGTATTTGGTGTTTCGGTCAGTCTCCGGTTATTTTCGGCACCTTCTCAATCTGGCAGGTTTGAGAATTGCCGGTGACTAATGCTCAAGTTTTAGAACTGATTGCTACTAATGCTAATTTGATCACGTGTCTGTTCCAGGGAGCCTCTGACAAGGCAACCCATTAAAACATGGAAACACAGAATAAACTCGTTAATCCGAACGACAATAATCCGAAATGTGTTAAACCAAAATGTGTGCCCGAGCTAAACCAAAATGTATCATCAACGTTGACAATTGTAAGTGGACAAGAGTTTGGCTTTAGTTTTGAGGACCATTTTCATTGACCACGGACAACTCCATTAGTGACCAGTCTCCTCCCTTAGGTCAGACTAGGAGGATCTCAGCACAGTGTACTCACTCCGTAGCACCGGTGAAGATCACAACGTATGTATACATAAATCACACATTCTATAAATATTTTTGTGGTGTGCATGTTTCCTAATTTTTAAATTTTGCCAGGTCAGTGGCCGTATGGTCTATTCTTTACGAATTACAACTGCCGAGGGATTTTAAACGTGCGCAACTTGCACACGGGACTTGCTATTTTTTGCCATCATTCGAGAAGGCTAAGCAACCGACCTCACTACCCAGAAGATCGAAAGGGGGGGGGGGGGGGGGGGGGGGGGGGGGGGGGGGGGGGGGGGTGGGGGGGGGGAAAGAGAGAATACGCAATCATTAGGAACCACTTGCTCTGAAAAAAATGTCCATCACTTAACTCCCTGTACTGGGAGCGAAACCGGTACCTTTAGATTTGGAGGCGGACGCCAAACCACTTAGCCACTCCCCCAAGTGGGAATGTCTTCAAGTGAGATATAGTGTCTTTTTTTAACTCTCACATTCATCGAGTCAGTTCGTCAATTTTCATAGTGCGAGTGTGATTGTCCAGCGTTCAGATAGTTTTGCTTTTAGCGTACTGTAGCTATGGCACCTACTTTTTCTTCTAACAGCTATCTAAACACTACGATGGCTTCGTAGGAGGGACAAATTGAATGCTGGTCAAATAAACTATTCTTGCTGAAAAGAGTGAGAGACATGGTAACAAAGAAACGAAGTCCAAAAATAGGTTTATTAAAAATTACATTGGTCCAGCTACCTATAAATAAAAATACGTTAAGTACAAATCTACGTTAAGTACAAGCGCACCTACCCCTCTATCACTACAGGGACTCTCCTCCGTCTGGCAGAACTGGTCCTTCGACTCAATTTATTTGAGTTCAACGGACAATTCTTTGACCAAGTCAGTGGAGTCGCTATGGGCACCAAGATGGGTCCCAGCTACGCCTGCCTCTTCATGGGCTACCTGGAGTACCAGGTGTGGCAGCAGTATCCTGGACCTTTTCCATTTATGTATCATAGATACATCGATGATGGCAAAGGTCTCATTGATAAGCCAGAAGCTGACCTATATAGATTCATCGACTTCATCAACCACTTCCACCCTGCTATCCAATAAACCTCTCACATTTCTACTATCTCTGTCAATTTCCTTGACATTGTCGTCACTATCACCCCCCACCTTAACACTTCAGTGTTCTACAAACCCACTGATGCACACGGTTACCTCTTGTATACTTTTTCCCATCCTCGGGCTTGTCGTGACTTCTTGCCTTTCTCGCAACTTCTCCGCCTCCGTCGGTTATGCCAAGACGATGACGACTTTCTATACCGAACACAGGAAATGTTGGACTTCTTCCGCAGGAGACAGTAGGACAGTATCTCTGCCCTAGAACTTGTTCTCCCTATCTCACGTCTACAGGCCCTCAAACCCTGCCACAAAACCTCCTCTGATTTAGTCAAGTTAATATTGACCTAACACCCCCACAGCGCTGCTGTTAAAAGGATCCTTTATCGCCACCTACCTCTTCTCCAAGCAGACCCAGTGGCGCAGGAAGTATTCAGTAAGCCACCCTTGTTGGCATACAGACGAGATACAAATTTGAAGGACCACGTAGTCCACAGCCGTGTGAAAACTGTCAATAGTGGCCATTTTGGTACCCAGCCATGTAACTGGACACGATGCAAGACATGCCAGTATGTAATCCAAACACGTACAGTGTCATTTCCTAAAGCTACGTTCACCATCACCAATGGCTTTACATGCGAGTCACAGAACGTCATTTATGCTGTTATATGCAAACGTTGATATATTACTTACATTGGCCAAACGGGCACACGACTTGGGGATAGATTCTGCAGACACCTCTACGACATTTCTCGGTTGGGATCCACACATGTAGCCATCCACTTCAATGGCCCTGGCCACCGCGGTGCCAATGACATCCAGGTGACAGCTATCAGATCCTGTTCATCGGACGCCAACAGTCGGCTCCGCCTTGAACAACGTCTCATCCATCTTATGGGCTGCCTTAAACCTCATGGTTTGAATACCCAGCATTATTTTGTCTAAGGCGTCCTTTTCTATCTAGTCTTATTTGTATCATGATTGCGATCACACTTAAAATTTAAAAAAAAAAAAAAATTAATATTACTTTTTCTTCATCTTCTCTCTCCTTATTTATTCCTCTCCGTTTTTATTATTAATATTACTTTTTCCTCACTCAGTTTTCCAGTACTTGTTTTCATTATTTTTTTATTTATGCTTTGAATTTAGTATCCACTTCCTGTTTCCAGTTCAGTGGCAGACATTTTATTTCCAACACGTGACACACATCAGGAGTGTTTTCTCTTATTTTTATAGTTTTATGTTCTCTTCTTAATTCTCACTTTCTGTCCCTTCTGTTTTTCGTTTGTCTGTTCCAGACGAAGGCCTTATGGCCGCAACGTAGGTTTCGTCTTGTCCTTTCTCCCAGTAAAACGCATCACTATTTGTGGTTTTCTTTTTTTCATTCTAAGTACAAATCATTGTTTATTATTATTATTTGTTATAGTGCTACATGTTTTCATTCTCCAGAACAGCATTTTTGATACGTTTGAAAATCCGAACAAATCAGAAATTCGAACTCCCATCGGTCCCAGTTAGTTCAGATTATCCAGGTTCTGCTCTCCTTGCTAAGATCTCAGTGTAGGGCAGGGTTTCATAACCATTTTTGTGCCATGAACCCTTTTGATTGTCTGATAAAGGCTATGGATCACTTTGATTGTCTGATGAAGGCTATGAACTACTATGACTGTCCGATGAAGGCTTTGGTCCACTTTGACTGTCTGATGAAGGCTATGTCCCACTTTGATGAAGACTATTGGCTACTTTGATTTTTCTGATGAAGGCTATGGACCTCACTGATTGTCTGATGAAGGCTATGGACCTCACTGATTGTCTGATGAAGGCTATGGACCTCACTGATTGTCTGATGAAGGCTATGGACCTCACTGATTGTCTGATGAAGGCTATGCACCCCTTTGATTGTCTAATGAAGGCTATGGACAACATTGATTGTCCGATGAAGGCTATGGATCCCTTTGAATGTAGGATGAAGGCTATGGACCCTTCTGATTGTCTAATGAATGCTATGGACCCTTTTGGTTGTCTTGGAAATTTTTTTGCATAAGAACATTTACAATAAAGTTGCATTTAAAATTGTTGGTTATGTACATGGACCCTTTGAATCCATTAACGAACCCCCAAGATGTCCATATACTACAGGCTAAGAAACCCTGATCTAAGGGAATGAACTATATTAGCACTTCCTAAATCAGTGAGGCGTAACAGAATGAGTATTTGCCGTTTGTTAAAATTACTGCAGTTCACGAAACGTCAAGTTCGCAGAATCTATAAATACCTTGCTTAAGAGAAAATACGATCTGTTGGCAGAGAAAAATCATAGGAAGAGCATGTTAATGATAAGGGAAAGGTAATTGTAAAGGAAGATTGAAGTGCTCGAGTTGTCTTCGTTGTCTAATTTTATTTGGTCTCAGCTCTTGTAAAGTATAATAGCAGATTCCCATAGTAACAGGTCATTTAAAAATGTGTATTGCCAACTTATAAAATTTCGATTCAATTCTTTAATAAAGTTTAATTGGCAAAACTCAACTAACTTGATATATTGAAATGACTCTTCATATCGAGGACTTGAAATTTATTGTACAATTTGAGATACGACAGATTCTTCAGAGACTTCACTATATATATATTCAGACATTGAAAAGTAGTCATTCGTTCCAATTTTCCACCTATTCAATTCCATTTAACGTAACATGTATTATACTTCTGAATCAACATTTTCTGCTCCAATTTATTCATATCTCGATCAGTTGCTCTTGATATCTTTTATTCTTTTATTCAATGTTTATTTTCCTCTTAATTTACTTTATCAACACATTTGTAAGATTAAAGAACCTGTTCATTGGACTAGGCAGCATATCTAGTCTATAACTCATTTAGTTTCACATGTCGGGGAAATAACGTCCAGAAAATATCACTTCTTATAGGTGGGACAATTCCTACAGCCCATAAATCTATTCGATACACGAACGTATTATTTATGTAATTCACTTGCCTTATTGTAGCTCACATATGTCCATGGTAAATACACACTGTATATAGGCTAAACAGCCCCCGACTTAAAACACAGCCAGACGCTAGCAGCGTCACACAGACTCCGTCTTTTTCGTCATTGTGGTAAAGTGGGATGTTATAAATATTTATAGGGGACTTAGTGTACTGACTGAGATCAGCTGTGAAGGTATCTATATCTAATAAGAGTAGTGTATTATAGATAACCTTACTTACTGCCACATATGTATACCTCAGTCAGAATTATTCTGGAATAGTGTGATGACTACGTTATATGTCTAGGGTATGTGTATGATGAAGTGTAAGTCATAACAACAACAGACAGATAAACAATTTAATTTATTCCACCACACTTGACAACACTGTGACACTCACATACATATAACACTCTAAGAGGATATCTTAAAGGAGTCACTGATAACTTTTCAAATAACAATATGTATTCAGTGCTGTCATGAATGTATATGTGTCCTGATTCAAATACAAAGGGAACCAGGAATCACAATCAATTTTAATTACAAGTTATATGTACAGAATTTATTAATATGATTATTGTAGTGACATATATTATTAATGGTATCCTATGTGTGTCAGTTGTGTAGTATTAATATGAGGTAATACTGGTTTTGTTTTGTTCAAGCTCTGTTGGTATTTGTCATCATGACTTCAATAGTTTGTTTTTATTGGAACTAGTATTGGAGATGTTCTCAGTTCCTGGTATTAAAACAATTAAATTCCCCTCTTAATCTTAGTTTACAATGTCATTTTAAGATGGGGGTACATAATGTTGAGCTCCATGGCCACACTCTCTTATCTTGCGTGATGACTGCAGTAAAAGACTCCTCTGCTCGATTATTTAAATGAGTTCTGGAGCCACCCCACTGGTTGCTATATGGACCAAGGAGTATGCTGTCCACCTCTGGCTTCAGCAAAGCTCTGACCAGGTGCTGCTCAATAACTTTAAGACCACGGTCCTTGAAACAAGAAGGTTGTACCTTCTACGTCAGAACTAATTTACACTCTGTTTCTACACTGAGCACAATACATCACAAACATTGAGTTCAGAGCGTTAGGCCAACTGTCAGCTTCATCTGAAATACTTTATACCAGTATTTCCCTCCCTAATGGTTACTACGCCTCTGCAATTCCAGCATTATTTCTTTCTAGTTAATAATCTAGGTGTCAGTGTACTGTTTGGCCATTCCATGCAGTTTTACTTTCCTCCGACACCTTCTGTTCAGGCTGGAGCACTATAGGCTTTACATCATGTTCGCTACTGAACCACACATATATACAGACATAATTTATCAATTTACATTCAATTTTCATTTAAAAATATTGAATATTTCAAGCTTACCACAATTCATGGAAATAATAATAAACAGTTTCATTGACTGGCAATGAATATAGCACAACTCCGATCTGCCGATGTCCCAGGCTTTATTTTATAAAAAATATACACTGGTGCTCAACGCACTGCTTCTTAGTAGGTTTATTACAAGATGTGGCAATGAACAGACGCTCTGAATTGTGTATATTCGCAGCTCTACCCAATCACACCACGTCTACACATCTTTTCAAAAAAGTACCCCTTTCTCACGTTTCCCCTGACAACACAAGATAGTATTTATAGTCCGACCAATCGTGTTTAGTCTTTCATTTGTTGCGCTCCAATCAAATAGGAGTTAACATGGTAGGCTATTTCCGTAACGTAATGTTTCTTCAAACACGTTATAAAAAAATTTTATGAGCAGAAATGATTTCATGCTGTCAGGCACCCCCACTATTTTATTTTGGCCATAACTTGGTAATTCTTAGACTTTTTGCGTAACGTTTTACATATTCTTTGTCAGCAAACCCTAAGGAATCCAAATATCTCAATCTAAGGGAGCTAGGTGGCTGCGTTCAAAATGTGCATTTTCTACCACCTCCTGTTCACTTCAGTCCCCATGTGGTGTCTGGGTACTGTCATGTTTTCAAACGTAAACCCATCTAATGTCATCTTTCCCAATAAGCGTTTTTTCAGGATTTTAAAACCTAACTCTGGTATGGGTAGTGAATTTTATCACTGTCGATGTGAAATAAATTTAGTGCATGTGGCCTTACACGCGTGATGGCAGCAATTGTGTATCGCGCGACGCGTGTTTAGTGTTGCACGTGTCCCTGCTTTCTGCCTCTCCCTTCTCTCTATCCTTTAGTCCATCTGTCTTTTAGTTACGCCGTGTATAAAATGGAATGAATGAAATATTAAATTTAGGTCATTGATCAGCTTGCGTATCTCAAGGTTTTTTCCAAGAAATACAGTACACGTTTCATTGAAGAAAGCGTGCAGCGACACAGTAGGCTTTTACTATCAACGTGAAAGCGTTACAATTTGCCGACGAAGTAGAAAACAAGGGGGATTTCGAGTACAGTCATTGTGACAGCACTGTTCTTTACCATTCTTCTTTCCTTTTATTAAATTTATTTGTTAGGCTTTGCATTTACGTTTTAATTTATATATGGGGATTAGAATAATTCATGACAGTCATACTAGTTACCAATGTCTCATCAACGTTTAAACATACCAGTATTTTCATCTCTCATGCATTCAGTTGAGGCATGACATGGGGTGGAGAAATCCCAATATTAATAATAAATTCATCGCGATTAATCTCACACCATGAAGTGACCCGAACATTACTCGTCGCGCTCCCGAGCGTTTACTACATGAAACGGTCAAGATCCAGTAGGTTACAATGTAAGTAATTTATTTAAGAGTGTAATTAATCAAGAAGATGAAGTCTAACATAACTAACTGTACTAAAATATGCAAATACCATATCGTGAAAAAATATAAAAGAATGTGTCATTAATAACTGCAAAAGTCAATAAGGAAGTGTCAGAATGAAATAAGCCATCACGGGAAATGTTCTTTAGTGTCCATGTTGTATACATTTCAAAACCAACATAGAGTCAATGAACTGTAAGGAATGTTTGTCCTGGTGAGCCACAATTCTGGAAAGTACATCGGCCATACAAATTTCTGCGCCACGAATCGAGACAATGTCAAATGAGAACTGTTGCAGCAACAAAAACCAGCGATGTGTTCGAGGGTTGTTATAAAGTTTTGGCTTTATCGAAGTAAGAGGCTGCTGATCGACTTGTACAAAAAACTTCTGTCCCATCAAGTATCTGGAAAGTTTTGACATGGACCAGACAACAGCGAACAGCTCACGTTCGCCGGCTGCATATTTCTTCTCCGATGTAGTTAATTTCCTAGTAACATATAAGCATGGATGTAGGATATCGTTGACCAATGGCATCAGACAGCCGCCAATCCCATGTTGAGATACGTCGGTCCTGAGAAAACATGGTTTGTGGACATTAGGTAATACCAAAATAGGTTGTTAAGCAAAGAGCATTTTAATTCTTTTTAAATCTCGCTGACATTGATCAGACCAATTTACTCTTAGTGGTGCACCTTTGCAAGTCAACGACGAAAGGGGACCACAGACAGATAAGAACTCAGGTATGAATTTGTGATATTAATTAACTAGTCCCAAAAGTCTGCGAACTTCCTTTTTAGCTTTAGGCATCTGAATATCCAGAATGCGCTTAACAATATTATCATCAAGGTTATAATCTATGATGTTCTATTCTATGACATAAAAAAGATATTTCTTGAAATCTAATCTGGACCTTAGAAGGTCTTACAGTTAAATTATATCTTCGTAGTCCTCTTCTTCTTCTTCTTTGATCCATAGCCACCGACCGTCAAAGCAGTCAGTGGCCATCACGCCTAGTGGCGTCTTGTAGGGCAACAACAAATTGATTCCACTTTGCTCGGTCGGTGGCCATCCTTCGTACAGTGCCCCAACTCTGGTTCATTCTTTGCATCTCAGCCACCACAGTCCTCCGCCAGGTTGTTTTTGGTCGGCCTCTCTTTCGTTTTCCTTCAGGGGTCCAAAGCAAAGCTGTTCTTGTGATGGCATCGGGGATCTTCGTAGTAAAGTAAGCAAAAATACTAAACCATCAATGTGTTCCTGCCACGTGTTATGAATTAAGCAGATATCATCGATGTTCGTGATGACATCTGGTCCATCGCCAAGTAAAAGGCGCATCATGCGAACAAATGTCACAGGTGCGTTAACCAGACCGAAACACATGTAATTCCACTGGAATAAACCACAAAGTGTAGAAAACGCGGTCAAAAGTTTGGATTTTTCGGACAAAGGGTTTTGCCAGTAACCCTTAGATAAATCCAATTTACTAAAATAAATAGCTTGAGCAAGCTGAGCAATATTGGCATTGGTTCAGCATCAGTGATTGTGATCCTATTCAGTTTACGAAAATCAATGCATATTCGTAAAGAACCATCAGGTTTTTTCACGAACACCATCGGAAACGCGAATGGTGAAGTTGAGGGCGAAATAATACCCATTTGAAACATCTCATTAATCTCTTTTTGTACTTTCTCTTTATAATGAATAGGAATAGGGTAAGGACGAATTTTGATTGGAGTCGTATCAGAGATGCTGATATCATGCGATATCAAATCAGTGTGACATGGAAGTTCAGATAATAATAATAATAATAATAATAATAGCCCCTTCAGTCATAGCTGACTATGGGAATGCGCCCCTGAGGTGACAGCCCTAAGCTGCTTATTTTTCGACGTTTTCTCCTCTCTTTGGCTTGTTGTGTGAGCTTCTTTTCGCCCAATCTGAGGTGGCACCGTAAAAAGCATCGCCACTTGGTGCGATCGGCAGCTTCATCCTCCCACGTTGCTGGATAATACGTCTGAGAATGGACAAACAAGGTCATGAACCTGATTTTGTTCTGGAAGTAGAAGTGAAGGTGAAATAGAGACATATTTCCAAGTTTCTATGGAAAAAAGTGGAGGTAAAGAAAACTCCAAAGGAATGACAGATGTCTTGTCTTCCGAATGGATCACCGCACAAGATGACTGATGAGTAGTATCCAAGATATCAGATAATTCAGAAGGACGTGGAGTGTATAACCAGCATATTAATATGATATGTCTTGATCTTCCCTTTACTATTAATAGAATAATCGACACCCGTAACCCTTTTAACCAGTTTAAAAACTTTGTATGGCATCTGCCATGAAATTAAAAGTTTGTTTTATTTAAGTGGAAGTAGTAATAAAATTTCATCATCTGGTGCTAAAAATCTTAAACGACGAGATTGGTTATGCAGCAATCTCGATTTCTGGGTAGCGTTTTGAATTGTTTGTAATGCAATAGACCATGCATCCAATAGACTTTGTCTTAAATCTACAACAAACTCGTAGCTACTGCGAGTTTCTTCATCACTAGAGGACCCAAGAAGTAAATCTTTTAAAAAATACAAATGTCCTCGAGGATTCGCTCCATAACACGTTTAAATGGAGAAAGACTAGTAATCTCATGGGGTACTTCTCGGTATGTTAAAAGCACTGACAATAATATCCTTTCCCGGTCACGAGGGTAAGACTCAGTGACCTTTCCAAGCATTAACGTAAGAGAGCCGTTGAACCGCTCGCAGACGCCATTTGAGGCAGGCAGATAAGGACTTGTGAATGAGTGTTTGATATTACATATATTCTCAATATCCTTCATGACCTGTGACATAAATTGCGTCCCTCTATCGGAAAGTATCTCTTCCGGGAACCCAATACGTGTAAAAATTGAAATTAATGTCTCAGCTACTGACATGGTAGTATTGTCTTCAACGGTATGGCTTCTAGCAATCTAGTGCACAAGTAAATGCACGTTAGAATATATCGAAATCCCCGAACAGACATTACTGACATCGGACCAATGCTGTCAATTGCAAGTTTTATGAAGGGCGGCATAGGTACATCTGTAATCTGCAAGGGCGCCGTCTGGTTATTGCTCTTGCGGGCTACTTTTTGACAAGTAGAACAAGACCGAAAATAAAGTTTAACATCCCTATTTATGCCCGGCCAGTAGAAATTAGAAGTGACTGTAAACAAGGTACGGTTTCTACCTAAATGTCAAGCCATAGGGATATCATGAGCCGTTTGTATCACTAAAAGTGGAGAAATCTTTGGCACAATAATTTGCTTTTTCTCATTGTTATTTCCCTTTGTAAAACAACGTATTAAGATAGAGTTTCTAAAATCAAACCTGTGTGTGAAATGTTTGGTAATTTTGATCTGATTGGTTTTTGCTAACGTGAATAACTGTTTCAAAGATTCATCTTCGTGTTGTTTAGTAGAGAACAAATTAGGAGAAAAGGTGAGGGCATTTCTCAATAAGGCTTGTACTGCCAAATGGCCTAGGTGGTTCAGCTTTATCTTCAGCTGCATGCTGGGCTCTGGTTACCACAGCGTTATCAACCAGTGGGTAATTATTAACCCAATGTGTAATATCTTGTGAACAGCAATCCATAACACCAGGGATGTTACCAATTATTAAATCGGCAATTGGCTGTTGTAAGGTGCATACCATCACGTTTCCTGAATAAAACCGCGTATCAATGTCCACGTGTGCTACTGGAAACCATTCGATGTTATTACCGAAGGTGACGCGCTTCAGTGATTTCCCAGTGAGGGCCGAATCATCTACTAAAGATCTTCGAATACCCACAGTCGTGCAACCCGTATTTCTAAGCACTGTGACTGGTCTATTGTATAGGAACCCTTTATGAAACGTAAAGCGACCTACATTTTCACATAAGGACATATGCTGGCAAAGTATGTCTACATAGTAGTCTTGTATGAGAACCTGGTTCATATAATGTTTTGCATTCAAAGCAATTGTAATCTTTTACTGAACTTACAACACATGCTTTAGCATGATCAGTCGTAATATCATTATCCACTTGTTGTGCACCAGCATTTGAATGTTCCTGTTTCCTATTGGCATGCCTATACTCTTTTTTGTGATCATCCCTGCAATTATTATGTTTATGCTGATTATCATGTGGTTCATCATATCTATACCTACCATTCCAATTTGGTCTTTCATGTGAGGATCTTCTATATCCCCTGTGAAGAGTATCATCACTGCATTCACCATATTGATGTCCCCAACCTTGGTTAGAATAATTTGAGTATCCGTATCTACCGAAGTGAGATGGTGACTGTCGACGAGGAAAGTTGTAACGATAGGAAGATCTAAAATCATTCCTATATCTGCGATCCACACTCTTAGAGCGAGGACGGTAGTCACTTACTCTATCGTCGTGGTACGCGACACAAACACGCATGACTGGAGGATGATTTCTGTATTTCCTTGTTGGGGTGAGCCGTCATGTAATGTCTACCAAGGACCTCACACTCTGAAATACTCTTAGGCTTTCTGTCCTGTAAAAAAACTAACAAGTTCTGTGCTACAGGGGTACAAAACTTTATCCCTGAGCATTAAATCAAACAAGTCATCACATGTTTTACTTATACCAGATAGATCAACCCAGCAACTTAAATATAATTTTATTGAAGATATAAACTTTCCAAACTCAGCATTCTTTGAAGGAACTGTGGAGCGAAATTTCTCCCTAAAACCATCTTCCGTTAATTGGAATTTTATCAATACAGATTTTGCTACAACATCAAAATCTGCTCTACTGGTTTCATCAAGAGCCATACAACATTTTAGAGCTTCACCTGTCTGAGAACATAATAAGCTATCTGTCTTTTGGTATTTTCATATATGTGGCTGTCATAGTAAACGTTAAAATGAAACTATTCATACAATCTCGTTTCTCCTCAAAATTAGGTAATTTGAGGTTAGGATAAGTGTAAGGATTGGTACCAGACCCTTTGGTTTGTTCACCATTATTCTGAGCTTGAATCTTTGCAAGTTCAATAACTTTAGAATTTTCTAATCTAAGTCATTTAATTTATAATTGTTTATCTAGTTTCATCCTTTCTAATTCCATGTCACGTTGTTTATCTATCTCTCTTTGTGCAAGTTTCTCTTTTTCTAACTCTTGTTCTGTATCTTTCTGTGCCAGTTCTTGTTTCTTTAATTCATCTGCTCTTTTGTGAGATTAACGTTACTCAATCCTTTCAACATGAGCAAGATATTTTTTATAATTGGCATCAGCATATGCATCAAGTTCATCTCCTGATTTACGCTTCTTTATTCCTTCTTGAATAAAGTCTTTCAGTGTTGACATTTTGTTTCCACAATATCAAGTGGCCATATGTAAGTATGCAATCAAATAATAGCACTATTTCATCAATTATATTAATCAATGTAAAAACAACAATGACCATTAGTATCAATGACAAACAGTCATATATAGAGTAAGAGACAAGCACAGTGAAAGTGGAAAGCACAGGCAGATGAAGTTGATGATGAAGTAACATGTCAAATTACAGAACATAACTTGACGAATATAAAGAAACTGAAATAAACATAGACAGACTAATATAGAACAACAAATATGTGAAAAATATATATATATTTGAAACAAGACAAAAAAGAACACATGATTACAGCAAGTAGTCAAATTTACACGAAGAAAAAGAAATGAGAGAGCACGAACGATAAAACTTGGTACACTTACATAAATTAAGAAATGAAAATATCGAACGCAGACTTTACGAAACAGCTAAACGATTATGATTTTTGAAATTCAATCAGAAAGTAATAATTTCCACAGTATATACTGGTTTCTCTAACTGTACAGCAAACAAAAAACCTAATAGAACGTTGTCACTTGCAAGATTTCCGAAGAATTCTTACAAATAGCAAGCCCTTCCAACCTTCCCGCTACAATTTAATACAGATAAACATAGATACATGTAATGAAAAGAGGAAAATCGTACAGTAAAGGTTAGTCTGACAAGCAAAGGTAGCAAAGACCTGTCAGATAATGCCAGACGTCAAGCAAAATTTATTTATCTTATGCTATGCGGGAAATGCTTCAACTTTTGGTACAGGCGTGTCACTAGAGTTTAATTTGTGTAGATGATGAGTAGATAAAAAGGTGTGTCAGATGATACAAGAAAATACTTGCCAGATTCTGGTCTCATATGAAATACCCCAGTCTGAGAAATAAGCACTGGTGTATAGTTGTCATAGAAATAGTCAAACTATAAAGTTATCTGACCCTGATGGTAATAAGAAGTACCAGACACTTAGTCGTCTCCTCCCAACAACTATCCTATGATATGTTATGTCTAGGGGAAATAATGAACCAAAGTAACTTCAAACAAAACTGGAATGAGTTATTCAAATCCTTAGATACAATTAATCAATTTATTATGTATACAGTAACTTTTCTTTTCTCTTTTGGAATGAATGATGGAATGCAAATAAAAAGATGTTAAAATTTCCAAAAGGCAAATGGGTAACACACACTAAAAATATTTTACTCAAAGGATGTACAATGACTCTTTCCTCTTGGGAATTGAAACATAGTGTCTGAACCAATATCTAATGGCAAGTAACGAGAGCCTACCGTGCCTAACTATAGCGGAATATGCAACAAAAAATTAGACCAGTCGCTGCACCGAACGCTGTAAACATAAAACCTTGAGCTGGGGTAGAAAGGCCAGATAAAGTTTGTCCTAACGTGTGTGTTTATTTGCGACTCCTGGGAAAAGGATAATGGATTTCATCCTGTCCAATGATCACGGTAAGATACTAGATAATCTTAACCTTTTAGTAGATACCTGGATCTAAGCTATAGGAGCAGTGGTACAGGAGTTATGAGTTATGCCATTATAACAAGGATCGAAGGAGTTTTACCCTATTTTGACTGCGATAGCAAAATATACAGGGGTTGGAGAGAAAGGACAGTTCGGGAGAGCGATAGCGACCAATCGGCAGGATAAAACAAGACCTAGATGGAAACAATAGGTTGCAGAACAACAGAGTAAGAAATTATGAAAGTTTTAATAGATTAACAGATTGGTCAGAGAGTATAATCCTCAAAGAAAAGTTTAGTACCCGAGATAGGCCAAAACCAGCCAATGGAATCGTTTGTCTTCTCGTCATCCGCTGGGAGGAACAAAGGGGGAGGCTACTGGTGAAGAATTTCACTCTCGCCGCCAAATTTAAACGACAGAACACAGATAACAGCATACTGCCACGAAGCCACCTTCGCCATCTGCATGTGAAAGCAGACTGTTTGGCCTTTAAAGCCCTGTGTATCTGAGATCGAGGGTAAGAGACATAATTAAGAATATTTATATATGTTATATATTTGTGCTTAGTGGAAGTGTTTATTTGTGTAGAATCTCATTGTGCAATTCGTGGAAGGAAAACCGCCTTGTGCTAAATAAGTTATGTTTCGAAATTAAATCAAAGGAAGGATGGAAAGAAAGCTATTAGTTTTCAGAAGCTTTTAAAGCCTTTTCTGATTGCTGGACCGGACAATACCATCAAGAATAAAGAAAGAATGAAAGTAATTGATTTCATGTATTGTTTGAGTATACACTTAACACTTATCATAAGGCCTATGCGTTTCTAGTGAAGTCAATCGTGAACATATTGGGAAAGTGATTTTTATGAATGATATATTATTTTATTGGATAAATCTAGTTGTCCCTGACTTGATCTGTCTTTACTGATTTACCATCAACTATTCTGAACTTCATCACTAATCTCCTATCTGTGTAGGAAGATTCTAGAGCCAGGTGCTACGAAGGACATATTGTGTTTCAGGTCATATCGTATCCTGTCAATCACATTGTCTGCATTGAAGATAACTGGTGTTCTATTGTATAGGTGTAAGAAGTGTTCAAGCACCAAGTATTGACATCAGGTGTGAGAGTGGAAACCCTCAGCTTTGGGTGTTCCATTCCTTACTGCTTCATTAACACAGAAGGCAGAGGCATTTAAGACACGGCTGCCTAGCTGAGCATGACATACCACATCATAGTATTAAGTTATGATGACTTTTATTTAATGGTGAATCCATGTGAGAACAGTGACTATAGATACAAGTCCCAGTGACAGTTTAAATATATCGTAATACCCCTTTCTCAGAAAAGAGTAATGGTGTATAGAGTTCATAGGTTTAAGTCTGGCTGTAAAGGTTACTGAATGAGATAGTAAAAGGCAGTTCAGTAATCTATGGTGCCCCTCTCCTAAGACCAACCTATGGGATGTTGAAGTATCTAGGGGTAATTAATAAAATTCAAAGTAACTTGAACTCAAACTTGAATAAAGTACTCAAAACAGTGCAGTACATTTTCTTAGTTTTAATTATTTACAGTAATCTGTGTTTGTGTTGTTTTGTTGTATTTCTTTGGAAACTCACAAATGGTGATGGGGATAAAACAATATAATGATGCTGTTGTATATGTTACAAATAATATAATACACCAACTTGATAATTAATTACTGATATTAATGTCTCTGTCTTGTTGGATCTTGATCACTAGTTGGATGAATGTTCATATTCACTTTAATTAATTCACTCTGGATTCAGTGTCAACGTTAGTACTTGAAAAATTAATCAAGGTATATATATTGATGTTATCTTCCCGCCTATAGCGCTGTCCTCCTCTTGAACGTTTGCCTTCAACTCTGGCTTTCATTATGGTCTTCAGTAAGGTGATATGTCTTTTTGCGTGGCCAAAATAGTTTAGCTGTCAAATTTTGATCACCTTTTCGTTACTAGGTTTTCAATGATCTCTTTGTTTGTTCTTACCTTTCTATGAGACGGGCCCCATTATTCTATATCTCCACATCTCATAGGTCTTAATTCTTTCTTCTATTTGCTTGTTCATTGACCGTGTTTCTACACCATACAGTAATGAAGGATATGTATATATATATATATATATATATATATATATATATATATATATATATATATATATATATATATATATATATATATATATATATATATATATATATATATATATATATATATATATATATATATAGCGTTTGATGATTCTCAGTTTGGATTTGTGACTTAGTTGTTTAGATGTTAGTATCTGTGTCATGTTGTTGAATGTAGCTTTGGCCATTCCTATTCTCTTCTTGATATTTCTGTTTCGCATCTGCGACCTTCTGTTATTATATGACCAAAATTTGAGAAATTCTTGATTTGTTCCAGGATTTTTCCACTTATTCATATCTTTAATGTTGGCCTATTGCCTGCTTTGCTAATTATCATATTTTTCGTTTTCTCAATTTTAATGTCCAGTCCATATCCGTGACTTATGCTGTTTACTTGCTTCACAAGCTCTTGCTTCACTTTCAGCCAACACAACTGTAGCATCCGCATATCTAAGATTGTTTATTGACCTTCCACCGATGTTCAGTCCTGACATTCCCCTATCTGTTTAAAAATGTCTTCTGTGTCGACATTAAATAGGCAGGGGGACAAAACGCATCCTTGTCTTACAAATCTTTTTATGCTTTCTCTAAGCACCAACAAATGTTCTAAATGTTAATTGGCTTACTGAAACGTATGTGATCAACAATGAAATAATCACTACAGCTTTTCGGGAAAATACGGAAAAGTCGCGCATTGCACCGTAAAACCTGAACGCGCATTAAAAAAATTGTGTTTTCACGGTGCATTGACCATTGATTTTAAATCATGATAAATTTGAGCCTATGAAGTTGAAATGGAAAAAGAATGTAATGACCACAGGTGGATTAGTACCGTCATCCGGGTATGCAGCAGAAAGAGCAAAACATGATCATTTCCGGTCATGTTTTGGCGGGTTACTAGCTCGTATCTTGATATAAGCGACGGTTGCGCTCCCAAGCAGCGCCGCGTAATTTGGGCTTGGCGTAACTAGAGATCACTATCTACATACATTAAGGACTTTACAATTAGGAGTATAATTCTGTGAAGTAGAATAAAATAAACATTAATACACGTTTTCTTAAAAAAAAAAACGTAATAAAACGAACATTAAAAGATTAAGAAACAAAATTAAAACAGTACAATTTGAATTTTAATAATAATAGCGATATTTTTTGCATTTTTCACTTAGCTCGCGTTATTTAGAATTCGAATAAATCAAGATCGTGTAAATCGGAATCGCATTTTTCCTTCTACAGACTTGAAGAAGTCTGTTACCCATGACCTTGTAATGACAAAGCAACAACCGAATAATATCATATTTATGCAAACAGTTCATTATCACGGTTATGAATGGTAATTATGAAAAAAGCACAGGAGCCCCCGAGATAGTAGAGTAGACATTTTTTTAATCATAAAAAGTCATTGCCCCTTGTAGCTCTCAGTGGTCATTATCAACTCCCTTGCCTCTTACCAAACCAATAGCTGAACCGTCTAAAAATATCACGAACTATTGTAAAGACAAGATAATTTTCCTGGCTTGAGTTGCATGTGGAACAGCTTCAATAAAGATTTAAGTCGGTGTTTTCTCCTGGCGGAACAAGGATTGCCTTTCTGTCTTTATCATTTAAATATCAACTAATAAAACAACACCAAACTGGCATTTGAAAGCACACATAAATTAAACTCGTACTGACAATTTTCAGAGCAAAAAATTCTTCTGTTATTTAAAAATGTTATTTATTCAGTTTAAGGTTTCCATGGAACCCCTGCCTATGTCACGCGGAACCGTGATTTGGAGTCACTAGATAAGAGGGACAAAGAAATGGTTGTCATGTTTTACCGCTCGTCCTTTTTGACAACAAATGTCGATAATTAATTAGCAATGGTCTACTCTCTTCTAGATCACTTACTTCTTCTTTGATTCTTCGAGTTGTACTTAACCACCCTTGTCAAAACTGGTACCGTAATTTATTAATGACATTTCTAGACGTAATCCGATCAATCCACGTCGCTGAACATCCAGCCACATTGCTCTTAGCTTTCTTAATTTTAAAATTAGGTAACTAGTCACAAACCTGGAAGTTAAAATTAGAAAAGCCAGCTGCTCGAAGCCTTTTCAGCGCTGTACCGTTTTTGGTTTCACGCTATTTCTGCTTCTTTGAAGTCTGCACGCTATCTCGGACAAGCAATGCGCATACACGGAACACAGCAAAGAGCGCCCTCTAATGGTATGTAAAAGAGATAGGTTAAGTAAGTACGACGTCTTATCCGCTTTTTAATTTTATCATCTCTGGAATCCTGTCTTTATAGTTACATCTTATGTGAGACCTGTTTGTGTGGATTTATTACAGTTTGAGTATTTTATCCTACTAATCATATCAGATTTTGTGTTGTGATGTGTAATCGTACTTATATCTTGGCAGCAATATTGGCAACCCTATTCAAAGCTAATGGATCACATTACCGTTGAAAGATTAAAATAGTTCACAGAAATACAACTGATAGATGTACAAACAGGTTTTAGACAAAATAGATCATGCACAGATCAGATAGCGAAATTGAGAATAATAGCGGAATGGAACACAGTATGGAATGGAGGAATGGAATTCACCTCCTTACTTTGTATTTGTGTACTATGAAAAGGTATTTGACAATATAGACAGAGAATCACTTTGGAAATTGATGAGGCAATATAGTATCCCTAAAGATCATTAACTTAGTAAATAACACAAATGAAGACACGACATGCAGAGTTCTTCATGACGGAAAACTTACAGAACCGTTTGGGATACGAATTGTAATGCGAGTGGAATACCTCTTGTCACCATTTTTCTTCCTATAAGTTATGGGTTGGATTATGAAAACATCGACCTCAGCCAATAGAAATGGGTTCCAGTGGACTCTGATTAAACAGCTTGACGATCTAGATTTTGCCGATGACTTGGCTCTTCTGTCCCGTAACCGAAATCAAATGCAAGACTCAGTGACAATACTCGATGAAAGATCACAGCAAGTGGGTCTGAAAATACACATGGACAAGTCAAAGATAAAAAGCATAAATGCAGGAAATTATAACCAGATTGGACTTGAAAAAACACCGCTATTTTAATTTGAATCAAACATATATCTCCCTACGGAAAATTCTCCGAATCTTTTGGCCGAATACCATTATCTACCAAGAATTGCTTGCTCGGAGTAACCAAGAGGACATTCACACCATCATAGCTGGCAAGACGCTGGAGTTGGGTTCGCCACGTCCTCAGAAGAGATCCTGATGCCATCACAAGAACAGCTAAGCTATGGTCCCCTGATGAAAAGCGAAAGATAGGCCGACCAACAACAGCTTGACGGAGAACTGTGGAGGCCGAGATGCAAAGAATGAACCAGAGCTGGGGCACTGTACGAAGGATAACCGCCGACCGAACAAAGTGGAAACAGTTTGTTGCTGCCCTAAAAGACGCCACCAGGAGTGATGGCCACTGACTGCTTTGACAGTCGGCGGCTAAGGATCGAGAAGAAGAAGACATATCTTGGCAGTAATATAGTCCGAGCTGGAGAGACAGAGAATGATAACAAGATAAAGATACAAAGAGTAATAGAAGCTTACATGAATGTGACCAATCAAATTTCTTGGGCTAAGGCTGCTAATGCAGTATCGTTTATTCTTAACATGCCTGTAAATAATTCTAAGTAGCGAGACGGGCAAAAGCACTCTGGAAAGGCCGAGGGGAAGGATGGTGAACTGGACGCTGCAATATTGTGACTCCGTATGGTGTGTTTGCATGTAGAGCGGTGTGTTTACACGTAACATAAATTTCGTGAGCATGGTTTATTATGGAATAAAAAATTTGATTCGTTATATATCATAATTGTAACCTGTAAGATGTTGAAATGAGCCGCAGGCGACCTTTGTCTTTACTGACTGTGTGTGGTACACCACTTTGAGTGGAGACCTCCCAGTAACAAAGACTGCTGTGTCCGTCTCAGATTTTGCTCTTTTCCTCAGACCTACGGGTCCTGAGTGTTCCTCTATAAATGCCTTTGTGCAGATGAGGAAGGACATCCCTCGAAACCTTCGGGTATGTGAGGCTCTGTCCATTTTGGCTGGAATGACGTCTCGATGGTTCGGTGGTTTTATAGCGAATATGAGTACACATGAGGGCAAGTTTGGGCACAATGGGCTAATCACCTGTTTGCCAAGTCACTTCGATTACATGTCCTGCTCATGGGCCTTGTGCACTTGGGTCCCCTCTACACCTCGTTTCACGGGGTAGAAGAGGTTCCGATTATGAGATGAGATGAGATGAAGATGTTGAAATGGATATGTCTCGTTCCTTTTAGTTAGATTTTGTTTAGTTTAATAGTGGGTGTTTTGCAATGCGTCGAGGTGATACGGTTACTTATCCGTGTATATAACGCTTGGGCAAAATAGCAGACCTTTTTTCACTATCCTTCCCCTTTACCCTCTGGAAATTGCACCGTAAAAGATGATTATCTCGCTGATTTTGACTGTATTAATCATTTTCACTTTAATTGTAGCCGTGGAAATTGAGCATCTTATGACTTAACCGTAAATAGTGATGCAAACGTTGATTAGGGAAATTAACATTTCACTGGATTTTCTCAGTCACGGCGGAACTCATTTTATTCCAATTGGTAACAAGTCATTCTCAGTCAAAACCATTGGTTGCCTAGTTAAGCACAGTCAACAAAGGGAGACAACCAATCAAATTTGGCAAAATAACACTAATCCAACGCAGGAGCTGAAAAACGGAGGAACCAAGCAAATTGAGAGAGAGAGAGATCCAATCATACACAATCTCAATCAAATCATACTGACTGAAAACCAGAATGCATAGCCCGTGCAGACACATTCCGATCACTTCCCGAATTCACAGCAAAACTCTTACTGAGAAGACGCTAGGCTGACTTATTAAGAAATTGTTGTGACAAGTTTAAGCCACAGTCGCAGATTAACAACCACAGCATTTGAAGTGAAGTTGTGTCTGAGAGTATGTCTATAAACGTATATACATTAAGTTTATAAAATATTATGGTGTCAAGTCTATAAATGTATTGATTGTTAAGTTCATAAAATATCTTAGTGTTATGTAAATTGAGGTAATATTTGAAATTACTGTTATGATTGATATATACTTACATGTTTGTGTCTTTTCTTGATACTCTCAAAGTAAAGTTGGTCTTCCACTGAAATATAACCTCAGCATTCCTCAATTGCATTGATTGAGTTCGCAGAGTCCTTCTCAGGACTACGCAATGCTAGGAATAAAAGCTTGCATCCCCTTTTAAGGCTGTGCTTTTAAAAAAGGTTTTGTTTGTGCAAAAGAGTTCATTTAGGAAAGGAAAACAACATTGACAGAACTAAAGGCCAAAGGGATATAAGTGAATGTACTCAGACAAATGTTTTAATGATGTAAATAGCTCTTCAATGTATTTTATTGTTTGACATAACCATAGTCTCATAACAGCGTTGTCAAAATGAGGATTCTGATCGATAGTGGCCAATCATCACCATTGGTGAGTGTTAGTTGCAAACAACAGATACCATAACCTTGTTCCTATGTTGCAGGTTCAGATATCAGTTAAATCAGTACAACAAGTTTGTATGAATTGAGAGAACACACTGTAATGTATGAGTCGACGACCAACACTGCGTTCCTGGCCGAAACATTGCGACTTCGTGTCCAGTGAATGAGGTCCCACCGGAGGTCAAGCACAATTCAACGTCAGAACTGACTGTTGCAGCTTTATCCACAAGAAGAATGTAAATGATATGAGAATCAAACCAAAAAGCCACCCAGGCCTGACTTTGTTTTAAATGATGAACAAAAACAATCAGACAATTTATTAATATTAAAGCTAGTGAATTATTTTGTGTACAATATAATCATCTGCAAATTTTAACTATATATATATATATATATGTATATATATATATATATATATATATATATATATATATATATATATATATATATATATATATTCTTCTTCTTCTTCTTTGATCCACTGTCACTGAGCGTCAGCTCTTGGTGAATATATATATATATATATATATATATATATATATATATATATATATATATATATATATATATATATATATATATATACACATACATATATTCATTGTTAAAGTGTATTGAGTAATTTTTATAAATTGCAATTACTGATTTTATTTAAAATCCACAACAAATATAGGGCTTCTTGTGTGACGATATTGCCTCCTCTGCTTTGCAGTAGTGGTCTAACAGTGGCCAAAACTCAAGAGTATCTAATATGGGTTTCAACGGTGTCTACCTTCGCACAAGATTACTCTTGGCAGAGATGTAGATAGAAGAGTAATGACACTTCTATCACAAAGGGAGTCTTCACAAGATATTCATATAAGCGAAAACAAACCTTTAGATGTAGAATCGTACACATATCTTGGAAGTAATATAGACATAGTTGGAGGGACAGACAGTGATATCAAAATAAGAATACAAAAAGCAAGAGGAGCTTTCATTGCATTGGGAAACATATGGAGAACAAGAGAAATCAAGTCCAACACGAAAATAAGAATCTTCAACTCAAATGTGAAGTCAGTCCTATTGTATGGCTCTGAGACATGGAGAACAACAAAAACAACAACCAAAAAGCTACAGACTTTTATAAACGGGTGCTTGTTTAGAATAGAAGGACTGAAATGGTATGACAAAGGGAAAGGGAAAGAGAGGCAGAGGTAGACCAAAAAACACATGGAGAAGAGAACTGGAAACAGAGGTGAAAATGATGAGGAAAACATGGAAAGAACTTGAGCGGATGGCACGTGACAGGAAGACTTGGCATGTGTTTGTTGAAGGCCTATGCTCCTTGAGGAGCTAAAGGGTATTGATTGATTGAAAACAAAGCTGCTTTGGCTAAGCACGTTAATTCTAGAATCTGCCAACCACTTTTGTGAAGAATTAAGCAATGATTAGTTTTAGCTCGTTAAGTTTCCACCTCTGATTAACTCAGGGTAATTCTTATTATTCTGGTAAAGCTCAGTTTAGAGTGTGTGTAGTAAATTGACTGAGACAAACATGCATTACATTTAACAGGATTAAATCGAAGTTAAATTTGTAAAATTACAAATAACAAAATTTAATAATCATTTAAGTTTTAACAGTTTGAAAATAATTGAATAGTTTAGAAGAAAAGTTTCATCATTGATGGATAATAGAAACGAAGAAAAAAGTTCACTTTGGCAGCTTATATATGTAACTTAGCTGCCAATGACGGTTCTGCTCCTTCTGATGGGTTGGGCTGATTGAAAAGCGTTCACAATATAAATTGAATATGTTTTCATTTATGTTTACACTGATTTGAAAAGTTTTAAACTTCCATTAATTTTAAAGTGCATATGTTAACATCGACATTTACTCTGGTTTGAACTGTAAATGGGACCCCAAGATGCAGCAATAGTGAAAGCAATGTAAATGTACTATTTTGGTTTATCATAAGATAAAGTTTTTGTAGGTATATGTTAGAGCTTTTTTTATTTTCTAAATTTTTGGGAGTTTGATTTTCAAAAAAAAATGATAGAATCATTTTTTTCCCCGGGTGTGGGGGAAACTGTTACGAGTAGATCCTATGGAAGGGAAGTGATCTTTGGAATGTTTTTTGGACAAGTTGAATTATGGGTTGTGGCACCTTATGCCCGATTAAGCTGATGCTTGTTTAAATTTGGGATAGGAATAATATCTTCTCGTATGATCGAGAACAGAGCGATGATCGCTACTCACAGCGTTGAGTCACGCCTGTGAGGAATTTATCCCTGAGTTGTATTGAGCTGTGATTAAGCTCGCGGCTAGCCCGCATGTATTTTGAATAAGTTGGGTTTCAAACAACCGAGTCTCGTGACAGGGAGTTCACAGTGTGTGCCCTGGGTGCGTACGGGAGAGCATTCTGTCCTGGGCGTTGACTGAGGGAGTCAGCCCTGTAAGTGTGTGTCTGCGCAGAGCACTAGGAATATGTCTTGCGATCGTTTTCGGTGTGTTTTTTGGATAAGTGGATATTTGATGCGAAGATGTTAGAGGCCTTAAAATGTACTGGCCAGTATTTCCTAGTAGAGGATATTTTGTGAATATATTATTTAAGAGGCCATTATTTCCCGCGGAGGTAGAGTTTATGGATATTGCAGTCTTATGAGTATACTGAGTCGTGAGGACATTATATCGCTGATATTATTATTAACTGCCGTGAGTGCAGTCTTATGAGTATACTGAGTCGTGAGGACATTATAGCGCTGATATTATTATTAACTGCCGTGAGTGCAGTCTTGTGAGTATACTGAGTCGTGAGGACATTATAGCGCTGATATTATTATTAACTGCCGTGAGTTCAGTCTTATTGGAGTATTCTGAGTACTAAGGCCGTTATTCCACGCGATGACATTATGAGTTATATGTTAACTGCTGTGTGCAGTCTTATAGCGCAGAGATGAGTCGTGAGGACTTTAAGGCCTTGATATATATCTGCTGATGAATGTTTAAGAGTATCTTGGATGATGCTGGGAAGTGGAGTAGCTGAGAAGTGGAGTATTGTATTGCTATGACTTGTAATTTTACTATATGTGTATTCAATGTTAACGTGTAGTGATGTAAATAAACTGTTATTAAAACGTCACCAGCAGCTTCACTCCTTCCATGACTTTCACGTACCTGTGGTGTGAGTGTCGGTTCTAACACCCACTCACTTCAACATCCCTAACACATCACTCATTCAACCCCATCAATATGAACGGTAACAGCGACCCATAGCTTGACTGCTTGCATCAGGACCAGCGAACCAGAGCTGGTCAAGACCGTACTCCACCTCCACGTGGTGGTCCTGGAAACAGTCTGCAGCAGTGCAGTCTGGCTGAGCGAGTCCGGATCGAAATGGGAAGGCAAACCCGGTCCCTAAAAAATGCCGTGCAGAAGTCGGATGTTCGACCGAAAGGTGCAGATATCACAGCTTAGGCGCAAACAGACACAACGCAACCACCGTCCTTTTCAGGGCGAACGAAGAGGAAGAAGAACTGTAAATATTATACTTAGCATGTATATCATTTCTTTCACATTTCCCTCCCTAATCCGTATGGAACCTGGGACTCTTTATGCGGTTAGTTCTCTTTAAGAAACTAGCATTAAAGCAGCCACCAGCCCATGCAGTGGTGGTTCATAAATCATCATTCTATACGCTGAGGATGCCAGCCTTAAATGACTGGGACATCCACTAGCGATTTTTACATATTAAAAATCGCTTGGTAATTATCACACAAGCCTTTATATACTAGCTAGGGTGGAGGGAGAAATAAGGTGCTAGCTACCTTCCCCTTCACCAGTAAGGCTATACCACTGTTGTCCTAAATAACTTATACCAAGAACTACACATAGGCTCGTATTTCCAGAGGCATGACACAACAACAGTGGGTGACATATGACTAACGCTCTTGAAACAGCTTATATCCCGTTTATTCAATTCAATACATGACCACACATGGCTTGATGAAAATACAACATTACGATTTTATACGTGCCACAACAGGGAATGCATGTACTAATATCTACAGAACGGGTAATCTGGCTTCCTCAATCCTAAAATGAACATCGCGCCATCACGCGGGAAAAACCTACATAGTAACACTGACTATGAAAATGCACGACAGTAACTTAGCATGTACCAAACTCACGCTAAGTAAATAACCACTTCCCTGGAATCCTTAATAGCAGACATAGATAACGTTAGGAATATGGCTCAAATGGCGGCACCGCGTCACTCTTAGATATCACAGACAGCCGAAGCTGGCATACCAGAAAACTGCTTCCGCCATGGATGGCAGTCAATTCTCCACTGACTAAAATCACGCCAGACTTGCGCATTCCTTTACTTCCGCTGACCACATGACTCTAATGATCACATGACTATCAGGACGGTTTCCGACCGTCAAACAACAAAGAAATACGGCCTAGAAATACGCCGTAACATCCACCTCCCCCTTAAGAAAGAAAACGGAGTTTTCTTCCACATGGAGGGTGCTAGACCCCTGACACTCCTTGAAAGGTGAAGGCCCACATGCGAGCATCCCCTCAAGTGACCTGTCGGTGCCCGACTGGGGCAAACAAACTACCTCATCCATGCCATATATGAAACAAGATTATAACATGCATACACAGTAAACCCCCCCCCTCCCCCCAAGGTTCTGGCAGCCGTAAAAAAAAACAACGGCCACTTTACCTGGGGACCACTACCATTACGCCCCATGGGGCGGTTACTTAAACATCCATGGTAAACAAAAATAGAAGTTACATCAGTACTAGTCATTAATCATGAATTAGAGTATAACACGTAGCCTTAATGGCACATGAAGGCAATGACCAACACAGTTATAAGTAAGTTAAACATTCAAATATGATAATAAGTCCACTTTACATGGTTTACGATTATTTGCTCAACATAATATCATAGACAAAATCAACTCATCATGGGACGGTCCTGACCCTTTCCAAAAATGACAATCAGGACAGAGCATCCGCCCTACATTACTGTGTTGAACCTACAAGCACCAGATAACTTGTATACATGTAATGTAAACAAACTTTTTATCTGCCGACACCAGCCACACTACACAGATTAAATACACCAATCTGAAAAAATACGCTGATCTGCTAACAACGAACAATGACCTACTTTCACTCCAGGTCAACTCATCATCATCATCAGCTGCCATCTCCACAACGAAGGTTGGCTGTAATGGATCTCCAACGTCTTCTGTCGCTTGTCTTGGTGGTGCACTCTGATAGACTCTTTCCTGTCCATCTTTTGATGTTATCTTCCCACTTATAGCGCAGTCTTCCCCTTGCACGTTTGCCTTCACCTCTCCCTTCTATTATGGTCTTCTGCAAGGTGTTATGCCTTTTTATGTGGCCAAAGTATTTTAGCTGCCGAACTTTGATCTCGCTCACTAGTTCTCTTTTCATACCTAGATTTTCTAGAACCTCCTTATTTGTTTTCTTCTCTTTCCATGAGATACACCCCATTCTTCTATATATCCACATTTCAAGAGCCTCAATTCTTTCTTCCAAATGCTTATTCATCGACCATGTTTCTGCACCATACAAAAATGCAGAATATATATAACACTTTATGATTCTCAGTTTTAATTTGTGAGATAACGGTTTAGATGTCAGTATATGTGTCATGTTGTTGAATGTAGCTTTGGCCATTCCTATTCTCTTCTTGATTTCTGTTTCACATCTGCCATCTTCTGTCATTACATGACCAAGATATACGTAACTCTTGACTTGTTCCAGGATTTTACCATTTACGCTTATCTTTAACGTGGGCTTATTGTCTGTTTTGCTAATTATATCATAGTTTTTGTTTTCTCAATATTAATGTCGAGTCCATATTCATGACGTATACTGTTCACTTGCTTCACTAGATCTAGTAACTCCTGTTCGCTTTCAGCTAACAACACGGTATCATCTGCATATCTAAGGTTGTTTATTGACCTTTCACCGATGTTCAGTCCTGGTATTTCCTGTATCTGTTTGAAAATTGTTTCGGTGTATAGATTAAATAGGCAGGGGGACAGCACACAACCTTGTCTGACACCTCTTTTAATGTCTATGTATGGTGAATAATTCCTTCCCGATCTTACTGTGGCAGTTTGCTCCCAATAAAGGTTACTGAGTATTCTTATATCTTTTCCATCAATACCTATGTCTTCGAGGCATTCAATTATTTTCTCATGATGGACTCTGCCAAAAGCCTTCTTATAGTCAATGAAGCACATGTACATACTTTTTTGGACCTCTGTATATTTTTCTGCTAATATTCTTAGGCAAAATATTGCCTCTCTTGTTCCACTGTTCCGTCTAAAACCAAACTGTTCTTCTTGGATTTCGCTGTCTACCTTACGTTTTATTCTTTCCTGTATGATTTTGAGCAGTATCTTAATTGCGTGACTCATCAGGCTGATTGTTCTGAAGTCTGAACATTCTGTTGCATTATATGGCATTCTCTACTTCTGATCTGAGAATGTTTGGGCCTTCATTAGAATCGGGTGATGGTTTTTTACCTCTGTTGTCCTCGAATAGTTCTTTTACGTATTCTGCCCATCGGTTTGATATGTCTTTCTCATCAAGTAATATTACACCATTTTTGTTCTTGATACAGCTTCCTCCTTGTACAAACCGCGACCTATTTGATAATTTCTTTATTTCTTCATGCACATCACTTGTCATGTGCTTTGCTTCCAAGTCTTCTATTTCCTTGCATTTTGTTTCTATCCACCGCGTTCTTTTGCCTGTCTACACATAGTACGTATGTTATTGTCTATTGTTTTATATTCTGGAGTGTTTTTTGCTTTCTTTCTTTCTGCTATTTTACTCAAGATGTCATCTGTCATCCAAATTTGATTTTTCTTAGGCTATTTTTAGGTAAATTTGCATTTGCTGATTGTATGCTTGTTTTTAAGCATTCACATTTTGTGGTTATTTTTTCTTCTGGGTTTTCTCTTCTATACTGCTCCATGCTTTCTGTAAGTAACTGTTGATATTTATTTTTGACATCGATTAGATATTTTTGTTTTATATCTGGTTGTTTCAGTGCTGATATTTCTATCTGGTTTTCCTCCTGTCTTCTGTTTCCTGTTCTTTTCAGCTTTATATTTACTTTGATGACGACCGGATTGTGATCTGAATTTTTGTCGGCGCCAGGATGTGTCTTTGCACTTGTGACACTGTTCTTAAATCTATGTTTTATCATGATATAGTGGGGAGCCGCGCTAGCGTAGTGGTTACAACACCGCTCTGGCGACCGGGTGATACAGGATCAAACCCGGGCGACGGCATTTGAGGATTTTTCGTCGACCGGGATTTGGACTGGATTAACTCGAGACCTGGCGAGGACATTTGAAGAAGTGTCGTCGACCAGGGACTGGCGGCTCCTGAGCCGACCCAGCTGCAATGGGTACCTCCGAAATCGGCGAGTATTTGCCTGAGTGGCGAGGGACACCTGTCTCTGTACAAGAAATAAAGGGATACTCACGTAAAATCAATGTCAGGTTAGACATAAAATAATAACCTGAGATTTCGCCTCGAGTATTAGCGGGCGAACGAAAAAAAAAAAAAAAAAAAAAAAAAAATCATGATATAGTCAATTTGATTTCTTGTTACATCTCCTGTGCTTTTTCATGTGTATAATTTCCTTGGGTGGTGTTCAAAAAAGGTGTTACATATGACCAGCTGGTTTTCTTCACAGAACTGGATAAGTCTGTCTCCTCTATCATTTCTTGTCCCTAATCCATACTGTCCTGCTATTTTCTTGTATTTTCCTTTTCCTACTTTTGCATTCATATCACCCATTACTATCAACACATCTGTAGATTTTACTGGTTTAAGTGTGTGTTGTAGCTCTTCATAGTATTCTTCTATTTCTTCCACGCTGTGATCTTTAGTTGGTGCGTAAGTTTGTAAGATTGATATGTCGAATGGCTTTGCTCTCATCTTTAGTAACATCATTCTGTCGTTGTGTGTCCAGTATCCACATACGTATTGTTCTAACTCCTTTTTTTATCAACATTCCTACCCCTCTTTCATGTTTTTCTCCTCCTGAGTGTATAAGCGTGTATTGGTCTCTTTTTATGTAGCCTGTATCCAATAGTTTTACCTCTGCAACTCCCAGTATATCGAGTTTCATGTCTGTTGCCTCTAATATTAGATTGTCAAGCTTTCCTTCTCCGTTTAGAGTTCTAACGTTCCAAGTTCCTATGTTTAGGCTCCTCCTACTAGTTTTTAGGTGGTCTTTCTCAGAATGCCCCCTTTCAACAGAATTTGAGGAACACTCGTCATTATGTACTTCCTTACTCATTAGAGGAGTTGCTTCTTCCCTGTTAATTTGTACAGTAGATTCTTCCCCAGGGGACAGAGAATTCGCTACATATCGGTTCTTATCTTGTTGTTGTGATCTCATTACATTCTGTAGGATGTACTTGGTAAGGCCCCAATCTCTTCCACGGTGGCTAGCCGTTGTCTTTTTCTATGTCCGATACGTCTCTAGTGCGCCACACACTTCGCTGTTCCGCTATGCGAGCCGTTGATCTTCTTAGATTCCTCCGCCTCACTCACCATCTCAGTCTTTGTGTACTAGGGATGGACATTCCCTTGAGTACGATTACTCCTACTCCACTCATCTAGTTTAGCCAGTCAGCCAAGACTGTTGCCCGGGATGTGGCCACCGCCGTACACAAGCGGTATTCGTGGAGCCATACATGAGCTAGATAGAGAGAGGAGAACCAAATAGGATCCTGATTATCCTAAAAACGACATGGCTGTCTCTCGCCGTGAGGTACTATCCCTCTCTCTTTATCCTACATCCCCCAGGTCAACTACCACTGGCTAATCCCGACCTGACCTAGATCGAAACGCTCCCACTCACAACACAGATAGACGCACTGTATACGTGGAGAAAACATAATGAGCGAAGCCTAGTTAGAAACCGCCTTTATACACTAATTTCAAATAAATATTATTAATCGAACATCCAACGATCTGAAAAAAATGGCCCTACGGCCTCTGGGCCCACAACGCAAAGACCGGAAGAAAACCCCGTATATCACACAAGCCTTTATATACTAGCTAGGGTGTAGGGAGAAATAAGGTCCTAGCTACCTTCCCCTTCACCACTAACGCTATACCACTGTTGTCCTAAATAACGTATATCAAGAACTACACATAGGCTCGTATTGCCAGAGGCATGATACAACAACAGTGGGTGACATATGACTAACGCTCATGAAAACAGCTTATATCCCGTTTATTCAATTCAACACATGACCACACATGGCGTGATGAAAATACAACATTACGACTATATACGAGCCACAACAGGAATGCATGTACTAATATCAATCTACAGAACGGGTAGTCTGGCTACCACAATCCTAAAATGAACATCGCGCCATCACCCGAAAAAACCTACATAGTAACACTGACTATGAAAATGCACGACAGTAACCAAACTCACGCTAAGTAAATAACCACTTTCCTGGAATCCTTAATAGCAGACATAGATAACGTTAGGAATAGGGCTCAAATGGCGGGCACCGCGTCACTCTTAGATATCACAGACAGCCAAAGCTGGAATACCAGAAAACTGCGTCCGCCATGGATGGCAGTCCAATCTCCACTGACTAAAATCGCGCCAGACTTGCGCATTCCTTTACTTCCGCTGATCACATGACTCTAATGATCACATGACTATCAGGACGGTTTCTGACCGTCAAACAACATAGAAATACGGCCTAGAAATACGCAGTGACAGTAATATACAAATATATGTTAGTTCACATGTTAGTAATAAAATATAGAATGTAAAATCACATCTTACGCCAATCCTGACTCACAGAGTTTTTGTTCATATGAATAAAAGGCACTGGCAGTTGCCTTATTCCACGTGTACTTGGGGTCGTTAATTTGAACTTTAATTCTCTTTCTGACTCCTTGTGTTTCCTTCAGTTTCCTCAGACAGTAGCTTTCCTTATTAAAATGGTAGAGATTTCCTGGGCTGAATTGTAAGTCCTGATGAATACTCCAATAAAAGGTGTCCGGTTTGATAAATGGAATATCTGAATTCTAACTGGCACGTCTGGTGTCTTTGACAAGCGTGAATCTCACAGTGAAAAAAAACCAATGAAATGTGTCAGGTTATATTCACTGTCTTTCCTCACTCTGTTAGTTATGGGGCTCAAATGATCAGCCAATCTGCTTTGAATATTTTGCATGACTCATCTAGTGCAAAATTTCAAACATTACGTTTTTGAAAATGGGCTGTAAACATCCGATTGCCCTGTGAACCAACTCACAAACAGGTCGGTAACCTCACACAACAATCTGTGTAAGATGTAACAAATTATTACTTTCGCTAAAGTAATGTCTTATCTGTTGCTTGAGCACATACAAACTCCGCCTCTTTACAACCTTGGCGGAGGCGCACCCGTGCCTTATCAGTGGTAAAGCAGATTGCGCTGAGCGATGTACGTGGTAATCTGTGTACTGATATTGGCCGCTCCGGCGATTAACCAACTTGGTTGTTGATAATTTTCTTTCAGCCGCTCCTCCAAATGTTTAGTAATATCATCTACCAGGAGTGTCAGATAAACCGACAAGAAACAATACGCTGAAAGTAGCGAAAGAATGTAGATACAAAATATCTGCTACTTAGCAGAGAAAGAAAGAAAGTGCGACAATTGAAAGCACGCAATAAAATCCGTACCACAAATGGACCGATTACTGCCGTAATGAAACAGAGATTAGGAAGAAGAAGGGGTCGCCCCAATCCATTATGTGACATCTTGGACAGGGGTCATTAGCTCGATTATCTCCACGTAACACCGGATATGTACCTAGGAACGGTTCAGCTTAATTAATGACGCAATCACTTCTGCAATCCATCTATTGGCAGAGAGGATAGTACGATTCCCTTCCGTAGCTAAGCAGTGTTGCCGTTTGGAAGGTCCTGGGTTCGAGTCTCCGGTAAGCTTATCACTACTGTTGTTCTTCTGTAGTCTAGTTTTCTACTTTTTTATTTCTTAGAGTTCCTGAAACAAAACATTTATTTACCGTTTACAGTCATTGGGTTACCTCTCTTTATTTATTTAGAGCAAAGTTTAGCCGGCCTATCTCATTGTTCGATACATCATCTCTAAGTTTAATCGTTTGAATTTTTGTAACCAGTGTAATTGCCTTATGGCTTCTCTTTTCAGTTTTAACTGCGATTATTAGTTTATTTTATATTTTATTGACACCAATAACAGAAAATAATAGTTATAAACAGTCTATAATTAACTAAATCATAGATAGTAATACAGAGATTCAGCGCGCGCCATGTTTGTACACAAACGGAGTCCAGCAGGAAGCCGGGAAGCAGGCAGTGTCATATCAGCGAGGCTACTGTCGGATACTCGAGGTATAGTCACAATTTAAAACCGCCATATGAGCGAAGCGTCGGAAAGAGAAAGGTCTCAAAGCGGGGTATACCTGTATGTAAATTGGTAGGGAATAATTAACAAGCTGCATTCACATCACTTACTACGAGTGACACCCTTGAAGCGTAGGATAAATTTTTTTTCCCCTCACATGAGGTCGCATTGGCACCCGCCAAACCCCTCGCATGCAGCCCCAAAGTTCTCACACAAAGGACCTAATAACACATGAATGTCACTGTACTGGTCCCTGTGTCTAGACACATGATCCTAGCCAAATTTTTTTCCCCCTCGCATGAGGTCGCATTGGCACCCACCCCAAACCCGGCTATGGTCAAGACCACATGTCCCAACACAAGAAGACCCAATGACAAACTGTGTCACTGTAGTGATCCTCTGTGTTCTCTATTTTTTTTTTCCTCGCTTGAGGTCGCATATTTTTTCCTCGCATGAGGTCGCATTATCCCCGCCCAAACCCGGCCCTGGTCAAGACCACATGTCCCAACACAAGAAGACCCAATGACAACATGTGTCACCGTAGTGATCTTCTGTGTTCTCACACAAGGGACCTAATGACACATGAATGTCACTGTACTGGTCTCTGTGTCTAGACACATGATCCTAGCCAAAGGCCAGATAAGGGCGTTGGGTTTTCACAGCGTTATTAATGCTGTAGACAAGGTTCAGATGAACGGTGATTTGGGTTTGATAAAATAAAAGAGTATGAGGAAATGGTTTAGAAAATTTGAGTGGTCTAGAAAACAGGCTATTTGTCTTAAAGATGGGAGATAAAGGGTTGTACACCTAAGCTTAGAGGGAAAGGGAGAGAACCCTTTAAATCAAACCTACTGAAAACAAGGCTGATTTACACTTAGATAGTTTCTATGAGTACACAGTTATGGTGTAGAGAATTTGCATAATATGATTGTTCTATTAAGACTTAGAGAAGGGACTGTAATATTAAAGCAAAAACCTCCAAGGGAGACAACAAATAATTAACGCCCCTTACAGGTTAGTGAGTTGGGAAGAAAAACAAACGCACGAGAAAAATATGAGTAGGGTGTAAACAGTTACGGAACAGAGCTCACTGAGTCGCCGGCGTGGAATTAAGCGTGAGTTTGTGATCGGTGAGTAGGAACAGGGCAGACCAATCGGATTGACTGAAAAACAAGAACGGATCATGGGACAATGATTTGAAGGACAAAAGAAATTAGTCCGGTCTGTGTAACCAAAGTAGCAAGAGGTGTATTGCCGGGCTCTCAAGAAGTGAATCCTGTGGGTGACAGAAGTTCGCACAGAATAAATAGATAGCTTTAGACTGATTAGCGGTAGCAATTCAGAGGACTAGATTCAACTGTGTTTTAAAATATAGGGCTAGCTGCTAGGTGTGATAGTAGGAAACTGTGATAAGTATTTGGATTCTGTATAATTACGGTAAGATGACTTTTGACTTTTATTATGCATAAACTATATGAAGAGAGACATGTTTCAGAAATACGGTCCACATATTATCAGAGGGTAATGACGCTCACATTTAAGGGAGCGTGCAACAAAAGAGAACATTGAAGCAAAGGCACGATTAAAAATGCAAAGTGGATAACTTTTATTGCAGATAAACAGGATGGGCTGTTATATAAAGGAGATGAGGCTTAGTCATAAACTAAGGATAAATAAGCAAGGGTTTTACAACACACTGACATCCATGAGATAAATCATGCGCTCTCTCACGTCAGCGTAAGTATCAATGCTGCCACAGAAGTACCTGACATTGTTTGATTTGCAAATATAAACTTTGATTTGATTATGATGCTATGGTGGATTTGATGTTAAGAAATGTTGTTGTTATGTACTCTTAGTGTACTGAATGAGGTCAGCTGTGAAGGTCCCTGAATATAATAAATATTATGTTAAGTTACAGGGTACCTTTCGGCTACCACCTTTATGATCTCACTCAGACTTATTCTTTGACTAGAATGTATGATGATCATGACTACGTTTGGTGTCTAGGGTTATGTATAAGTAGTGTAATGATGCATTTACCAACTAAACATATACACAAGTATTTTATTATCCAACACAACACAACAGTACTACAAGAATCACATACACACTACACTTTAAAAGACTATCTTAAGTAAGTCAGTGGTTGTATTTTGTGTAACGTTAATAAATTTTTTTTCAATTTATTATCCTGACTCTATTTTGTTTGAATCAGGATTGACAATCAAAAGTGAAATCAATGGAGTTATTTACAATATTCAATTTATACAATGGATCTTCTGTCCATAATACAAGTATTAATATAATTAAAGTGTGTAGGTGTAGTTTCTAAAAAGGATAATACTGGTATATGTAAAATGGTAGGTTGTTGGTTATCATCACTCCCTATCGTTCATTTTCTTTTCATGTATCACAGGTGGAATTCTTTTATTTGATAATGTCAGTTTTTATGTTTAATAACTGAAGTTCATAGAGGTTGAGACTCTCGGTGCCGAACGGGCACTTAACTTCGAAGGAGAACCCTGGTAAGACATGTCCTATGCTCGATGGACCATATGGTTCACTTCATAAAAGGCAATGGCCTCCAGTACATACCCGAATTATGCAACAAAGTCAAGAATCAATCAGTTCCCACGATCCTGGTTTTATGTGACTGTCAGGGCCACAAAACCCCTGAAATAAGAAGGTTATGCATCCTTCTTTATAATAAGTATACAATAATATTCCACAGTTAATTACAGGTACAGTACAAACAAACGCATAGGGTCAGCTCTTTATGACAACCTATTGTACCATTATATTTTGAAGTGACAATGTATACCAGTATTCCTCTCCCCTAATGGTTACAACGCCTCTGCAATTCCAACAGTAATCTTTTTCTATACAATAGGATAGGTGTTATGCTCCTTGATGACAATCATATATAATTTTGTAGTTCTACACCTCTCTGATAGGCTATCATATGATGGATCAATCTCTAGGCTTTGCCTAAGTATACCATCGACTCACTTACTTACAGTCGTATGTTAGTATCTCACATTCAAACTTTATTTTAAATAAAATGGTTAATAAATTCAATCTTACCACAATTTCAATGAATATTACACACAAACAACGATGACTGGCAGATCTGGCCCAAGTTATCACTTCCCTGTCCAGAAGTTTATAATATTTGCATTTAGAATTACACTTCTGCTCTCATCGTCTCGTGGCAAGATTTTTTTAAAGAAATGGCGTCCTAGCCTAACAATTTTTCCTCAATATCAACTAAGCTGGCCAATAGAAGCAGACGACTATAAATTTTAAATCGAACTTTAAAAAAACAATTCCCAAAATACTACGTTTACTACTACAAGTATATTTTTAGTGTTAGGTTAACCAATCCCCTCTCGCCTTCCTTTAAACTACAGCCAATCAAAATCTTGGTACCTTTTAGTCCTATTTACCCAAAGCTTTTTTCAAAATATGTTATGAAAAAATTAAGCAGGCGTGATCTTTTTTCTCGTCAGTCCGTCTTATCATACATAATCTTATTGCCATTATTTTGGTTATTTTTTTGTACTAGTGGGTAACTGACACCATATTATTGCTCAGGACATCATAAGGCATCCGAATATATAATTTTTATGGCCCTATGTATTATGGTTCACAATTCCATATTTTTTCTATGTTAGTCTTCAAAACTAGAAACTACCAACTGTTCCATTCTTTTTCTAACTATTTTCAACCTAAATACGAGAATCTTCTGTAGTACGTTAGAATTACGTCATTCCTTATAAGAGATAAGGTTGTTTACATGCCCAATTGACGAACATTTTTTAGTTTTGTATCGTAATTTGAAAAGTGCCCAAGGCTATGTTGCTCGAGTTGGCTTTTGTGAAATCCACGCGAGACGGCGTTCTCTAGGTTCTGTCTTTCCATCCCTCCCCTCTTTTATTCTTTTATTCTTTCACTCTCGTCTCGGCAATTCGACTTGACCTTGCAAAAGTGTTACATTTATTCTCAAGGACGAATTTTTCGAAAAGACAGTATCTTTCATTCGGCTATTAGGTTTATCAGAATCGACATGCGGGCGGGCGTAGGCGAATACTAAGCTGGACTCAATTTCATTCGGCTAATTTAGGTTTATCAGAATCGACCATTGCGGACTTAGGGAGGCTTTAGCAAGAGTCCTGAGGATAGCTATTCAGTCAAATTTCCGGCCGTAAACATTTCTTCAAACGCCGACGCCCGGGTTTGAACCATGAACACCTGGTCGCCAGTACAACGCCGAAGCCATTACACCAGCGCGGCTCCCATGGCCAGTCAATAAGAGATAGTTCTTACTTGGAAGATGAGTCAATAAAGTATATTGACAACTTGAACATACCACAACTAGGCCTGCCATCTGCCACCTAGTTATATTCCAAATCGGCTCGGCCACGGTCACAACAGCTCTCTTCTACAGCTACCACCTACATATGTGTGATTAACTACCTGATCCGTCCTGTGCCATCCCTACCTCTAGTTAACCAGTTATCTTCTCTATTTCTCTATTTCTGGGAACTACGTAACTATATACCGCCCATATCGCCACACACACACATACACACACACAAACACCACACATATATATATATATATATGTGTGTGTGTGTGTGTGTGTGTGTGTATACTGAAACAGGAAAGCGTTTACCTGATGGCTTTAGGGAACAATTGACAGACATTCTAGATAAGATTAATAAACCTCTTGCTATTCACTGTTAAAGTTCCAGACCTTGCCATAATTGTTGATCGAGATAACTACCATCCGCCGACACACTACTGATGATAGAATTCTACTTCCTGCAGAGTCTCGTCTGGTTTTATTTTATAGGTTGCCTTTTTTTCCTAAAGGTTTCAATATCCAACGACTTTTTCAGTTCATTTTTTCCTTTAATTCTTTGATTTCTATATTAGCAATTTTGACAGCGGTTCCCAAATTGGTAGCTCATGTACTCCTTTAACACATATTGTAGTGGTTTTTGATGGTATTGTATGGTTGTTATGTTATCTAGTGTAATGTATGAGGTCAGCTGTGAAGGCTCCTGAGATAAATGTTTATGTGAATTACAGAAGACCCTTCTTACTACCACTTACGACCTCAAACATATCTCTTTTACTATCATGAATGTAGCTACGTTAAAAAGTCTAGGGTACTGAAATGTAATGTGTAGTATTATAATATACAGACACATACATGTAATTAATAAGTCTAATAATATTAATAAATTCTATAACACACTGAACTAACTCTGGTGGTTTTAGTTTGAATTTTAACAATTTTTTTTTTTTTTATTAGTTCTGAACCAATGTTTTAGTTTGGTCAGAACATATAAAATGATATGGGTTTATCAATGAAATGCATAAATATGTGGCATAATAAAATGTAATTTGTGTACATAGGTATATTATAAACTGGTTAATATTATTACTGTTTATAAAGTCTTTGGGAGAACTATTACTGGATGTGCTGTTGGGGTGGTGTCATCACTCCCACTCTGTGACTACAACAAGCTTTGTCCATTGACTTATAGACTGTAGTTAAATGTTATATTTCCCAAGAATAAAGTCTTTAGTTGATGGGGAAATATTTATAAATAGTTGTGAATAGTGGTGAATAGTAGTGAATCTTCAGCAGGCCACGTATTCACTTATCTCTTCTATGACGATCTGATGCAGGATTCTTGTGGCCCACTCCTCTCTGTAGCTGGAATATAATGTTAGGCTGCACCGACACACATGTTAGGCGGCACACACATCTGCTTGTGTATTCTTGCATAAATAGTTGGCACTACCTTTAGTGCCAACACAGAAACTCACAATTCTGAAACAAAATGTGTGCCATGTGTCAGTACTCTATCCACTGCGCCACTCTTACACACAACACAACACAACGACATTACACAGAATGGGTCAGATCTCTCTGACCAACAGAGCACATCTTACCCAGTTGTTTTCATATAGTACCAGTTCCCCAAGACTGCATTGCATCTGAGATATGTTCAATAGTTTCCTCTTTCCTTCAATAAGATAGGTGATATGTTCCCACTGATCTCAATAATAGATCCGCCTTCCATAGTCTTAGTTAGGCGTCCATATATTATTAGTTTGTCTCTAGACCCTGAACTGCGGCTGGGGACCTAGAGCACGCACTTACTTGTCGTAATCATTCTTCATGATATGGCAGTATCAATCACTCAAAATATTAAAATATACAAGATAAATGCTTTCATTCTTACCAGAATTCAGAATTGAGAACACAGTTAATACTAGCAAAACTCAGCTGAGCTGCTGGCTAGAGTATGGCGTCCCACTATATTTTATGTATTCTTCCGTGGAAAACACCACTCGCAATAAATGACTGTGTCCCTGGACAGACTTATATAAAATGGCAAAAATGTGTGTCTGTATCCCGCTAATATGAATACATTTGTCCAATCACAGACTCCCCCTCTACCTTTTCAAATCTTCAAACCAAAAGTCAAATTTCAGTCAGATCTCAGTCAAGTATGTATTATTGTCTGTTGGTCCGTCTGTCTCTACTTGGTTTTTTAATAAAACACACTTGTTTCTTTGACAAACTACACGCAAAACCTACACAAAACTGTCTCCTAAGTTATTTTTAGCCACAATTCTCCAACCTTCCCCCTCTCGTTCATTACAGCTAGATTTTTGCATTTCCTTGTCTCAAGGACGAAAATTTGAAACTTTAGTGAAAGTATGCACAACAATACTGTTCGCCAGTCTGATGTGAACAATACAGTCTTTCGTCAATATCTTCCGTGTTATCTGTCCGTCTGTATAATTAAACGTATATTATGTCTCTGCTCAAGATGGGCTATCAAACTAGCTAGGTTTTATATTCATAACTTTACTATTAAGAAAAACATATTTTTTCTCAAGGTTAGTTTTTGAAATTTGTTGTCGAACCTTCTCCACGGCGTTTGCCGCTGAATTCAAATAAAACAACCAAGTACCGTAAAACGTCCAAGATATGACTGTTTCTAATAAGAGCTAAGGTCTTTTCTGTCCATTTCCTTACTTTGTGTCAACTAGTGACGTGAGTTTTTTTTCCCTTAAACTACAACTTGCGTCTTTTTGCCTTTCTAGATTCAAACACGTGTTCAGTCATATTTTTCCTTTTTTATATCTCCGTTTCCCTCCCGTCTACAAGGGTACCGTTTCGTCTGCATGTTTAACTAGTTAGTTTGAATGGCGGTAGGAAATGCGGGCATGGGCGAGCATGTCTCCTAGTATCTTACGCATTATTTTTATCCCTACATTTTATCTTTATAATTGGAGATATTTTAACGTTGTATCAAGGTAAATTCATCACACATCTCCCCACTTGAGAACATGCACTACTGCAAGTTCCAAAACCAGTGATACACATAGATAAAATTACTCCTCACGCCTGCCACTACTCTAATTTTGATCACAGGGGTGCCTACTGAGGAAATCTGCACCGACATTTAATGACCCTGGGATATATTCGATAATAAACTGATAAGGTTGTAACAATAAAGACCATCTCAACAACCTTGCATTTTCATGCTTAGCCTGAGATAAGAACACTCGGGGCTGATGATCTGTCTGGACCACAAAAGTCCTACCATACAGATAGATTTGGAACTTTTTTATTGCCCAGATTAACGCTAAACATTCTTTTTCGCTTGTGGAATATCCTTGCTCCGCTTTATTCAATTTGCGGCTTGCATAAGCGACTGGGTTCAGTTCCCCATCGGGTGAAGATGACCTTCGCAACAGAGCCGTTCCCAGGCCTACATTACTTGCATCTGTTCTCACCACAAAGTCCTGTGTCAAATCCGGCAATTTGAGAATAGGCTTGTGTAAAAAGTGGATAAGCGATTGTAAAATGTCACTGCTGTGTTAATTGATACCAGGCATGCTCCAGTCTACCCAGCGGTGCTGTAAATGGGTAACTCACTCTAGTCCTGAGTTAGGGAAGGCAAAGACAGCTGTAAAAGTGGGGTGCAGGAACTGGTTTCCTTCTGAGGCTCCAGGAGGAGCAGGCCCTTAACTTGGTCAATTCAACCGACGCAGGATGGTGTAAAGATGGAGTGAGAGTGTAGAGTGTAGTTAACGCGAATGATGGAATGTTCGTATCTTGACCAATCTAAAGCACTCATTCACTCATGTCTATAAGGCACCAATGCAGACTGCTGGAATCTTTTCATACAGTTTATTCAGACGCACATACTGGGACAGAACGAATAGATCATAAGTACATGTTGACACATCAATCTTCAGGCATGAATAGTAGATCCCATGTCATGGAACATTCAAATATAATGGGTGGTACAAAACAGCATTCAATGTTGTGGTACATTATGGCCGCATCCCCTATCTGACTAAACGCGTCAGTAAAGGCAGATCGGTAAACAAATGAAGAGTTCGATGGACGAACCTTCTTTCCCTTGCTAAGTTCTTAGGTTGCTTATGTTCAATGTTTATATCATACTGTGAAACCACGATAAGAGGTTTTCATATAAATGAGATCTCCATGCCACTGTCCGAATAGTAAGATACACGACCCGTTCTCTGGACAGTGATCTATAATGATGACAGGAATACAAAAAATGGCCTCCTTCCCTGAGCTTTCGCTCACTCGCCCAGCAGAAGAATAATTATCAGCCAAAGTTGATTCAAAACTTGAATAAGTATAACTTTCCAGAGTTACCATACAGTCCCTTTGTCAGAAGGTTACTTCATGAAGACATAAGCGCTGATGGAACCTGTCATCTACAACAATATCTAGTTAAACGACCAACGATGCACGAAAATACGTTGCTTCATCTAGGTCTAACCATAAGGAGATCGTCAAAAGGGAGTGGATTTACCTTGAGTCCGAATAGTACATAATACAGTACATGAGGAGAGTCTCTAACACTATAATCTTGTAGAGACACAATCTCCTACTGAAGAAATCACTTCATAAATCATTTTCCACTCTAGAAAGGACCAACCCTGGAAATGCGTGACCAGCCATTGTAGGCGGCAATATCGGAACTCATCACGACTCGCCAAGACAACCAATACCTCCGCTAGTGCGGCATAAAGAATATAGTCCTGCCTACCCATACAAAATATACAATATAGGACTGAATCTACTTGCACTAATAATATGTAATACATATGAATCCAGGCCATAAACATTCTAAGAACAATCAATCTATTTTCTGGCTATGACAAATGATGAATGCCAAAATATAAGTATTCTTACGCCCGATCAATATCAAGGGAGATTATCCATATAATCAAACGTATAAATCAAACATGGATTATCTGGCTTTACAAAAGAAAGCATTTTCGTACCCAATTAAATACAACAATATATTTTCCATATTAAATAGACATATCGTACATTTGTAATCTGTGCATTCTAAAATATGTATGCAACAGATTACCACACCCCCATTGAAAAAAAATGGTACATTTTTTTTTGAAATACATCCAGAAGCAACATACAATAGGCTCACAACGCACGAATAACAATGCGCAGATGATAAGCATTCCAAACAAATGTAACGCCTAATGTAAGGCAAAGTCGTCATATAGCACGACCAATGAGATACTATCTCAGGATTCAAAGAAAATTTTTCTCTGAGTATAAATATCTCCCGAGAGGTGTCACCAACGCATAACACAATACTGGCAATGCCACAATTTGTACAATAGTTCATCTTAGGTATCTTAACATTATGATAACCAATTAAGAAAAATATCAAAAACATGCGGTGAATATACATCAATGCACCGCTAAGTAGTGATACAGACAATGTATGATATATTACATATAAGTACATACTTTAACATAGGAAAAACTGTAGTAAAGTCAGACATGTTAGAAATCTCAAGATCTGACAGTTAGGTGGAATCATGTGGGCATCTCGATAAGATATCCGCCATCACATTTTCTGAACCACAGATAGCTCGCACCGAAAAACGAAAAGGCTGAAGAGCAATCGCGTATCGCGTTGATCTCGCGCTCTTCAGATTTTTAGTCTGAATAGCTGTAAGAGCTTTCTGGTCAGTCTCCACAATAAAATGCGCGCCAAGAAGAAATCTTTGAAGTTTAAGGATTGACCAAACCATAGCCAATAATTCACGGTCTAGGACCGAGTAATTTCTCTCTGCGGCATTAAGTTTTCGAGAAATATACATCACTGGATGCAGAGTTCCAGAGTACTCTTGCATTAGTGCCGCTCCAATCCCAGTGGATGAAGCGTCACTACGAAGAATAAATGTCTTATCTTTAGTAGGTAACACCAAGATAGGTGAAGTAGAAAACATCGTTTTAACCTTATCCAAAGAGGATTGACAGTCTTGAGTCCAATTGTCTATATTAGGAGACCCTTTCTTTAACAAAGAAGAAAGAGGTGACATAATTGAGGACAGATTCGGAATGAATCGTCCATAAAATTGTATGAGACCTAAGAGACTTCGCACTTGCTTTTTAGTCTTAGGCATAGAAATGTTAAGTATCTTACTTGTATTATGGTCTTCTGTTTTCAGAAACCCATGACCAACACGGTGACCTAAGAAAGATATTTCGCTAAAACCAATAAATGCTTTAGATGGTTTCGCTGTCAGGTTATGCTCGCGTAGGATAGACAATAGTTCATTTAACCCGTTATAGTGATCTTTCCAAGTATTACTGAAAAGACAGATGTCATCAAGATATGCAATGACATCTGAGCGATGAGATAGGATTCGACGCATCATGCGTACGAATGTTGCAGGGGCGTTCATAAGGCCGAAAGGCATGAAATTCCAGTGGAATAGACCCCTTGGCGTCGAAAAAGCAGTAAACGGTTTGGCGTGTTCGGATAGTGGAACTTGCCAATATCCCTTAGACAAATCGAGTTTAGTAAAGAATTGAGAATTCGATAGTCTAGTAAGTAGCTCTTCAAGTAAAGGCATAGGTTCAGCATCAAATTTCGTCACTTGGTTCAATTTGCGATAATCAACGCAAAAACGTATGTTGTTGTCTTTTTTTCGCACGATAACCATCGGTGAAGAATATGCTGATGTGGATGGTTCAATTATTTCCAACTCTATCATTTCATCCAACTCTTTTTCTACCTGTGCTTGAAAATGTATCGGGATAGGATACGGTCTGACTCTTATAGGATTATGGTCAGTAAGAATAATGTCGTGTTCAATGACATTAGTTCGACCAGGAATGTCAGTAAGGACATCCTGAAATTGTTGTAACATAGCAGAAACTTGTTTCTGTTCTCCTGGAGATAATTCGGGAGAAATCTCAACATCTTTCCATGACTCATTAGAATGAAGCGGAATCATTGGAAAAGGGAGATTCACATCTGAGAAACTCGTTTCCTCATCCTGTATTACTGACAGTGATGAGTAATGTCCATGTGGGACTGGTGAATCGTCCGTTGCCTGGAAAACAGGTTGTAAATAATCCGGACGTTCGTGGAATTCCGTGAGCATGTTGATGTGGAAGGTCTTATGCTTCCCATCAGTATCGACAATATAGTCGACATCGGAAACTTTTGATATTACATCGTACGGACCTTTCCAAGAAATAAGGAGTCTGTTTTCTCTACAAGGTAGCAGGACCAATACTTTGTCACCTGGACAGAGTTGTCGCAAGCGTCTGGTCTTATTGGCAAATTGCCTTGCCTTCTGTTTCGCAAATTCAGAAGAAGCAGTTGCCAATTTGCATGCTTCAATAATCTTGTGTCTAAGTGCAATGACATGTTCATAAGAGGATTTTGTGTCATCGACAATATTATCAGCAGTTATGAGATCATGAAGTAGAGACATAGGACCTCGCGGTTTCGCGCCAAAGACAAGTTCAAAGGGAGAAAATCCTGTATGTTCATTGGCGACCTCTCTGTATGCAAAGAGAGCCGCGGGTAAAACCCTGTCCCAATCCTGAGGATGATCCTCAGTTATCTTACCTAATAGGTTTTTCAGAGTTCTATTAAGACGCTCTACCATGCCATTGGACATAGGATGATAAATACTACTCAGAGATCTTTCTATCTTAAGTGTTGACATCACTTGAGACATGGTATCCGATACGAGTTGGGTACCATGGTCTGACAATATTTCTCCTGGAAATCCCAGACGAGAGAATATAAGCCAAAGAGCATCTGCAATATCAGCAGTAGTTATGCTCTTCAGAGGGATAGCCTCTGGCCAACGTGTGCACATATCAACACACGTCAAGATATATTGATGTCCTCTAGCAGACTTTGTCTTAAATGGACCAATGATGTCTATCGCCATTTTTTGAAATGGTCGAATTGGAATATCTGCAGCCTGAATAGGTGCAGCATGGCGTGGACCTTTGGATTTAACTTCCTGACATACCCTACAGGATCGACAATAGATCTGTATGTCCTTGTTCACAAACGGCCAAAAGAAAGACGCAAGAACTCTAGATTTAGTACGAGAAAAACCCATATGCCCAGCACACTGAGAATCATGAGCGTGCTGTAAGATTTTAACTCTCATATTTTTGGGCACAAGAATTTGAGAATGAATGGACTTAGCGGAGTCTTGTACCATACGTACAAGTACCCCATTCTTCATCGTAATCCAAGATTTACGATTCGTGTCCTTATTCGGATCACCTTCTTTTGCTAGAGTAAAGAATTTCTTTAGAGTAGGATCATCTTCCTGCTGTTTTATAAAGGAATCATGCGAAATCTCCAAGAGATCACCTTGGTTCTGGTCATCATTATCTCCAGAAGGCGAAGATTGTGGCATGTTTAGAGCTTGAGCTCTAGTGACTACAGCATTTTCAGTATGCATATTATCACTTTCCCACTCGGCAATTTGTTGCGGAGTGCATTCTTTCGCACCATGAATGCGACCGACGATAAGATCAGCGATCGGATTCGGCAGAAGACATGCGTGCACATCTCCTGTAAAGAAAGGAGTAGAAATGTTGATAATGGCAGTGGAGTACTTCTCCAATGTGCCACCAAATGTTATGCATTTGATTATTTTGCCAGTGGCTCGAGAAGGATCTATGAGTGACTGCCTCACTCCAATGGTTGTGCACCCGGAATCAAAGAGAATTGAGACCGGAGTACCATCTACTAAACCATTATTTAATTTAAGAGCCCCTCTTCCATCATGCGCGACTGAGGCAGGGAGAGCGGGAAGAGGATGACCACAGCTTAAAGTCGAAACTGTGGTTGGCTCGAATAGTGTTTTGCATTGGGAACACTGAAATGCTCTGTCAAAATCGAAAGCAGAACATCCCACATTATTAGAGTCTTTCTTATCATTGGTTTGCTTACCGGCTTCATGAAACTCTTGTTGTGCAGAGTTAGCCTGGTAATGAGATTTACCATGTCTTTTGTGTTGTGATCTACCTCGATTATTGTTGCCTCTGTAATTATTATTCCCTCTGTTATAACCCCTGTTTGGGTTTGAGTCATAATGTTCATCATTATAATCATCATGCTCATTATAGTGAGAATCCCTGTAGGATTGATCCCGTTGTGTCCAAGAAGGAACACCCTGGTAATTTCTATTATTACTTCCTCTACGGAAATTTCTATAGTTATGGCCACCCCTGTATCGAGGACTGTCAACCCGTTTCCAGAATTTAGAAGAAGAACCCTGATTTGGTTGGTTACCTTGGTTTTGATGATTACGCCAATTAACCTTTTTGTCAAATTTATTTTGAGCTCCCTGAAAGTTGTGTGGGTACTTGGGATTGTATTGTGTTGCTGAAGCAACCGGCATACCCTCTTTAATCTTAGTGTTGCTAAGAGTTACGTCCGGGTGTGCCGTAACGTATTGGTCACAATATTCTTGCATTTGTTTTAGTGTTTGTGGCTTACGCTCGTGTAGAAATTCAAGGAAATGTTTATTGATAGAAGACATGACCTTGTCTCTGAGCAACAAATCCATAAGAGCATCATATGTTTTCTCTATTTTGGATAATTCAATCCATCGTTGAAATGTAAGACGTATTTTCCCAATGAATTCTGAGAATTCAACCCCCGTCTCAGGTACCATTCTTTTAAACAACATGCGATAACCTTCCTCTGGTAACTGAAACTTCTTAATCAAGGCTGCCCTAATAACATCATAATTATCCTTGTCATCCTCTTCAACCAAACATAGACTAGTGAGAGAATCGCCTGTTAGATTCTCAGATAATTGGTTAACATATTGCGATTTATCAACATTATGAGCCCGACAAGCACGTTCAAACCTCTGAAGCCAGAATGTTATATCATCATTGGCAGAATTGAATGTTGGTACCTTAACTTTGTAAGTAAAGTGTTTACTATTACCACTAGATGCCTGATTAACATTACTCATACTTGTCAATTTCAATTTCTCTAATTCAAACTCATGTTCTCTTATTGCTTTTCTCTCTTCAGCTTCCCTGTCTAATCTTTTCTGTTCAGTTTCTCTGTCTATTCTTTTTTGTTCAGTTTCTCTGTCTATTCTTTTTTGTTCAGTTTCTCTGTCTATTCTTTTTTGTTCAATAGCAGCAGCAGCTTCTCTGTCTAGTCTTTTTTGCTCTGCCTCAAATCTCCTTTCCTCAACTTGCATCTGCAATTTCTTTTGTTCGGCTTCTACTCTTTTTTGTTAGCAGCAGCATAAGCAGAAGCTTCTAATCTTTTTTCTTCTTTTTGAAGCTTTCTCTCCTCTGCAGCAGCTTTTCTTTCCCCAGCAGCAGCTTCTAATCTTTTTTCTTCTATTTGAAGTTTTCTCTCTTCTGCAGCAGCCTTTCTTTCCTCAGCAGCAGCTTCTAATCTTTTTTCTTCTGCCTTCAGTACCATAGAGAATTGAGCAGTTGTCCATTCTTCTAATTCTTTCCCAGTCTTATCAAGGGATTTCCCTTGTGTAATAAAGTAATCTAATGTAGACATCCTGTCTTATTAAATCAGTAACCTGAAAAAGTAAATAAATTACCTTATTTCACTTTCATGGGAGACAAGTCTATACTATAGACTTAGTCTTAGTGAAAAACTTGTATGGTTATTTTGTTTATAATATAACCAATGATAACTTGAGTACCTGTGGAAAACAATATCTGTATATCCCAAACACTGTGGGAGACAAGCCTTACAAAGGTCTTGTATACTTCCTTAATGTAATCAATGATCACTTGAGTACCTGTGGAAAATAATATTTTCTATCCCAATCACTGTGGGAGACAAGCCTTACAAAGGTCTTGTACACTTTCTTAATGTAATCAATGATCATAAAGTACTGGTCTGTACTATAATATAAGTGTATTCAATTATACCTCATATATCATATGTCAACTCAAGACATTCACAAAGGACAAACAAGAAAAGACAATATGAAAACATTTGCAGAAATCAAATTAAATTAAATAGGACAAATCAAAGAGAATGATCACAGAATCTGTGATGATACCTGCAATAAGATAACAAGACAAATAACGCCACAGTGTATAAATATAAATTGTGTATAGAAATCAAAAATAGAAAAGGGTAGACCAACAAATTACAAACAAATCAAAACAAACTAAAGAACAGAGGAATATTACAAAAAAAACAATGAATACAGTCTTCACAACTAACATTAATAGCAACAGCTGTCGCAGCAAATTTTCAATCAAGAAAATTGCACCTATAGAAACGCACACATCAGACCCTCTATTACGTGGGATACTCTGTTGTGTGACACCGCCCAACCAAAACAACAACCCGCAGAGTACAAACAAATATCACATATAAACATGTAAACATAAATAGCATAAATGCATATAATATTACCAGATAGTATGGCAATGTGATGTGTTGTAGATAGAATGTGTTGCGGAGAAGGCTCAGTTATACTGAATAATGGTACAGTAGTATGGTACTTTATTAAATAATTAATTCTGGCCTAAATCATTAAAGTTCAACACAAACTATGGCAGTGCAGGAGAATCCACTGTTTACTGTTCCTTAAGAATCACAAGTAAGATTTCTCGCTTCAGTTGCACTGTACATTTCGCAAACACTGTCAAATATATGCTCCAACACTGATGTGTAATGCTGTCTTTTCCAAACAAACTTGCTGTGTAACGCTGTATGTTCTATGGCAAATGTCCAACGAAAAAAAATGTCAACAAACGCTGACCTAGTTACTGTATACGCTGGAACAGAACAGGTCAAGCTGACATCGACTGTATAGCTGTCCTACTGGTGTTGATGTGGTCAAACAAACGTTCTTGTAACTGTAAATGACTCTCAATAACAAGACTGCGAAGGCTGGACCCAGGAATCTGGCTCACCACTGTAAAAAGTGGGTAAGCGATTGTAAAATGTCACTGCTGTGTTAATTGATACCAGGCATGCTCCAGTCTACCCAGCGGTGCTGTAAATGGGTAACTCACTCTAGTCCTGAGTTAGGGAAGGCAAAGACAGCTGTAAAAGTTGGGTGCAGGAACTGGTTTCCTTCTGAGGCTCCAGGAGGAGCAGGCCCTTAACTTGGTCAGTTCAACCGACGCAGGATGGTGTAAAGATGGAGTGAGAGTGTAGAGTGTAGTTAACGCGAATGATGGAATGTTCGTATCTTGACCAATCTAAAGCACTCATTCACTCATGTCTATAAGGCACCAATGCAGACTGCTGGAATCTTTTCATACAGTTTATTCAGACGCACATACTGGGACAGAACGAATAGATCATAAGTACATGTTGACACATCAATCTTCAGGCATGAATAGTAGATCCCATGTCATGGAACATTCAAATATAATGGGTGGTACAAAACAGCATTCAATGTTGTGGTACATTATGGCCGCATCCCCTATCTGACTAAACGCGTCAGTAAAGGCGGATCGGTAATCAAATGAAGAGTTCGATGGACGAACCTTCTTTCCCTTGCTAAGTTCTTAGGTTGCTTATGTTCAATGTTTATATCATACTGTGAAACCACGATAAGGGGTTTTCATATAAATGAGATCTCCATGCCACTGTCCGAATAGTAAGATACACGACCCGTTCTCTGGACAGTGATCTATAATGATGACAGGAATACAAAAAATGGCCTCCTTCCCTGAGCTTTCGCTCACTCGCCCAGCAGAAGAATAATTATCAGCCAAAGTTGATTCAAAACTTGAATAAGTATAACTTTCCAGAGTTACCATACAGTCCCTTTGTCAGAAGGTTACTTCATGAAGACATAAGCGCTGATGGAACCTGTCATCTACAACAATATCTAGTTAAACGACCAACGATGCACGAAAATACGTTGCTTCATCTAGGTCTAACCATAAGGAGATCGTCAAAAGGGAGTGGATTTACCTTGAGTCCGAATAGTACATAATACAGTACATGAGGAGAGTCTCTAACACTATAATCTTGTAGAGACACAATCTCCTACTGAAGAAATCACTTCATAAATCATTTTCCACTCTAGAAAGGACCAACCCTGGAAATGCGTGACCAGCCATTGTAGGCGGCAATATCGGAACTCATCACGACTCGCCAAGACAACCAATACCTCCGCTAGTGCGGCATAAAGAATATAGTCCTGCCTACCCATACAAAATATACAATATAGGACTGAATCTACTTGCACTAATAATATGTAATACATATGAATCCAGGCCATAAACATTCTAAGAACAATCAATCTATTTTCTGGCTATGACAAATGATGAATGCCAAAATATAAGTATTCTTACGCCCGATCAATATCAAGGGAGATTATCCATATAATCAAACGTATAAATAAAAAAATGGATTATCTGGCTTTATAAAAAAAAGCATTTTCGTACCCAATTAAATACAACAATATTTTTTCCATATTAAATAGACATATCGTACATTTGTAATCTGTGCATTCAAAAATATGTATGCAACAGCTTGCTAGTGAGTTTTTCCTTTAACTCTTGGAAAGCCAATTCACATTGCGCCGTCCAAACAATTTTATCTGGATGTCCCTTGCGAGTCAGATCAGTCAGAGGAGCACATATAGAGTTAAAATTTTTGATATATTTTTGGTAAAATCCACATAACGACACGAATGATCGCACGTCTTTTTTTGTTTGTGGTCTAGGTGCTCTCTGTAGTTTTTCCAAGTTCTTGGGGTCAGGGGTCATGTTACCCTGATATACAGTGTGTCCCAAGAATTCCAACTCTTTGCATCCAATACAACATTTTGTTGGTCTAGCAGTTAAGTTCGCTTCCCTAAGCCTATCAAATAACATTTTCAGAGAGTTAATGTATTCTTGAAATTTCTCTGTGGCGACGAGAATATCATCCATGAAATTCGTGATACATGGATTATTCAGGGGATCCAACAATTTGCGCATCATCCTTGAAAATACACTCGGAGCATTTTTCAATCCGAATGGTAGCATGTTGAATTCATAATGTCCTTCCGAGGTGCTAAAAGCTAAATAAGGTTTAACTTCAGGCTTCACTGGAATCTGGTAATAGCCTTTACTAAGATCCACCTTCGAAAAGTATTTTGCCTTGTTTAATCTGGCAAATAACTGTTTTGTGTCTGGTAATGGATCCACTTGTCCTTCTGTGACAGCATTCAGTTTCCTGTAATCTATGCACAGTCTATGTTCCCCAGACGGTTTCCTCAACAAAACTACACTGGAGCTAAAAGAAGATTCACTGTGTGAAATAATCCCCTCTTTCAACAAATAATCTATTTCTTCTTTCAATGCCTTCTCCTTCGCGAACGGAATAGAATAGGCTCTCATACAGATTGGGTTTGAGTCTACCAGTTTCATGTCATACTGTAGCAAATTTGTATGTCCTGGTTTATCTGTTAATACATCTGTATGTTCCTCCAGAACCTGTTGAACTCTCTCCCTCTGGTTTTTAATCAGGTGCTTACTGACTTTTACCTGTGCAGCTGTTTCACAAGGATGTAATGGGTATTCATGTGAGGTGAGTGGTTCCTTTTGCATTTGAGTTGCGATAGCCAAGGTCAGTAAGGTGGTGCTTTCCTGGAGTGGTCTGTCCAGATACTTATTTAAAAGGTTTACATGATAAACTTTCTCCTTCCCCTTTTTGTCAATTTTATAGTTTGTTCTAGACACCTTCTCTAGAACCGTATATGGACCTTGCCATCCAATTTGTAATTTATTCTGGCTGCCGGGTAGTAGAAGAAGCACCTTCTCTCCCACAGCTAATTCTCTGTCCTTTGCCTTCCTATTAAAATACGCTGCATGTTTCTTCCTGGCTTGTCTCAAATTATCATTTGCCAGTTTCCATCCAGCTTTCAGACGAGTGGTCAGTTCGTTCACATATTGATACGATGAGGTAACAGTCTCTTCTGCCTTCTCATCTGTCCAGGTCCTTAATAAAGTTACATATGGACTTTTAAATTTTTATCCTTATTTTTCATGGCACCCGTCGGGTCCCTTCCATTGGAAGCTTTATAATGAGGACTTTTCTTCCTAGAATCATCACTCACAAATCGACCACTACCAATTTTTTTCTTGGGTTTGTCTCCCCACTTTAGATTGCTTATGAGAGATCTTCGCTCTCTTTTATTTTCCTCCAGTTGATATAAGGCTGACCGAGGGATTGTCAGCTTATTCTGGGGTAAATTTACTCTTTGTACTCGTCGCATAGTGGCCATGTTAATCCATTCAAGTGAAGACTGGGTGTGAAAAGGGGGCTCCCATTCCACTTTGTCTATCTGATTATAATTATTTTTCCTTCCAGGCCTAAGTTTGCCCCGTGGCGTTTCTAGGTCCTGCACATTTTGTCCCTTTGTGGGTGTTCCCTCATGAAATACGCCACATGCTTCTACAAAGTTTTCAATATCGACATTTACGTCAGGCCAATAGTATTTTCGAGCAACTTTTTGGCAGATGGTACCTACTTTCTCATGGTCACCATCTTTTCCAACATGTAAGCTCCTTATTAAATTTGCCCTATATACCTTGGGAAGAACCAACTGTCCGTGACCAGTGGATCTAGTTCCTGTCTTCCTGTATAATAATTTGTCCTTCATAAAATACTCTCCCTTGCTTGGAGGTGTGTGGCATTTGGGCAATTTTTTAAAACATGGCTTGAGTGTCCTATCCTCAGCCTGCGCCTTCCTCATCTCCTCTGGATGAGCATTTATAGGTTCACCTTCTTCCTCCTTTTTCTGTGATCTGGTCTGCACTGTCGCCATGATCACAGGTCTCTCGGGATTCCCCAAGAAGACGTACCTACACCCCAATATCAGAGGGTAGATTGGTTCATCTATCACTGCTGCTCTGATTTCTCCTTCCACATAGCGAGTTTTCACCGTTATCCTTGCGATGGGAAGTGTCATGAGTGGTATGTCCTTAGTCGCCCCTTGTATTTCCACTGTTTCTGTGGTATACTGACTTGGGTCCACTAGGCTAGACTTCACAACTGAATCATAATCCAAACCTGTATCATATAGGCACCTTGTGGTGACCCCATTACAAATAACATCCTCACAAACTGGGGGGTGATAAGGTTCCTGCTGTCCATTAGGATTAACCTTTAATCTTTGAGTCCCCGACTTCATTGCAGCAATGTTTGAAGGTTTCCTTTTACAAAATTCGGTGTTATGGTTGTCTTTCTTACACCATTTACACCATCTTTTTCCTTGGTTAAACGGTTTTCTTTCATTATATTTTTGGTCATTGAACTGTGAGTTTCTGTCACGATAGTCATTTCGTGGCCTATCAAAGTTTGTCCTGCCTTTATTACCTTGTTCTCTGTTATCAAATCTACTAAATTGCTGTGGAGCTTTAAAATTTTCTATGTGCTTCTTTTTAGCACCACTTACCTCTGCCGGGGCTGCCTGATACCTCTCAGCGACATTTAAAACCTCCCCCATCCTCTCTGCACCTTGTTCCATGAGAAATTTTCTCAAGTCTGGAGCCATGGACTCTCTTAATTGCTCTATCATGATCATCTCTTTAAGATCTTGGGTCTTCCCCAGAGCAGTCCATTTCTCCAAATAGGTTTCCAATCTGGCAGAGAATTGGTGGTATGTCTCCCCAGACAACAGTTTGGCATTTCTAAACTTCTTACGATAGAATTCACCATTCTTTTCATATCTCAATAACAAAGCCTGCTCTAGGATGTCATAATTGTCTTGGTCTTCTCTATTCATCTTAGCAAAGACTTCATAGGAAGTACCTCTCAGTCCCTGTGATAACTTTAGACTCCACCTCTCTCTCTCTAACCCATACGTAGTAGCTAATAATTCAAATCTACTGAGGTACCCCTCGATGTCATCGTCTTTCTCAACAAAATGGTCTAAATGAAACCCCATAGCTGAGGTTGAGGCTCCCTGACTAGGCGTAGCATCTGAGGCAAAAGGGCTGGCACCATTTTCAGGAGCCGGGCCTTGTAATTCCAGCTCCCTTAGTCGTAATTCGTGCTCCCTTTGCAATCTTCTATCTTCTGCCTCCCTTTCGGCAGTCAACCTTTTTTCTTCTGCCTCCCTTTCGGCAGTCAATCTTTTTTCTTCTGCCTCCCTTTCGGCAGTTAATCTTTTTTCTTCTGCCTCCCTTTGCTGTCGTTTTTCTTCTGCCTCTAATTGGAGCCTTTTACTCTCCCTATCTGCCTCCAATGCTTTTGCCTCTTTGTCAGCCTCAATCTGCAACCTCTTAAGTTCTTTATCAGCCTCAATTTGTAACCTCTTCTCTTCAGCTAACCTCCTATCTTCCCTTTCAATATACTTGTCACGTTCAGAAGTTACATACTGAATTAAAACCTGACCCTCCATATTCATCTCCTTCGCCGTTAGCACAGCAGCCGATCTAAATTTTGCTAGGTCAGCCATCATCAACATACAATTTAGCAATGACTAAGGTAATTTCAAATATATATAATTACCAAGGTAAACAACAAAGGGTAATTATCAAGGTAATATATTTTAATTAATTAATTAATTACCACTGGCTGTGAAGATTCACCAACTTTTATTTAAGGGACACTTTTAAATTTATACAATCTGTCCCCACTGGTTTAATTCTCCCACCAGGAGATCCTAATATCTTTGATAAACTTAATATCCCCGGACAAGACCCCAATATTTGTAGTGGTTTTTGATGGTATTGTATGGTTGTTATGTTATCTAGTGTAATGTATGAGGTCAGCTGTGAAGGCTTCTGAGATAAATGTTTATGTGAATTACAGAAAGCCCTTCTTACTACCACTTACGACCTCAAACATATCTCTTTTACTATCATGAATGTAGCTACGTTAAAAAGTCTAGGGTACTGAAATGTAATGTGTAGTATTATAATATACAGACACATACATGTAATTAATAAGTCTAATAATATTAATAAATTCTATAACACACTGAACTAACTCTGGTGGTTTTAGTTTGAATTTTAACAATTTTTTTTTAATTTATTAGTTCTGAACCAATGTTTTAGTTTGGTCAGAACATATAAAATGATATGGGTTTATCAATGAAATGCATAAATATGTGGCATAATAAAATGTAATTTGTGTACATAGGTATATTATAAACTGGTTAATATTATTACTGTTTATAAAGTCTTTGGGAGAACTATTACTGGATGTGCTGTTGGGGTGGTGTCATCACTCCCACTCTGTGACTACAACAAGCTTTGTCCATTGACTTATAGACTGTAGTTAAATGTTATATTTCCCAAGAATAAAGTCTTTAGTTGATGGGGAAATATTTATAAATAGTTGTGAATAGTGGTGAATAGTAGTGAATCTTCAGCAGGCCACGTATTCACTTATCTCTTCTGTGACGATCTGATGCATGATTCTTGTGGCCCACTCCTCTCTGTAGCTGGAATATAATGTTAGGCTGCACCGACACACATGTTAGGCGGCACACACATCTGCTTGTGTATTCTTGCATAAATAGTTGGCACTACCTTTAGTGCCAACACAGAAACTCACAATTCTGAAACAAAATGTGTGCCATGTGTCAGTACTCTATCCACTGCGCCACTCTTACACACAACACAACACAACGACATTACACAGAATGGGTCAGATCTCTCTGACCAACAGAGCACATCTTACCCAGTTGTTTTCATATAGTACCAGTTCCCCAAGACTGCATTGCATCTGAGATATGTTCAATAGTTTCCTCTTTCCTTCAATAAGATAGGTGATATGTTCCCACTGATCTCAATAATAGATCCGCCTTCCATAGTCTTAGTTAGGCGTCCATATATTTTTTGTTTGTCTCTAGACCCTGAACTGCGGCTGGGGACCTAGAGCAAGCACTTACTTGTCGTAATCATTCTTCATGATATGGCAGTATCAATCACTCAAAATATTAAAATATACAAGATAAATGCTTTCATTCTTACCAGAATTCAGAATTGAGAACACAGTTACTACTAGCAAAACTCAGCTGAGCTGCTGGCTAGAGTATGGCGTCCCACTATATTTTATGTATTCTTCCGTGGAAAACACCTTTCGCAATAAATGACTGTGTCCCTGGACAGACTTATATAAAATGGCAAAAATGTGTGTCTCCATCCCGCTAATATGAATACATTTGTCCAATCACAGACTCCCCCTCTACCTTTTCAAATCTTCAAACCAAAAGTCAAATTTCAGTCAGATCTCAGTCAAGTATGTATTATTGTCTGTTGGTCCGTCTGTCTCTACTTGGTTTTTCACAAAAACACACTTGTTTCTTGGACCAACTACACGCAAAACCTACACAAAACTGTCTCCTAAGTTATTTTTAGCCACAATTCTCCAACCTTCCCCCTCTCGTTCATTACAGCTAGATTTTTGCATTTCCTTGTCTCAAGGACGAAAATTTGAAACTTTAGTGAAAGTATGCACAACAATACTGTTCGCCAGTCTGATGTGAACAATACAGTCTTTCGTCAATATCTTCCGTGTTATCTGTCCGTCTGTATAATTAAACGTATATTATTTCTCTGCTCAAGATGGGCTATCAAACTAGCTAGGTTTTATATTCATAACTTTACTATTAAGAAAAACATATTTGTTCTCAAGGTTAGTTTTTGAAATTTGTTGTCGAACCTTCTCCACGGCGTTTGCCGCTGAATTCAAATAAAACAACCAAGTACCGTAAAACGTCCAAGATATGACTGTTTCTAATAAGAGCTAAGGTCTTTTCTGTCCATTTCCTTACTTTGTGTCAACTAGTGACGTGAATTTTTTTTTCCTTAAACTACAACTTGCGTCTTTTTGCCTTTCTAGATTCAAACACGTGTTCAGTCATTTTTTTCCTTTTTTATATCTCCGTTTCCCTCCCGTCTACAAGGGTACCGTTTCGTCTGCATGTTTAACTAGTTAGTTTGAATGGCGGTAGGAAATGCGGGCATGGGCGAGCATGTCTCCTAGTATCTTACGCATTATTTTTATCCCTACATGTTATCTTTATAATTGGAGATATTTTAACGTTGTATCACGGTAAATTCATCACACATATGGTATGCATTCGCAGCCCCTTCTAAGAAGAAATAAGAATCTACATGATTCGTTTCTGCTCAGGCATATTGCACATATCGTATAAATCTGAGAATTTATTGCACAACAGAAAGAAGTATACACTGATTAAAGGTCAAGTCATCTCAAATTGTGACTTTATTTTATTCATTTACTTATTTAAAGTTTTTCTATTTCCACATTTAGTCTGTTCCTGTATGTAGATAATGTGGACTGACGCACGCATGTAGTAGCAATAGACATCACGTGCTTTATTTCCCCTTCTAGAAACATCGAGCGCCAGATTCACAGAGTGGTTAGAGCACTGGTCTCTCGCAGAACAGGTGCCGGGTTCAATTCACGGTAACGATACGATCAAGTCTACCCACCTGTAAACAGGTACCTGCCTTTGCTTTTGAATTAGGGAAGGAAAAGACAGCGAGGAAGGGAACTGGTCACCCCACCTCTCGATGCTGGACCTAGTATAGTGAAGTCTCTAACACTTCACTCCCCTACGGCAGTACATGATATGGGACCACCTTTACCTGTTTGTCTAGGAGCATCCGGAGAGAAAGGCTCAACTAAAAGTCTACTAATGTCTACCCAAGTCTACTCAAGTCTATGATGAAGAAAATACAATCTTAAAAGAGCAATCGCAAGATAACTCAAGAAACGGATCAAATATTTTCATTGAAAGACATGAAACAGTCTCTTAACATAGCCCCAGTGACGTCATGTGTCCCTTCATGCTGGCAACAATGTTACTTGGAAGTTGTATAGTTCCGTTGTTGCCAGGAAGTCACTGATAGAAGAGAACGTATCATTTTCATTATTGTCAATGTGGCGAGTCCGAGTCGTTAATTGTTAATTGTTGTCTAAGTCTTACCTTGAACAAAGAATAAATTAGCACTGGAACTTTGCTATTCACCCCCCAACACGAAGGCTGCCAAAAAGCGATTTGCGTTTGTTGATGTTGCTCAGTTGGTTTCATTTTTTAATATGTTGTAAAAATTTTACTTCACGACATTGGGAACCCCAGACGCCTGCGGAGCAGAGTTTGGTAAACGCTGATCTATAATATTTCTTCTATTGCATGTTTAGAAATTTCTTCTTCGTATTCTTCTTCTTCTTCGCTTTCTCTCTCTCACACCCTAGTCTCTCTTTCTGTAGTCTTTTTGTTGTGTGTTGGTTCTCCTCCTTGTAAATTATCTTTCTCCTTTTCTTTGTCTCCCGCTTCTCTCTTTCATTTATATTTGTATCTTTTTTATGTTTGTGCCTGTGGAAACATATACATGCCTGTATGCATGCTGTACATTTATATTACACGAGCACATATACCTGTCAAAACCATGACGGAAGTAGAATTACAGCCAACATTTTAAACGTTCCACATCTGCAGCACATTTAGAATACTGGAAAGTGGCAATAGGTAAATAAACTGTAATTGGATCAATTACTTAATAGCTGTTTAATCACAGCATTTGTTTTGGGCAAATATTCGGTTATGTGTAAAATATTTGCCTTGATAGTACGTATCTTGAAATTATACTTTAAGATTGTCTGTGTTCCTTCCACGCCTGAACTCTTCATAAGGCTGACCATGACCGAAGACTGATAAATTGCAAATATACATCTACATGATCAAATGATTGTATCTGCGCTTTGTTGATCCGCAATGCAAAAACTAAAGTTACGAGGGGCGTTCAGAATGTAATGCACCACATAGTTTTTCTCAGGAGCTATTTATTAAAAAAGCATGAAATTTATACACAATATACATGGATATGTCATGTAAACATCGGTATTATTCAACATAATCCCCATCAAAGTGTACGGCTTTATGCCAGCGCGAAACAAGTGCATGTATTCCTAGCCCTTACCAGATTTTGTCTTGATCATGTAGTCATTTCTTCGCTGCATGAATCACTCCATCATCTTCAAACCTTGTCCCACGGAGTGCATCTTTAAGTGGACCGAATAGATGAAAATCAGAGGGTGCCAAATCGGGACTATAGGGTGGATGGCGTAGTACAGTCCAACCCAATTTGGTGATTGCTTCCCGTGTTGCCAGACTTGTGTGAGGGCGCGCATTGTCGTGGAGGAGAAGCAGGTCTGCTGGATTCTTGTGCGGCGGAACTCGGCGAAAACTTTGATTGAGTTTTTTCAATTTCTTAATGTAAGCTTGCAAATTGATTGTCTCTCCTCTTGGCATAATGCCCACAAGAATCACACCTTCAATGTCCCAAAAGACAGTGATCATGACCTTTCCAGCTGAAGGAATTGTCTTGAATTTCTTTCTTCGTGGTGATTGTGGATGATGCCACTCCATTGACTGTCTTTTTGTCTCAGGTTCAAAATGATGTGCCAAGGTTTCGTCACCTGTAACAATTTTAGCCAAAAAGTTATCTCCATCAGCATTGAAACGCTCCAACAATTCAGAAGAAATTGCTTTCCTTTGCAATCGGTGGTCATTTGTGAGACTTCGAGGAACTCATCTTGCGCAAACATTAGAAAATCCGAGAGTTTTTATAAGTGCATTTGCACTACAAATGCTGACTGACAGCTGTAAGGCCAATTGTTGAGTAGTGATTCGCCTATCAGTAAGAATAATGCCCTCAGCGCATTTCAATATTTCTGCGTTGGTGGCTGTGGCAGGACGTCCACAGCGCGGCCGATCAAGCAGCTCCGTATCTCCACTTCCTGATTCTTTGATTCTCTGAACCCAGCGACTGACTGTACTCCTGTCGACTGCAAAACTTCCATACACATCACATAGACGCTTGTTAATATTCACAACAGTTTCCTTCTCTGCAACGAGAAATTCTATCACAATTCGCTGCTTATAACGCAAGTTGCTAACACACTCCATTTCAACGGTTTAGGGCAGCCGTATTATTTGGCCAGTTGCGGTGCAATTTGGTGCACACAATTGGCACATGTAATATTTGAAGTGTGCAAAATTTAATGCTTCTATCTTCATTATTAGCTGAGAAAAACGATGTGGTGCATTACTTTCTGAACGCCCCTCGTACATGAAAATTTTGACGTCTCAAAATGTAAAGAAGGCTTGTATCGCTTGGTTTAAACTGATGTGTGGATTAAAAACTCATAAACATTAATTACTGTCAGTGATGATTTTTTTCATTACAAAAATAATTGTGTTCTCTAGCCTTAGTTTTAGCAGAATGTTGAAAAGAGCAAGGAAAATTATTGATTGGCTCTTTTATGAAACTAAATTATTCAAGTTCTCCGTAATATCTTTACGGGTTACTTGCAAAGAGATCTGTAAAATTTGAATAAAGTGGAGGGCTTTCTGTGAGGTGAATCTAATCGGTGTTCAAGATAGCTTTCACTCAAAGTACAGCGCAGTTCGCGCTGTTTCCATATTTCCCGAAAATCAGGCGCGAATTTGTCTAACACACTGACCAATGTATCGTAAAAATAGTGAAAGGCATACGTGTACTTTTAATGGATGCTCAAAACAGTTTTCTCTGAAAGAACAGTGCACTGCTTACCGTTTCTGAGTTTACGAAAACAAAAGTTGCTGCAATTGTTTCTATCTTTCAGACAGACATACCAAGCAAACGTTTACTTGGGCGATACTAAAACAGATTATGTACATGTGTAATAGTATGTGCACATATGTATGTATTAAGCTTGTATGTGTACATTTATGCGTTTATGTATTACATGTGTAAGTCACCCTCTAAAACATGGCGGGAAATAATTATACTGATGCTTTTTCTGCTGCGTGTCCTGACGATGGCACTAAATTCCCCTGCGGTCATTTAATTCATTTATATTTTGCTTCAGAAGGACGGAAACAGTGAGACACGAAAGCATAGAAGCTCCATCTATGATGAGCAATGAGGCGTCCACTGGCTTGATATATATATATAGTGCAGACATTTATTATATACATATTCGAATTGCGTAATATTAATGGGGGACTATTCAAGAAATTTTGTCACCGAAAAGCAACAAAGGCAGGAATATGTCTAAACAAAATAATAATTAAAAAATCCATAACAAAGTACCAAATAAAGTCAATTGGGAATGGGGGTTTTATCATGAGGGCAATTTAGTCCACATTCCCCCCTCCTTCCTTCTTTCCACCCCAAAATGTGCCACGACAACGAAAGCAACTTTGATGGGACATGATGGGAAGAATATTAGACGGAAGGATAAAAGAATTAGAAGGATTAATGTATTATGCATGTGAGAATGCGCGCATGAGCGTCCAGCTGTAAATGCGCACCTAACTTTGCTCTTGAGTTAGGGAAGGAAAAGGCAGCGAAGAAGGGAACTTATCACCCTACCTCTCGATGCTGGATCTAGTACAGTGAAGTATCTAACATTTCGCTTCCTGACTGCAGTATCTGTGAAGGCGTGCATATATATTCATATATCTATGTACCTATGTTGCACAAGATAACCAGGTTTAAGTTTCACCTTGAACTTGCACCTGGGACTTACTCAAGAGCTTACTTATGTCAACAGCTGCAGCAACAACTGCTACTTATATTTCAGGTTTTATATTTTCTACCTTCTCTTTTTTTCGACATATATTTGTGTCTTTACTTAGCACGTGTGTACCAGTTTGGCGTTTATCTAACTTACTCCAGCTTGCAATCAATGATCGCCTGTTGGATACCGACACTGCAGTAGATGAATTAACGCGACTCAGGCTGCTGGAATTCGGCATCAATCGTAAACCTAGCAGAGGTGGACGTATAAGAGGATGGATCAGCCGTGTATTCAACCAGGGCACCATAGGAACAATCAGCATTCATTCTCTTTGAAATTTTGCGAGGGAGATTGAGCCAATGGGTTTGACCGGAGTACAATGATGTCGATTCTGAACAACAGAACCATCTACTTCAGCTGATCGAGTCTTTGTCAGAACACATACTGCATTCTCTAACCCAACTGTGAAAATAACGACATAAACCACTTAACTTTCACCTGTTGCCCTGGCTAGAGCAACATTTCTGACCTATCTACTATAAAGTCTATTATAATCACAATTTAAGAGTGTCCTACTTTCTAATGCTAGTTATTTTTTTTATAACGGTCAAAGCCATCAGTATTCCGAACTTACGTATTTTTTCACAAGTCATGAAAAACTCGATGTCAAGTCGACCAATGTCTCCCGACTGCAAAATGTGCTTCGGGCAACGATGAAGCTATTCCAGCGGAGAGTAATGGCAGTTCATGTTAGTACTTTTGTATCGATGAAATAGATAATGATGATCCAGACGGGTTTTGAGTCACTGAACGAGACTGCAACTCAATTTAAGTGAAATTGGAAACTTCAGCGAAAATGGGAAAGACAGCTAGTGATGTCAACGAAGTAACTGATGTGATTAACCTCAAAGATAACTTGCACGTCGCGGCCGCATTGTGTACCACGAATTCGTTCCCGAAGATCGTGCATAATTCAAAACTTGCATAATCTCCATATAACTATTTGTCTAATTGAAATATACTCAAACGAACAATTCTGCAACCTGGTCAGGAAAATAAGGAAAATGGACGCATTGCACCATGAAAACTAAATTGAATAAAGATTAAAATAACACTCCGGTCCTTAATTTTTTTATGGAGCACTGACCATTGATCACATGTCATGATAATTTTGATTACAAAATTTCAATGACGCTGACAGGAAAAAGGAAACAAATGAAATCACCACAGGAGAATTAGTGTCGTCATCAAGATATGCAGTACAAAGAGCACAAAATACATGTTTCCCTCATCTTGTTTATTTGTATATTTTTTACGATTTCATCGTTCGAGGTCATATTGTCCTACTTCGTCACTCACTATATGGTACCTGACCACTTGATCTGTTATTTGAAGCAATATTGACTTCTATTTGTACAGGGTGAAGTTTGCGTACTAGATTATGTAACAGCTCCCGGTCAGACAGAAAAGGTGTCTGTAAGTAGCGAGACGGGTTTGTTGATTGAACAAACACCAGGAGACGGCATAGGGCGAAAACCCAGACGTTCGTCGGGGAAGGTAGATCACAACAGTTGATACATGGCAGATTTCACTGAGATGTCGAAAGATGACAATCTAGTTAAAGCTGACAAAGGTGACCACTGCAAAAATGTTATCAGCGACCACAACTCCAAGTACCGAATTAAAAAGATCTCCTTCGCTAGAGGGTACCAAGAGCTTTCAGGGAAGCACTACATACCAGAGATTAGACTGCATACTCAAGCTGTACCTGACCTACCACCTCACGTAGAACTAAAAAGACCAATAATACGTACAAACCTTCTGCAATCCGCAAAAAAGTCTCATACCTTCACTGCTGAAAACACGTGCCATGGACACCATCTGCTAATAGGAAGAAGACATAATCCATTCTTACACAGACAGATCAGCTTTTAAAGCAGCCATATATGCCGGATATGGGACCATAATCATCCCACCCAATAGAAACCCATCAAAAATCACGCCCTTGTGTTACCTGGTGCACAAACTACGAAGCCGAAGTAGACGCCATTCAAAAAACCTTAACTAGAATCTTTGAATCATAGAAATAGAACCAAATGATGTTGTAGTATTCTCAGACTCGCAGGCTGCCCTCTTGGCAATAGAAAACTGGAAAACCAACTCAATCAATACTATCCAGAAGGTCAGAGAAAAATGCCACAAAATTATGACCTTGTATGGAACAGAAATCTACATGCAATGGATACCTGGCCACATACACATCCCATTGAATGACGTAGCTGAAAGACTGGCAAAGAAAGGAGCAAAAATGCACAAATTGACCAACCATTGAATACGTTAACAATAAAACAAATAATCAAAAACAATTGTAAAGAAGATGGAACATGGGCAAATCTACATGCAATGGATACCTGGCCACATACACATCCCATTTTCCGTTGTCCAAAAGCACTGTCACCCAACTCAATGGGTCTAAAATTAATGCTCATCGAGTGTAACAATTCTGAGGAAGAGGAAGTGATGGATGGAAGCAAAGGTCACCTGATGCTCATATCAGGAGACCCAATACTCAAAAGAGGCGTTTGTCTCCCTCTTGCCAGCAGTAGACACTAGACACCAACATCAGGTAGGTCTTGAAGACGCTTGACAACAGATTGGACTATTGAAGAGAAGAACCAGTCCAGAGCATCTGTGGGAACCAACAGCGACTAAAGCAGACGCCAACAAACCCCACACCGGCAGCTAAGTACTATAACAGCGCAGTGCAGCAGATGGACTCTTAGAATCTTGTTTTCTAGAAAATACACTTACTATTTAGACCGCTCAAGGAGGAAAACATCAGTGCTTCATTTAAAAAAAAATAAATACTCTATTTTTGTATATCTTGTTAACCCATATGTGATTATTAAACCTGTTTATCTGTAACTATAAAAATATAGTTTGTTTAATCACTATTGAGTGAATTATATGTCTGCAACTGTATGACTCATATTGTTTTAAAAACATCACGTTACAGCGCTAGTCAATTAATAGGTGCTGAACCACCTTCAGCTGGGAGTTCGGAAAATATGAGTCATTATTTCCTCACAGAAGAGATGGGAAAATAATTAGTTCATGATAGCTTAGATGATACCAGTTGTTATGCGTTTTTTCTCTAAAATCTTGTGAGGCTCCCTGAAGTAGAAGCATCATTCTTCATTTATATCTCTGCCAAGAGTAATCTTGAGCGAAGGTTGACAACTTTGAAGACCCTCATTTTTATACTCTGTTTTGCTATTGTTGGACCACTAATCACAAAGCAGGGGAGACAATGCCGTCACACTCGTGTCCTTCAGCTCAAGGCCGTTCCATGTATTGATCAACCCCTTCATGTTCGTCTCTGGTTCTCTTCTTCATGCGTTCTTTACTCTCCCTGCACTTGTGTTACTCTGAGGATTTCAGAACAAGATCTACCTTGTAATACTATGAACAAGTTTCCTCAGTGTGTGTCATTTCTACCGCTTGCGATGCGACTTGTTCTCATCTCTTGTTCCGCTAGCGCTTATCTGGTTGTTGTCATCAGCTCCCCATTAGCCTAGTTTATCTTGTCATGCCATTTAAATACCATTTCAATTCTTCTATTCTCCACAAGCACCGATACATGAAAGAGTCTGCAACCTTCTGTCAATAGGACTTGCTGGATATTTGAGTTGAAGACTTTGCATAATACCAGACGATCCGTCAAGGCCTAAAATCCCATCCGCTGCAGACTCAAATAGAACAGTCCCAACTTATTTGGTTTGGCCATGTCTGCAGAATGGGAGAAGATCGGCTACCACGACAAGCATGGGAAACAAAGAGCCAGGGATCCAGACCTCCAGAACGACCCAGAGTCCGCTGGGAGGACAACATTAGACAATCTTTGAAGGACCGAGGACTAGAATGGAGCTAGGCCAGGAAGAAGACAGCTGATAGAATGGTCTGGCGGTCTCTCTTCCAAACCTCTACACCTCACGGTAGAAGGGGAACGACTAAGTAAGTAAGTAAGTAAGACTTTGCATAATTCTAAAACCCATCAACAACAGACTGATAAGAATATGATTGAGAGGGAGATTCACCAACACTACAATAATACAATGCTACGCACCAACGAATGATAGCGATGAGGAGGTCAAGGATGAATTCTATCAGCAACTGCAGAAAGAAATGGAAGATACTCCTAGATATGATCTTGTTATAGTAATGGGAGACCTCAATGCGAAAGTTGGTACACACAATACATATAATGAAAGAACAATGGGGAAATGCGGCAGCGGAACAGCAAATGAAAATGGGGATAAACTAATAAGTTTCTGTAGCATTAACAACCTGGTCATTGGAGGAACACTCTTCCCACATAAAGAAATTCACAAATTAACATGGGAATCACCAAATGGTCGGGAAAGAAACCAGATAGACCACATCATGGTTAATGGTAGATGGAGACATGCATTACAAGATGTGAAGGTAAGAAGAGGTGCAGATGTGGGAAGTGATCACCATTTAGTAGTAGCAAAACTGAAAGTGAAACTAAGAAGGGCTGTACCAACTGTAACTACACAGAAAAGGTTTGACATCAGCAAATTGAAGGACGCCCTTACCAGAAAAGCTTTTGCGGCCGACATAAAGAAACGATATCAATTTGCCAAAAGTCAGGAAAAGACATTGACTGATGATATAGACCAGAATTTCAACACCATTTCAACAATATACAAAGAAAGCTGTAAATCATGCTTGGGATTCCAGGAAAGGAAGAAGCAAGACTGGATAACACCAGAAACATTAAACACCATAACGATGAGAAAGGAAATGAAAAGAAAGAAAACAGAAGCGAAGTCCCCCAGGTTAAAGCAACTATATAGCGAACAGTACAGTCAGCTGGACAAGGAAGTTAAACGCCAAACCCGAGCCAACAAAAGGAATTTCCTAGACGATCTTGCAAGACAGGCAGAGGAGGCAGCACTGAGAAATGAACAAAGCACAGTATACAAAATAACTAAATTCATCAGCGGAAAACGAGGTGCAAACAATATTACATTAGTAAGAGATAAGCAAGGTAATCTCATCACGACAGCAGAGGGACAGGAAACAAGATGGGCAGAGCACTTCAGAGAAACTCTGAACAAGGAACCACCAGAGACACAGCTGAATGTTCCTGAAGCAGAAAACGATCTAGATGTGAATACAGACATTCCACGAAAAGAAGAAATCATCACAGCAATCAAAGGGTTAAAGAACGGCAAAGCTCCGGGCCATGATAACTTAAATGCAGAGCTATTTAAGACAGACCCTGAGCTAGCAGCAGAACTATTAGAACCACTATTTGCACAAGTCTGGAAAACGGGGACAACACCATCAGAGTGGAACAAAGGAATAATTGTCAAGTTGCCCAAGAAGGGAGATCTTGCAGACTGCATTAATTCGAGAGGAATCACTCTTCTCTCAGTTCCCAGCAAAATACTAGGCAGGATAATTACACAGAGAATTTCAAAGGCAGTAGATCACAAACTGAGGAAGGAACAAGCAGGATTTGGAAAGAATAGAAGATGTGTAGATCATATATTCACTCTCATGAACATTATAGAGCAGTGCTCAGAATGGCAAAGACAGCTTTACATTAATTTCGTTGATTTTGAAAAGGCTTTTGACAGCATACATAGGGACAGTTTATGGAAAATACTGAGGGCTTATGGAATTCCAAGCTGCATAGTGTCAATTATAAAAAGCCTCTATGCCAACTTTACGTGTAGTGTTGGGCAGAGCAACCTAACCTTTGAGGTGAAGACAGGAGTACGACAAGGATGCCCCTTGTCTGCCACTCTATTTTTAACAGTCATAGACTGGGTGATGCGCCAGACAACAGAGGGCAGTCCAAGAGGAATAAGATGGACAACATTTTCTACATTGGAAGATCTGGAATATGCAGATGACATTGCACTACTAGCACATTCACATCAACACATCCAGGAAAAAACGGATAGACTTAACAAGTTTAGCCAGCAGGTGGGCTTGAACATCAATTTAAAGAAGTCTGAGGTCATGACGCTCAATGTGAGCAACCCTGAGACCATATCAGTAAGGAATAAGCAATTGGTACAGACAGATACCTTCACATACCTAGGAAGCATAGTAACACCAGACGGATGGGCAGGCAAAGACATCAACATCAGAATGAATAAGGCAAGAACAGCCTTCTTTAGCCTAAACAACATCTGGAAGTCCTCCCAATACAGCACAAGCACGAAATTAAGATT
>JAMPIV010001285.1:25000-112173 GCA_024509875.1 Oreohelix idahoensis | reverse complement strand
AAAAAAAAATTAACCTAGTGCACACATAAATGTACTGTGGTAAAGTGGGATGATATAAATATTTATCGGGGACTTAGTGTGCTGACTGAGATCAGCTGTGAAGGTATCTGTATCTAATAAGTGTGATGTATTACAGGTGACCTTACTTGCTACCACATTTATATCTCAGTCAGAATTATTCTGGAATATTGTGATGACTACGTTGAATGTCTAGGGTTATGCAAATGATGAAGTGTAAGTCACAACAACAACAGACACATAAACAATTTAATTTATTTCACAGCACTTTACAACACTGTGACAATCACACACATGTAACACTCTATAAGATCATCTTAACTGAGTCAGTTTTAAAAGTCAAATATATCTATGTATTAATTCCTTTACATAGAGATATCCTGATTCAACTACACAGTGAACCAGGAATCACAATCAATTATAATTACAAGTAGTATGTACACAGTTTATCAATATAATCTTGGTATTGACATATTTTATTATTCTTATCTTCTGTGTGTAAGTTGTGAAGTAGTAATATGAGTTAATACTGGTTTTGTTTTTCAAGCTAGAGTGTTGTTTGTCCTCATGACATCAAGTGTTTGATCCTTGTGGAAATATTATTGGGAAAAATTCACAGTTCCTGTCAATTTAAACAGTTTATAGGCCCTATTTATTTACTGTCAATTTTAGAGGGGGGGGGGGGGGGGGGGGGCACATATTGTTGAGCTCCTTTGGCCACAAATTCTTAACTTTCGTGATGACTGCAGGAAAAGACTCCTCTGCTCGATTACTTCAATGAGTTCTGGAGCCACCTCACTGGTCGCTATCTGGACCAAGGAGTATGCTGTCAGCCTCAGGATTCAGCACAACTCAGGCCAAATGCTGCCTCAATGACTTAGGACCACCGTCCCACAATTCATGGAAAAATAAACAGTTTCGTTGACTGGCAATGAATAGGCACAACTTCCGATCTGCCTCTGTCCCAGGCTTTTATTTAGAAAAAAATATGCACTGGTGCTCAACGCACTGTTTCTTAGTAGGTTTATTACAAGATGTGGCCCGGAACAGACGCCCTGAATTGAGTATATTGGCAGCTCTAACCAATCATGCCATGTTTACCTACTTTTCAAAAAATATTACCCTTCTCACGTTTCCCCTAACAACTAAACTAGTATTTGCAGTCTAAATAATCGTGTTTAGTCTTACATCTCATTCCCGCCAATCAAATAGGAGTTAACATGGTAGGCTATTTCCGTAACGTAATGTTTTTCAAACACGTTATAAAAAAATTTTATGAGCAGAAATGATTCCATGCTGTCAGGCACCCCCACTATTGTATTTTGGCCATAACTATTTTATTAACAGACTAAAGGCGTAACACATAACATATTCTTGGTTAGCAAGTCCGGCCGTACAATAATATATAAGTTAAAGTGAGCTACATGGCGGCGTTCAAAATATGTGTTTTCCAAAGATAGTCGTATATTTGTTCTTTATTCCTTTTCGTTGTTTAGAACCGCCACCTGTCCTGCCTTTTCCACTGTTATGTCATACTAAAGTCAGGAGCTTAGATGTAAATCAGTAGAATTTCATATTTCCTAATAAGCATTTTTCATGTTTTTAAACCTGATTCTTGTAGTAGTAGTGTTTTTTTTATCACTGACTATTTGAAAAAAAGTTAGTGCTTCATGCCTTACGCATGGGTTTTGCGTTCACTTTTGATCGCGAAACGCGTGTTAGTGTTGCATGCTTCCTGCCTTCAGTCGTCCCTCTCTCTCTATCCTACTTTCATCTGTCTTTTAGTTACGCCGTGTATAAAATGGAATGAATGAAATATTAAATCTAGGTCATCACTCAGCGCCTATCTCAAGGTTTTTCTAAGAAATGCAGTACCCGTTTTATTTTTTTGAAACGCGTGTAGTGATGCAGTAGGCTTTTACTATCAACGTGAAAACGTTACGATTTGCAGACGAAGCAGAAAAAGGGGGATTTTTGTACGCCATTGTGACAGCACTGTTCTCTTTTACCTTTTCTCTTTCCTGTTATTGAAGTAATTCGTTAGGGGTTTCATTTACTTTTTAATTTATATATGGGTATTTAGAATGTCTCACGACAGATTCTCCCCACTTAAAACAGACGTTATATGTCAGTCTATAATTCTATATACACATAGAGAAATTTATTTTTATTTCTGGGGCTTACGGTGATTCTCATCACACGGATGGCGGCTTAAAAAATCCGCTCCCAGATTTGTTTTTCCAGATATATACTCTATGCTAAACTCAAATGGCTGCATCAATAAGGACCAACGGAGTAATCTCGAGTTCTCATGCCTAGCCTGTGCTAGAAACGACAAAGGTTTGTGATCCGTTTGCAACTTAAATGCCTTCCCATACAGATAAATATTGAATTTCTTTATCGCCCATATTACTGCAAGACATTCTTTTTCGCTAGTTGAGTAGTTGGTTTCAGCTTATTCAACTTTCTGCTAGCATATGCCACTGGGCTTAATTCCCCATCCAATGCATCTGATCTCTGTAGCAGAGTTGCACCTAACCCAATATTACTGGCATCCGTTCTTACAATGAATTCTTGACTTAAGTCAGGTAATTTCAAAATAGGTTTGCTTGTGAGCTTTTCCTTCAATTCATGGTAAGCCATTTCACATTGTGGTGTCCATGTAATTCGATCTGGATTTCCCTTACGTGTCAAATCAGTTAACGGTGCACATATGGAATTAAAGTTTTTGATATACTTTTGGTAGAAACCACATAATGAGACAAAGGATCTCACGTCTTTTTTGGTTTGTGGTCTCGGGGCTTTCTTTAGTTTCTCTAAATTCTTTGGGTCAGGGGTCATGTTTCCCTGATAAACTGTGTGTCCCAAGAATTCCAATTCTTTACATCCAACGCAACATTTGGTTGGTCGGGCTGTTAAATTCGCTTCCCTAAGTCGATTAAACAGCATGTTCAGAGAGTCAATGTGTTCCTCAAATGTTTCTGTTGCTATAAGGATATCATCCATGAAATTTGTAATGCATGGATTATTCAGAGGGTCCAATAATTTTCTCATCATTCTAGAGAAGACACTAGGCGCATTCTTCAATCCAAATGGCAATCTGTTAAACTCATAGTGTCCCTCTGAGGTACTAAAAGCTAGGTATGGTCTAACCTCAGGTTTTACTGGAATCTGATAGTATCCTTTACTCAGATCCACTTTTGAGAAATATTTAGCTTTATTTAGCCTGGCAAACAACTGATTTGTATCCGGCAATGGATCCACCTGTCCTTCTGTAATAGCATTCAGTCTCCTGTAATCTATACAGAGTCTATGTTCTCCAGAGGGTTTCCTTAAGAGCACCACACCGGAACTGTACGGAGATTCACTGTGTGAAATAATTCCTTCCTTCAACAAATAGTCTATCTCTTCCTTCAAAGCTTTCTCCTTAGCAAAAGGAATCGAATAGGGTTTCATACAGACAGGTGTGGAGTCTATCAGTTTCATATCATATTCCATTAAGTTCGTATGCCCTGGTCGGTCTGTGAGCACCTCTGTATGATTATCTAGAACCTGTTTCACTCTCTCTCTTTCTGATTTTTCGTTAAATGTGTACTGATTTTCACCTGTGCCGCTGTCTCACAGGGGTGTAATGGATATTCAAATGATGAAAGTGGTTCCTTTTTCATCTCCATGGCAATGGACAAGGTCAACAAGTGTGTCTCTTCCTGATTTTCTCTTTCCAAGTATTTCTTCAGGAGATTCACATGATAGATTTTTTCTTTCCCCTTCTTATCTATCTTATAATTTGTTCTAGACACCTTCTCTAGAACTGTATATGGACCTTGCCATCCAATTTGTAACTTATTCTGACTACCGGGTAGAAGAAGCAGTACCTTCTCTCCCACAGCCAAATCTCTGTTTTTAGCTTTCCTGTTATAATAGGCAGCATGTTTCTTCCTGGCTTGTCTCAAATTTTCATTGGCAAGTTTCCAGCCAGTTTTTAAACGAGTGGTCAGCTCATTCACATATTGGTATGAGGATGTAATATTTTCCTCTGCCTTTTCATCAGTCCACGTTCTTAACAGCGCTTCCAGTGGACCTTTTATTGGCCTTCCAAATAATAATGTTGCCGGGGCCATTCCGGTTGAACTATGGGGTACCTCCCGATAAGCAAAGAGGGCGGCGTGAAGGTACTGATCCCATGTATCTGGTTTTTCGTGTGCCAACTTTCTCAGGATCGACATCAACGTGCCATTAAATCTTTCCACTTGGCCATTTCCTTGAGGATGGTACACACTACAATGGAAGTGTTTGGCCTGGAAGATCCTGAAAACTTCTTCTGTTAGTTTCCCCCTGAACTGAGAGCAATTATCAGTCAAGATTTGATTGGGAAAGCCTAACCTTGTGAAAATTGTGAGCAATGCCTCTGCCACATGTTTAGAGTCAATGGATGACAGGGCTACCGCCTCTCCCCACATAGAACAAGTGTCCACCAGAGTCAGAATGTAGCTGTTCCTCCTCTTGGTTCGAGTGAGAGGTCCCACAATGTCCACGGCAACTCTCTCAAAGGGTGTTCCCACTATGGGCATTTCTCCCACAGTTGCTGGTGCAGTCCAATGCTTAGGTGCTACTCGTTGGCACTCTGGACAGGATTTTACATATCGTTTGATATCTTCAGTTATCCCTGGCCAGAAATAGTGACAAGCTATACGCTGTCCTGTTGCGCTGATCCCCATATGACCACTGAAGGGAATCGCATGCCCTAGTTCCAACACTTTAGTCCTATATGAAGTGGGAAGGACCAGCTGTCCGTGACCATTGGATTCAGATCCAGCCTTCCTATAAATCAGTTTGTTCTTCATATAAAATTCTCCCTTGCCTGGAGGTGTGTGTGATTTGGGCAACTTCTTGAAACACGGCTTGAGTGTTTTGTCCTCCGCCTGTGCCTTCCTCATCTCATCTGGATGAGTATTTATGGGATTATCCTCCTCCTTTTTTAGACTGTGATCTGGTCTGCACTGTCGCCAATATCACAGGTCTCTTGGGATTCCCCAAGAAGACATATCTACACCCCAATATCAGAGGGTAGATTGGCTCATTTATCACTGCTGCTTTTATGATTCCTTCCACATATCGCGTTTTCACCTTTATCCGGGCGACGGGAAGTGTCATGGTAGCTACATCCTTGGTTGCAGTTTGAATCTCCACTGTTTCTGTGGTGTATTGATCGGCCTGCACCAGGTGAGAACTCACAACGGAATCATAATCTAAACCTGTATCATATAAACACCGTATTGTGATACCATTACAGATGACATCTTCACACACTGGGGGGTGGTATGGTTCCTGTAGTTCCGCAGGTTTGACCTTTTTTCCCTTTTTCCCAGATGTCATAGCAGCACAATGAGGAGGTTTCCTTCTACAATGGTCAGTGTCACGATTGTTCATCTTACAATTTTTACACCATCTCTTTCCTTGGTTGAAAGATTTTCTTTCATCATATTTCCTTTCATCGAATTGTGGGGTTTTATTTTTATTGTCATACCGTGGCCTATCAAATTGGTGCCTACCTTTGTTTTGATCTCTGGGATCAAATTTATTAAAGTTCTGTGGTGCCTTAAAATTGTCCACCTGTTTCTTTTTATTACCTGTTACCTCTGCCTGAGCCGCTTGATACCTTTCAGCAACATTTAGCAACTCACCCAGCCTCTCTGCACCTTGTTCCATGAGAAACTATCTCAGGTCTGGAGCCATGGACTCTCTTAATTGTTCTATAAGGACCATTTCCTTAAGATCTTGGGTTTTCCCCAGAGAAGTCCATTTCTCCAAGTATGTCTCTAACCGTGCAGAGAACTGGTGATAGGTTTCACCTGACAGTAGTTTAGCGTTCCTAAATTTTTTCCTATAAAATTCTGCGTTCTTTTCATATCTTAACAACAGAGCCTGCTTTAGCATGTCATAATTTTCTTGATCACTTCTGCTCATTTTGGCAAAAACTTCATAAGCTGCCCCACGAAGTCCTTGAGATAACTTTAAGCTCCACCTTTCTCTCTCTAACCCATACGTGGTAGCTAATAGTTCGTATCTATTTAAAAAGCTCTCAATATCATCGTCTTTCTCAACAAAATGATCTAAATGAAAATTCATAGCTGAGGTTGAGGCTCCCTGACTAGCAGTAGCATCGGAGGTAAAGGGACTGGCACCATTTTCAGGAGCATGGCCTTGAAACTCAAACTTCCTTAATCGTAGCTCATGTTCCCTTTGTAATCTCTTCTCCTCCTTTTCTGCTTCCTTCTCTGCAGTCAATCGCTTGTCTTCCCTTTCTGCAGCTAATCTCTTGTCTTCCCAATGCTTTCTGCTTCTAATGCTTTAGCCTCAGCCTCTAACTTTCTTTCGGCCTCTTTTTCTAATCTTCTTTCTTCCCGTTCAATATATTTGTCACATTCAGCAGTGACATAAGAAATCATAATTTGCCCGTCCATTCCTAACTCTTTCGCAGTCTGTACAGCAGCAGATCGAAATTTGGCCAGGTCCGCCATTTTCTAACAGGTAAATGTAAATAATATCTAACTAAACAATATAATCTATAATTATTTATTTAATGACACCACAGGCACTGAGAGCTCAACCTTATTTAATTCCACCCAGGGATACCTTTTAATTCTTATAATTCCCAATATATATAACAGGAGAAAGTTCAATATCCCGGACCGGACCCCAATATATGTGGTAAAGTGGGATGATATAAATATTTATCGGGGACTTAGTGTGCTGACTGAGATCAGCTGTGAAGGTATCTGTATCTAATAAGTGTGATGTATTACAGGTGACCTTACTTGCTACCACATTCATATCTCAGTCAGAATTATTCTGGAATATTGTGATGACTACGTTGAATGTCTAGGGTTATGCAAATGATGAAGTGTAAGTCACAACAACAACAGACACATAAACAATTTAATTTATTTCACAGCACTTTACAACACTGTGACAATCACACACATGTAACACTCTATAAGATCATCTTAACTGAGTCAGTTTTAAAAGTCAAATATATCTATGTATTAATTCCTTTACATAGAGATATCCTGATTCAACTACACAGTGAACCAGGAATCACAATCAATTATAATTACAAGTAGTATGTACACAGTTTATCAATATAATCTTGGTATTGACATATTTTATTATTCTTATCTTATGTGTGTAAGTTGTGAAGTAGTAATATGAGTTAATACTGGTTTTGTTTTTCAAGCTAGAGTGTTGTTTGTCCTCATGACATCAAGTGTTTGATCCTTGTGGAAATATTATTGGGAAAAATTCACAGTTCCTGTCAATTTAAACAGTTTATAGGCCCTCTTTATTTACTGTCAATTTTAGGGGGGGGGGGGGGGGGGGGGGGGGGGGGGGGGACATATTGTTGAGCTCCTTTGGCCACAAATTCTTAACTTTCGTGATGACTGCAGGAAAAGACTCCTCTGCTCGATTACTTCAATGAGTTCTGGAGCCACCTCACTGGTCGCTATCTGGACCAAGGAGTATGCTGTCAGCCTCAGGATTCAGCACAACTCAGGCCAAATGCTGCCTCAATGACTTAGGACCACCGTCCCACAATTCATGGAAAAATAAACAGTTTCGTTGACTGGCAATGAATAGGCACAACTTCCGATCTGCCTCTGTCCCAGGCTTTTATTTAGAAAAAATATGCACTGGTGCTCAACGCACTGTTTCTTAGTAGGTATATTACAAGATGTGGACCGGAACAGACGCCCTGAATTGAGTATATTGGCAGCTCTAACCAATAATGCCACGTTTACCTACTTTTCAAAAAATATTACCCTTCTCACGTTTCCCCTAACAACTAAACTAGTATTTGCAGTCCAACTAATCGTGTTTAGTCTTACATCTCATTCCCGCCAATCAAATAGGAGTTAAACATGGTAGGCTATTTCCGTAACGTAATGTTTTGGCCTTTATAAAGGACTTATCTTAGAATGTTGCTGCTGATTCTTATATGCACAAGTCAGGACCACAAACTTTATAGCTCCTGACTGAGAAGATGGGGTCTGGTTCCAGTGAATACGAGCACGATAATTTGTATAGTGAGTGCTAGGTTTGTTTTGTTCTTTATTAAGAGATTTAAAAAAAATTAATACACAATGGACGAAAATAAAATGAAAAAATGGACGAACTTGAGTTTAAAATGGAATTTATTTCTTTTTTTCGGGAATATCCATTGTGCGTATTTGTGGGGACTATTCTATGAATATTTCTCACAGTCAGATTAGAAAAAAAGTTTATAAATTAGTTTCAATGTACGCCATTTTTTATTTAACGGACGTTTTATTTTAGTGAGCATGGGGGTAGAGGTGGGGTGCAGAGGGGGGTTGTTCTAACCTTGCCTAGGGCACAAAATGGCCTGGCACCAGCATTGCTTGCATATAAATATAACAATAAATGTAAAGCTAGTTTTTATAGGCTAAATTTCTTTTAAGTATTTCTATTTGATATATATTGTCTTTTAGATTTTATTTTACCTAAACATTTTAAAGTTATTTCTATAGATGTTCTATGTTAAAAAGTATTTCTAATTTGATGTAACTTAGTTCTTTGTTTTAAATGTTATTTTACATAAAAGTCATTTTAAAGACGTGTTAGCTAATTTTTGTAGTACTCTTTTAAGTTATAAAAAGTCTATTTAGTAAGTCTTAAAGTATATTTCTATTTTAGGAACTAAAGTCGTTTTTGTAAGTCTAAAATAGTATGTTTTATTAGTCGCTTTAGTAACTCAAAAAATTATGTTTCTATTTTGGGAATAAAAGTCGTTTTAGTAAGTCTTAGTCTATTTCTATTTAGGATGTCTACAAGTTTATTTCTATTTTAGGAATTAAAGTCGTTAGTAAGTCTAAAAGTTTATTTCTATTTTAGGAATTAAAGTCGTATTAGTAAGTCTAAAAGTTTATTTATATTTTAGGAATAGTCTAAAAGTTTATTCACAATTTATAAATTTTAGTCAGTCGAAAATTTTAGTAATTAAAGACATCTTATGTATAACTTACACAAAATTTACTAAAACCAAAACCTATTAAGAAAGTAGATGTTTTGAATGGCCCTAAAAAGGACCTTAAGAAAAAAAAAGATGAAAAACTGAGAATTTGACTCAGATCAGAGGTAGAGCGTTATGGCTTGACGAACGCTATTCAGCGCCTGCGTCGAGATCTTCTGCGCCTGCGTCCACCGCTTCTCTTCCTCCCTGTACTCCTCTTCCTCCCTGTACTCCTCCTCCTCCTGCGGCTTCTCCTCCTGCGGCTTCCCCTCCTGCGGCTTCTCCTCCTACGGCTTCCCCTCCTGCGGCTTCTTCTGCGGGTTCTCCTCCCTCGGCTTCTCCTCCTGGAGCGTCGCCTCGTCCGGCGCCCGCTGCTTCGTCGTCGTCGGCGCCTTTTCCGAAGAAGCAGGACGTCTTCCTCATCCAATGTCGACTTCCGACGACGTCTCTTACTTCCAGCCTTGTCTTCATCGTCGGCGGTTGGAGTGTATCTCGCACCTCGTTTCTTGATCTTCCCCTCACGAACGGCGCGGTCCAGTGCCATCTTGATTTGGCGGCTCAGATCTCGGGTAGAAACAGTTGATGCCATTTTGGAGGCGAAGAACTTCTTCAGAGAAGTCAGAGACGAGCCTCTGGCCTCACGGAGCGAAACAATAGCTTCTAGAACTGAGTCTAAGGTAACACGAACATTGTTCTCGCTAGCGTGCTGATTCGAACTAGACTCGGACGCCATGATTTCTAAGATAAGTCGCTAGGACTCGATGAGAACGCCCCGGAACGTTGTATTAATAATTTGCCGCAGACGTCCGAGAAAGCTGAAAAAAGACATCGCTTCTCGGCCTTTTGACTAAGATCAAAGTGTAGTATTATTGGCTTCTGATTGATTTGTCTTGTCGATGCAAATTTTTATAGATATTGAAAAAGACTAGTGCCATTTACTAGCACAAATTAAAACATAATTATATCGCAGCTTAACGAAACTGGAGCATGCTCATTTATCAGATATATTTTTTAAAGAAAATGAATACACCATGGTCGAAAATAGAATGAAAAAGGACGAACGTGAGTACAAAATATAAGAATAAAATTATTATAATAGGGAATATCCGTTGCGCGTATTTGTGCGAAACTTTCTGTGAAGAAACACGAGTGAGAAGTGTGCAGTGGTTGTGTAAATTAAGAAGATCCTGAGATGTACGTATAACTAAAAAGAGTAAAAAAACATAAATGCAAAATGTTACAATATTATTTACAATATATCACAATTTTGATATGATATCAGAAATCGGATTTGCCAAAAGTTTTATTATTCAGTGAAAGATATCTATGCCAAATACCATGTTCATAGACCAAGAAATACGCAAGTTATTAGGAAATTAGTAACATAACTAAGGTTCTGAGAAATTAATGATTTTCTTCGTAGGAAAAGAACAATATCTTCACGAACATACAATTTACAAAATCAATATACACCTACTTAGTATATGCTCTGGCAAATTAAATAGATATATTTAGATTTAGGAGAAAATAAATTATCAGAACAAGGACTAATCCACATTTTTATTTTTGTCCTATTTTGACTTTAAATGCGCTATAGCTCCTAGAGCCCCTTGATGTATAGAGCCCCTTGATGTATATACGCCAACTAAAATTTGGCCGCCATTTTCGGATGTACCCCGTATTGCATGAAAATGGACCCAATCGCGAGTTTCAGACCCAATTTGCATTTTCGTTTAGGTTAACTAATAATTTGAAATAAAGTTAGATGCAAATACAGTAGCACATATTTGTACTATTCTTTGTATGTCAACTAACAAAAAAAAAAAAAAAAAAAAAAAAAGGAACTAGTTTACTTACCGGTTTGTTGAATAGAATAAGTAGCGTGAATTTTTAACACATACTCCGTTAAATTTTATATTCCGTCAGAATTCCACTATTTGGCAACAAATATTCCGTTAGAATTGCAACACTTAGCAAAACATACTCCCTTCGAATTGAACTATTTACCTAGTTTGAAATGGGGAAATTGGTGAATGACTGTTGTAGACACTGACAGTTTTACTGGATCCAGATGATAACATCAGATTTTGTTTTCATTAAAAATGCGACAACGTATAGATAGTTTTAACAAAATCTAATTATATATTTTGGACCGGAGATTTTATTATAATTTTACTAGTTAATATTAGTGGCTGGGAATGTGAAGGTCTGATGCTGTTCTTACAATGCATATGACTTTTAACAGATGAAAGTCAATGAAATATCTGTTAAAGTCAGTTATATAACTAGAACCACCAGGCCTTTACACCCCTCCACTTTAATATTATTCTTGTTCAGAGTTTCTTCTTGATTTTGTTTGTTTGTTTGTTTTTTGTTTATTTATTTAACGTATTAGCATAATTGTGATTGTCCCTATTTACAATGATTTGACAAATTTGATGCTTTTTTCTCATATCGGCAGTTGTTCATATTATTTGGAATTGAAAACAATATATATCCTAATTATAACCCATCAGAGGTTGAACGGGATATTTTTCTTCATTAATTTAAAAAAAAAAAAATCTTACTCGATGCTTATTCTCGTTACAAGTCCTGGTATTGTCCAGCCGAAAATGGCGTCTACGTCGTTCAGCCTCGTTTTCGATTCTGACATAGTTGGCGTAACTCTCTATAGATCTAGGGGCACTAGTCTGTCCCTTTAACCACTTAAGGCCAGTTTCTAAAGTTGCAGGCGCCCCGGGCGAAAACTACACTTTGGCGCCCCGTGTAACATGTTTGAAGCATATCACTCTGGATTTCTACCACGAAACCAAAGTAGATAATACTAAAGTAAGTGCTTGCCGTGGGGGCCTTAGCCAAATTTGCTGGTACCTTGCCCTGCCAAAGACTACACCGCCTCCCCTTTATGCTTTCATATGCCCTGTTTAAAGCTCGTGATCGGTTGTTTTTTTTTTTTTTTTGTGGGTGTCTTCTTTGGCGTTGGGGGAGAGTTGCACAACATCAAAAGAGTGAAAGAAGAGAGAGACAATTTACGAATCCTGTTAGAAGTGACGATAATGAGACACAGGAGTCCTGATAACACCTACTGCGACTGTTTGATGTCCGGTGTAGGCGAAGTATTTACACGACTTCAAACGCCAGATGGATTTTTAATTTGAATCTCAGCGCCAGTGTTGCCACAGCTGGGTATTTTTTTTACTAGATCTGGGTGTTTTGGGTTCCGTCTGGGTATCTGGGTATTTTCCCCCCCAAATCTGCATTAATCTGGGTATATTTGACAATTGACATTTACAATGTATGTATATTCTGTGCACTGAACATTATACAATATAATTATATTATAATTAAATGTAAAAAAATTATGTGCTGTATATTTTTTATTCCACTTAAATGTAATTCTTGTTTTTAACCACATCAATGACATTGATTTTTTTACTCGTTTACACCAGCTATCTATTTCCTGTTATTGTGTTAATGGCTGTCATCTACAATACTCAGTCATTTTTGCGATGTGTTTTAAAGTATTCTTTTTAAATTTTAGACAAGCGATGATGAAGGTACGCTAGGTAGTTGTAGCAGCATGACGACACACACGCCACTGCGTAAAAAAGTGAAGCCATGGTATCAGCAGGCTTTTTGTGAGGAATGGCTAACAGACAGCGAACTAAAGGATTGGATAAAGCCGGACTCTGGCAATCGCTATGCTGCGATTTGTACGGTCTGTTCCTGTACATTAACTAATGCCAACAAAACAGCTTCATTGACACATAAAGGCACACAGAAGCACATGAAAAACTTCGAAGCCAAAAGCAAAACTCTGAACATTAACAAGTTTTCATCAAACCAAAAGAGCACTGTCTCCAAGACAAAATTGCTAAAGCGGAGATACTGTTATCGGCTTTAATGTTACTGTTAAAATATCTAACATATCTCATTTTCTAGAGTTCAAATATTGGGGTGTTAATAAAATCATTTTTATATAATTGTGAATTTTTGGTAATAAAAAATAAAATAAAAATGATGCAATAAACGCAAATAGGTAACACACAGCTTATTTGTGCTAAAGTTGCACTAAAAGATTGTGTAAGCATCGTTTATCCCGTGTATTTGAGGCATAAAATAATCTGGGTATTTCTGGGTTTTTTAAAAGAAGAAAATCTGGGTTTATCTAGAGAACTTGAGTGGCAACCTTGCTCAGCACATCTTCTTTACTTGCAATGGATTTCGTCAATCTGACAGAAGTCTGATAAACTTGTCCCTTTGCCGATCAAGTGTGAGGACCCCTGTGGAGAGAAAAAAAAAATACCCCGTGGGAAGTCTTGTTGCCCGTTCAAGGATAATCATCATCATTCTTTTCGCTTCTTTAGTAGCATGCAACTATTGCTGTAGCGGGTCTCCTTCTGGTCTCCTTGCTGTAGCTGGTCTCCTTCTGGTCTCCTTGCTGTAGCTGGTCTCCTTCTAGGAAGCTTTCACGCGTATTTACATAATTTTGTGACAGGGAAAAGGCACATTCAAATTAGACAACAAATGTGTCACAAAGACACCTGGAAAATCAAGTTACAGACAAGAGAAGAATACAAAATGGATATAAAAACGAAGCCACATTTCTAATTTCCCCTTCTCTTTCCTCCTCCATCATCATCATCATCATCTTTGTCCTTTGCGCTTATGACAGAGAAAGAAGACTCCACTGTAGCTGATCCTCTTGCAGGAAACAAGCGCAAGACATTGACATATTCCTGCAGGTGTAGCAATTTGTTTTATATGATGCAGTTGCCAAATCCATGCAGACCCCCCATACCAGTCAAATGATAGTCTATTACCAGATACAGCCGTAGGGGAGTGAAGTGTTGGAGACATGATTACATTAGGTGCAGCTTAATGAGGTGGGGTGACCAGTTCCTGTCCTTCCTGCCTATGCCTTCTCTAGGGTGCGGTAGTCATATTCTTTCTGTGTCTCATAAGAGACCGCCCGGGAACTACGAAAAAGTGGGGGGGGGGGGGGGCCTCTTTCCTCCTCCGCACCACGTCAACTTCAAACGCTACTATTATCAACATTATATCCCCATCGGATACGGCAGGGTTTGCTTGGTGTAACATCCAGAATGATGAGTTATAGAACGCAAAACCCAAGCCTCAATGTTTACTTAACTTATCAAGAGCCATATAAATATTTAAATTTAACAACGAGGCGTTCGACTTCAAGCGTGCTCGATGACCATGAGACATGCGCATTAAACGTTCGTTCACATTTGCGTGACATACAGACTGTAGCTGGGGTTCGATGTACCATTTTCATCACCCTTCTGCTCCCTAATGTGACGGTATTGCCTCCCCTGCTTTGCAGTAGTGGTCCAACAGTGGCCAAAACTCAAGAGTATCTATTATAGGCTTCAATGGAGTCTATCTTTATACATGATTACTCTTGGCAGAAATGTAGATAGAAGAGTAGTAAAGCTTCTATCACATGGGAGTCTTCACATGATATTCAGATAAGCGAAAACAATGCTGGCTGTTGCTGAGCACATTAATTCTGTAATCTGCCGACACCTTTTATGGAGAATTTACGCAATGGTTTATTCTAGCTCGTTAAGCCCCCACCGCTGAGTTGCTCAGTGGAATTATTATTATAATATATATAGCTCTGTTTAGAGTGTGTGTATATTTGACTGAGACAAATATGCAGTAACTTTAAAATGATTAAATCGAAGTTAAATTTGTAACATTACAAATAACAAAATTTAATAATCACTTTAGGCTGCAAAAGTTGGAAAATAATTTTAATATTTGTGAAAAGGTTTTCATCACTTGAATGATATTTGATAAGAAGTTCAAGTGGCAGCATATAGGTTAACTTAGCTGCCAATGATGATTCTAATCCTCCTCCTGATGAGTAGGTTTTCTGTACACTGCTGTCACTCCTCTCTGGTCAAAGTTCAGGCGCCGCATGTTCCCAGGACGTCAAGGAGTAACGGCCAAGCTGGTTCTGCGTCGGTCTATAAGACCCTCTTATGATGGCGTCTCGCACAACGTCAGTCCACTTCTACCTTCACTTGGCTCCAGAGATAGTACTTTCTGCTGGTACTACCAATAACTATGATAGAAAAATAGAAACGACTGCTCTTCTGAGCATTGCGTTTTCCAACCCATAGTTATGGGTTCCAATCTTCCCATTCCACCATCCCATATCAGAATTTACCCTCGATGAGAATTAAATTTAATCCCTCGGGATAAAACTTCCTTTACATTTAAACTGAATAGCTTTAGCTTTACATTACATTTAAATGAAAAGGTTAAACGTACAGATATAATATGTTTTACATTTACATCTCCACTGTTTGAAAAGTGTTCACAATATAAATTCATTTATGTTTCATTTATATTTACACTCATGGAAAAATTTGAAACTTCTATTAAATGAATATGAAAATTTTCACATAGACATTTACACTGCTTGAAAGCTTGAAAACTTACACTAATTTTGAAGTGAATATGTTTATAGGGACATCTAGATACTGAGGTTGGCAGCCTCTATTGATTTTGACATCCAATAGCGAGTTTTTCACATTAAACTTCACATGGTAATATATACATATATATGTTAGTTCACATGTTAGTAAAAAATATGAAATGTAAATCACAACTTACACCAATCTTGGCTGCAGACTTGTTGCTCAGATGAATAAAAGAGACTAATCGTTCTCTTACACGCGTCTGGGATGTCTTTAATTTTACTATAGATTCCTCACTGAATTCGTGTTTTTCTTCAGTTTCCTTTTCCCGGTGTTTCTTATTAAATTGTAGAGATTTCATGTGCTTGGTAAGTCTTATCTGGTTCTCCAAAAAAAGGTCCGGTTAACAAAATGAATTATGAATCTAGTCTTCACTCTGGTTTGGTCTGATGTTGTCTTGGCGAGCGTGTAATTCACAGTGAACTAAAACTGAGAAATGGTCCGACTATATTCCCTCTCTTCCCTCTCCTTCGTTTGTTATGGAGTTAAATAAACGTTCCAATCATCTTCAAACAAGTTGGTTGTGGTACTTTCAAAATATTTCCGACGTGGAAAAATTTTGCAAAGGTCACGACTCCCATATATGGTAATATGCTGTCCGATGCCCTCGTGTACAAACTCACAGACAGATCGGTAGACACACATGACAACATGTCAACGTGTGTCACACAGACAGTATTGTTGGTGTATTAAGGATGACACGGAAGCGCTTATGTCATAAGTTCCGCCTCGTGCACGGGTTATCCGATGTTTCGCCAGACAAACAAATCTGGTTCTATTCAGCACTCCTGCCCGACACAAGCTTGGATATACAAGCCCCGTCGCTTGAAAAGATGGTCAGACAGATTGTGCGATAAAATATTGTCGCTGTCCGTCTAATAACCTGGCGTAACTTAACACGTCTTCGTGAAGCGTGAATGCGGCACAATAAGATAAGAATTACTTCCGTAGCAAATACTGCCATAAGGGAGTGGTGTGTTAGAGACTTTCCCCATGCTATGTCCAGCATAAAGAGTAAAATGTATGAAAGGGAAAAATGAAATGCCAAATAAAAGTGATCGGAGAGAAAAATGAAGAAGAAGAAATGATACTGCCGTAGGGCTGGAGGTGTTAGAGATTCCACAAAAGGACAGGGACAGACATTTCATCACACTAAGGAGCACTGGCCTTTAACAAACATATTCCAAGTCTTCCTGTCACGTACCATCACCTCAATGTCTTTCCATTCCTCTTTCATCTCTTTCATGTCTGTCTCCAGTTCTCTACTCTACGTGTTCTTTGGTCTTCTTCTACCTCTCTTACCATGGGGGTTCCGGAACAATGGCCTGCCTTGTAATGTCCTATCCATCCCCAGTGCCTTCTCGTTTTTTTTTTTTTTGTTTGACTGGCGCATGTCTGGTTCTTGTCATCAGTTCCATATTAGTGGTCTTATCATACACCACATATCATATATCGGCCACCATGACAAGTATGGAGAAACTAAGAGCTAGGGATCCAGACCTCCAGAACGATCCAGATTGGAACCAGGCCAGGAGGAAAACAGCCGGTAGGATTGTATGGCGCTCTCTCTAGCACACCTCTACACACCAGGGTAGAAGAGGAACGACTAAGTAAGTAAGTCATACATCACTTCTGTTCTACGCAAGCACCGATTTATGAAAGCCTCTGCAATCTTGGCTTTCAGAACATCTCACCACCCTCTATTCAAATACGAAAGAAAATAAATTCTAGATTGTATCATGTAAATGTACGTAAGAAAATAAACAGATTACATAATTTTTCATAAAGAAAACTTTATTCGGTATATAACATTCTTTAGTATCTAAATTACCTGTTTATCAGAAAACTTTCAAATAAATTAGCGAGGCCTGTGATTCTGCTTCTTCTTCTTTCTCTTCTTCCGTCCTTAGCCACCGACCGTCAAAGCAGTCAGTGGCCATTACGCCTAGTGGCGTCTTAGGGCAACAGCAGATAGGTTTTCTTTGCCATTGTTTCCCATCACGCCTATTGGCGTCTTTAGGGCAACGGCAAATCAATCCATTTGCTGTTGTTTCCGTAATCGAAGTGACTGGCAAACGGGTGATCAGCCCGTTGGTATTCTGCTTCTTGTCAGCCAATTATTTTATCCGCGGTACACATTTTAACAGAGAAACCAACATATCATTTTCACCGTCCAGTTTGTTTCATGCTCTGGATTAGACTGAGATCAAGACTGTTAGTACTTTCTCAAATCCTCAACTCTCGTCACTAAGACTTCTACTTTAGGAATATTTCAATAGGAGAATATAGTTATTTACTAAATATTCTTGATAAGCTTCTCACTGAGACTATGCTGACCCAAGATTGGGAAACCCCTTGACTGAAGTGTTATCTGTTTTTATGACTGTCTTTCAAAGCACATTTAATTCTTTGTTTTTCTGTACACTCGAAGACGTCAACTTGAATATGTTCAAAGAAAGCAGTAGTCAGCTTGAGGCCATTTCTATCTTCATAGAGCTTTTCCAGGAATGTTACTGATGATGGACATATGTGCTTTCTGTGTTCCTCATATGTTGGGCACCTTTGAAGCAGATGTTCAGCAGTCATTTATCAGTGCCACAGTCACACTCATCGGTAATTCCTATCATTAGCTTGTTGAATAGGTGGTATCTCAATCTGTTGTGGCCAGTGCGGAGTCTGAAGATTATCACTTGTTCTCTTTTATTGAGCTGGAAATATGCATCATTTTGTGTGTGGCCTAGATGTTCTGCTTCCCATTTGTTTCTGTATCTGCTTCTGATAAAACTCTTTTCCTCATCAAAAGTTATACTTGTAACGCCTTACAATCTGTTACCTTTGTCCACCACCTTTCCCTGTGAATCGGCTGGCTCCAGGGACGAGCTAATGGGTTCACTGGCTCGGGACGCCCAGGCTGAGGGGCGCCCATGCTGAGGGGCGCCCAGGCTGAGGAGCTCCAAAACTGTCCCACAGAAACAAAAAGTAAACACAATTGATCAGTAATTTGTGATAACTGTTTTTTTGTTTCTTGTTTTAAGCTGCAAAAATCGTTAAATATCAATTTGCTATTAGCGAACCACATTGAGGTAAGACTGTCACTACTCTCTCTCTCTCTCTCTCTCTCTCTCTCTCTCTCTCTCTCTCTCTCTCTCTCACACACACACACACACACACACACATATATACTCAGTTTGAATTTGTAAGTTTGTTGTTTAATGTCTGCCATAAGTTTTTGAGTGTAGCTTTGGCCATTCCTACTCTCTTCTTCATTTCTATTTCGCATCTGCCATCGTCTGTTATTATATGACCAAGACATGAGAAACTCTTGACTTGTTCCAGGATTTTGCCATTTATTCTTATCTTCTGTTCTGCTAGTTATCATAGTTTCATGGATGTTCTCCATCCTTAGTAATGTACAAAGTGTTCTATTCAAATTATAGATATCGTATTTGACGTTTACCCACCACATAACGTGACTTAGATTTAAATTCACATTATTTTCTTTGACAGAGCATCCGTGTGGACAACATAGGGGAGCGACTAAGCGTCCCTGAAGGTTACGAACGATGGTACTCAAAGGCAGGTAACTGTGGCGTGTGCGAGACTCCCATCAACCACCTGAAACAGGAAGCGGTAGTAATGATACAGTCAATACAACTAGCACAAACTACGACCTCGGCCACGAGCATACCGGCCCTTGTTGGCTCGTGTGGACATCTGTCTCATCAGAGAAACAGGTGAGTTCGAGTGAGGACGAGTGCCCGTGTCTTAAATGCGTTTTTGTTGGCACCAGTATTAAAATAGCCGCATGTAGTTTCCATGTATATTTTTTTAGACAAAGAAATAATAGAACTGCTGCTTCCTCAGGCATGTCGTAAAGGCCACTAATATGAGGTTGTTCATTAGGCTGGCAACCTCATAATGTAAAATTGATTGCTACAGAAACCAGAATGCTTTATGCAGGCTCCCTTAAAATAATACGAGTGATGAGACATAAGGGTCATGTACTCATCATCATGTAGCATGTCCTTTGCAGAACGTCGCTCTTATCACAGCCCGCCTGAAAGACTCTCGATCTCTAGCCAGCCCTCCTGCCTCCTCCATTGTCATGTTCAAGGTGTCTTCAATGTCCTGTGTCCACCGTCGTCTTGGTTGGCCCTTGCCTCGCCTTCCAGGTACCATACCCTCCATCACTGCTCTCTCTAAGCCACTATGACGTTTAATGTGGCCAAAATATTTCAGTTTCCGGGATATAATATTGTTTATAAGCCAGTTTTCCTCGATGTTCAGGTCGTGTAGGATGTCTATATTTTTCTTCTTCTTGGTCCAAGATATTCTGAGAATTTTTCTGTAACACTTTGCTTTGAAAGATTCGATTTTTTTCTTTAATGTTTGAGTAATGGTCCATGATTCACATCCATACGTTGCTACCGGAAAGATGCACGTTCTCAGAAGTTTTACTTTTATTAATTTGCTGGTGTTATGCCATAGGTTCTTCATTTTATTTAACCTCTGCATTGCTATGGCCAGTCTCCTTCTGACCTCTTTTGAGCAGTCTCCATTGTTTTTAATTATGGAGCCAAGATATTCAAAATTTGTGACATTTTCAATTTCCTCATCACTGATGGTAATTTTTGGTTGGCATCTTGTTTTATCTGTGGACATTATCTTTGGTTTTTTTTGTGTTCAGAAAAAGGTTCTGATCCTCACTGTGTCTTTTGACAGGCAGGATTAACTGTTCTAGTCCCTTGACACTGTTTGAAAGAATAACTCTGTCATCTGCGTACCTGAGTTCTGGGATCGCATTTCCACCAGTTGTGAACGGGTCATGTACTACAGTTTCCTTATTGTCTTTTCCCTGTTTATATATATATATTAATTCACGAGGCTGTTGTCATGGAGAACGCCTTCATGAATACTTTCCTTGTGCGTAGATGTCGTTTTTATTTCTTTTTTAGCCTCCTCTCTCGTTTAATAACCAAGTCATGAATTCTGTTTAAGGACATAGATATGCTTAGTATGTGTTACCTTATACTTATTGAAGGCTATTGGGTAACGAGTATATTAATGTGCTTCACTGGTCTTGTAAGATATTTTGATATAATAGACAACAGTCTAAACTGTAACGTAAGGAATGGCAAACTTGAATAATCTTGATCAACAGCTTGTTGTTCGTTTTATCACATTTAATATGTTACAATACAACATAAGTGTACTTCACTTCTTTTGAGAGCATATGATTGCTATGATGATCTGACGGTACCTCAGAAATACAAATGTGTTCAGTAGCAGACATAAGCAATAATGTCGTTGTGCCGGTTTAAAGTCAGAATGTCTATGTATCGTCTACGACGCCTTCATACTTTACAAATCCGTATTTATTCAAATCACTTACTGTCCATCTCCTTCAGCCACATACAATCAGGCACACATCATAATGAATTGAGTCAATTATCCTGACTCTGAAATATTTTTATAACAATAAACACTGGTCTGTCGCTCTCACACAAAAAACCGTACACTTTGAAAACACAAGCCAAACTCAACTGCTCTAACGATAACCTTTCTTCCCCCCAGCAGACCCTGTCCACGTCATAAACTCAATACCCGTGTGACACACATTTTACCACTCACACGCTTTCCCACTCGAAGTGTTTTCGCGTTCTGCTCCGTTGCGCACAGCGATGATTTACAAGCCTGTGAGCAAAGTGAGAGGTAACAGTATGCTTCTTTCGTAATATGGTTCTTTGATTAGGACTTGCATATTTGGCAATTTCCTTTAACTAAGACTTGCATATGTGGCAATTTCCTTTAACTAGGACTTGCACATTTGGCAATTTCCTTTAACTAGGACTTGCACATTTGACAATTTCCTTTAACTAGGACTTGCACATTTGGCAATTTCTTTTAACTAGGACATGCATATTTGTCAGTTTTCTTTGATTAGGACTTGCATATTTGGTAATTTCCTTTAACTAGGACTTGCATATTTGGCAAGTTCCTTTAACTAGGACTTGCATATTTGGCAATTTCCTTTAACTATGACTTGCACGTTTGGCAATTTTCACTGAGTGCGACTTACATATTTGGTAATTTTCTATTATTCGGACTTGCACATTTGGTGATTTTCTTTGATTAGGACTTACATACTTGGCAATTTTCATTAATTAAGACTTGCATATTTCGCAATTTTCTTTGATTAGGACTTACATACTTGGCAATTTTCTTTAATTAAGACTTGCATATTTCTCAATTTTCATTGATTTTGACTTGCATATTTGGTGCTTATCTTTGATTATGTTGATGTTGTTTTTGTTTAACTAGGGCTGCAGAGCCTTTCGCTCTTTAGCAGCCAATACCAAATTGAAGACTCCTTGGCAGAGGAGGCCCTAAAGTATTTGGCACCCGGGGCGGATCCTACCTGTGACATCCTCCACCATAAAGAACCACACCTGCACGTATATTTTTAATAGTACGTACTATCATAATAGTGTCCGATGACACCCATTAAAAGGCTGTCACCCGGGGCGGACCGCCCCCCTCGCACTCCCCTTAGTACGCCACTGCTCCTTGGTATTATCTACACTGTAGATCTAGGCTTTTCCTGTGGCTTTTCTGTCATTCCGCAATGTGTTGAGTTGCAGTCATGAGCTCTAGTTTCTCCATCTGGTCCCAAGCTAGGAGTAAGAAGTGTGTGGCATACTGTGCATTCCTCGCCATCCAAGGGGGCTTTCCAACTATGCAGAGCCAAAGTACTGTGCTCTGTTTCTGGGCTCTCCCAAGGAATTGTCACGTCCTACACAGAGTCACTTCTCAGGTCCCTCTGCATATCACTGGGTTCACAGTGAGATTCTCCTGCATGCAGTCAACCAGGTCAAAGCCAAAGAATCACGTTTTCGGCTCAAGTGACTTGTCCAAGCTTCGTGTGCAATGCTAGATTCTCAACAAATTTCACCACAGGGTAAACCCTGTAAATGTGTGGAAGATTTCAAGAGTCAATGAGGATGTAATTAGCCTCGCGGACAGAGATACACTTCCACATCTATATATTGTATCATTGTGCATAGCTGGTGGTCATATAGGATAACTCCAGATATGCCTCCATGCATCTTTGATTAGGCTACATACATGTAGCCTCCATGCATCTTTGATTAGGCTACATACAACATTCTCTTTGGTCATGGCTTATACTCCTCACGTAGTTCCTAGAGGTCTCTGAGGATACAAAGAAAGAAAACATGACTACTACTTCAGGCATATTGCAATTGGTGGTTAATATGAAGTCTTGTATGGGGATGGCAACCTTATCGTGTGTAACACATTGATACAGTAAACACAGTTGCTAGAACGAGTGAATGCTTTAGCGGAAGTTTATTGCAAGAGCGCTCTTGCAATACTGGCTTCATGCTCCATAAGGAAATTAATGATATGTTGTCTCTAATTTACCAGTTGTTACTAGGCTCTCTAATTTACCAGTTGTTACTAGGCTCTCTAATTTACCTGTTGTTACTAGGCTCTCTAATTTACCTGTTGTTACTAGACACTCTAATCAACCAGTTGTTACTAGGCTCTCTAATTTACCTGTTGTTTCTAGGATCTCTAATTTACCTATTGTTACTAGACACTCAACTCCGCCTATGCCGGTCCCAAGCCCGGATGAAAAAGGAGGAGGGCGGCCTGCATGGAGGCCGTAAGGAGGCAGCCCCTCCACCATGCAAAGGCACAACAGGCCAATCACCTGTTTGCTTTAAACCACGATTACGAGTAACACAAGAGAGAAAACCGGACTGATTCTAAAGGCGACGAACTGGAACGGACTACGGACTACGACTTATGGAACATGGAACACAAGAAGTATAAATGGGAAGGAAGAGGAGCTGGTGGAAGAGATGAGGAAAGCAAAACTAGAAATCCTGGCTATAACGGAAACAAAGAAAAAAGGACAAGGAGTCATGGATCTCAATGGCAACACGCTGCTCTACAGTGGTGTACCCATATCCGAAAGAGCTAAAGGGGGTGTGGGTTGCATTGTGGCCCAAAATAAAAAAGATAGTATCAAGGGGTGGAACTTTGTCTCAGAGCGCATTATGGTTGTGAAACTAAAAGAAGGAGAAACCATAGTCAACCTGGTCATAGTGTATGAGCCAAATGAGGATGAGAGAGCAGAGGTCAAGGAGGAATTCTTCGAGCTGCTTCAAAGGACAGTGGATGACTGCCTAGATGAAGTTATCATGCTCGGAGATTTTAATGCCAGAGTTGGAAATGACCATGCTAGATGGGGTGGAGTTATCGGAAGATATGGAGAAGATACTGTCAATGACAATGGAAAGCGACTCCTTAGATTCTGCAGTGAGCAGAATCTGATCATTACAAACACAAAGTTCCCCCATAAGCGCATACATGCATACACTAGATGTGAACCAACAAAGAATGAGGAGTCAGTGATCGACTATGCCATTGTTCGGAGAAGCTCATTCAAATATGTCCGAGATGCAAGAGTCTGGAGGGGGCCAGAGATTGGAAGTGATCACTACCTGCTAACAATCAAACGAACAACTGAAAGAGTTGCTCAGCCTAGGAACTGCTCAACATCACGCAAGAAACCAAGTAAACGAGCAGGAGAAATGAGCATTAGGACCTACAAGCTGAGAGAGCCAGAAATTAAGACAGATATCAGGGGCTTATTGCTGCAGCGGTGAGCAACACAGAAGAACAACCTGATGACTTGGAAACCCTCTGGATTAAATTCAAGGATATCATAAAGACAGCTGCTGCAGAAGCATGTGGTGAAGTCCGACTTGGGAACCAGAGAAAGAGGACACCTTGGTGGACAGAGGAAGTCAAGAGAAAATAAGAGAGAAGAAAATGGCATGGAAACAATACTTAGGAGCTAAAAACACAACAGGACAAATGGAAAAATATAGAGAATATGTGACACTCAGAACAGAAGTAAAGAACAAAGTGCTAGCAGCAAAACAGAAGTCCTGGGAAGAATTTGGAGAAAAGCTAGAAAAAGATGCACAAGAAAACCAGAAATTGTTCTATAAGACCCTAAAGAACATGAGGAAGGAAAAAACAATGCCCTCTCAAATTTATAAAGGACAAGCAAGGCAAATTGCTTACTGCCCCGAAGGAAGTAATGGAAAGATGGAAAGAATATTTCTCAGAACTCCTTGATGGTGAGCAAGGTCAAACATCAGAAATGATAACCGCTAGCACAGAAGAGGAAACCAATGGTGATGAAGATGACATAAAGATGGAAGAACTGAAGGCAGCACTGGAGAAAATCAAGATGGGCAAAGCAGCAGGGCATGATGGTATAACACAGAAATGGTTAAGTACATGGGAGCATCAGGCGACCTGTTACTCTTAAGGGTCCTACAGGCAGCATGGTGCAACAAGACCATACCAAAGGATTGGGAGATCGCCATCATAACACCAATTTTCAAAAAGGGTGACAATCGACAGTGTGGAAACCATAGAGGCATATCCCTTCTCAGTGTCCCTGGAAAAATCTACTCTAGAATCCTAGAGCAGAGACTCCGACGCCTAGCTGAGCCACAATTGGATGAGGTCCAGTGCGGATTCCGAGCAAACCGAAGTACTCAAGACCTAATCTTCACACTCAGACAGCTGAGTGAAAAGGCCCTTGAGTATAAGAGTGAGATCCATCTTTGTTTCATAGATCTGGAAAAGGCGTTTGACAGGGTCCCTTGGAGCAAACTTTGGGACTGTTTGGCAAGGAAGAATATTCCAGCACCTCTGATTCATGCTATACAGAGCTTCTACAAGTCTTGCAAAATTATGTGAGGACAGCAAACCATAAGTCAGAAGAGTTCAGGACCACCACTGGTGTAAGACAAGGTGATATCCTATCACCTTACCTCTTCATACTCCTTATGGACGATGTCATCAAGGCATGTAAGGAGAGAACAAGAAAGTATTCAGTGGGGTACTGGAAGATGAGACAGGTCTATATTTCAGAGCTGGCATTTGCTGATGATGTTGCCCTGATTGCTAAATCAGAGGCACATCTCCAATCCAACCTGCAAGTCTGGAAGGAAGAGCTGGAGAAGAGAGGGATGGTCATAAGCAGCTCTAAAACAAAATCCATGGTGATATCGCGAGAAGAAAGAAGACATCAGATTAAGCTGGGAGAACAGGCCCTGGAGCAGGTCGACCACTTTAAATACCTCGGAGCTAATATAGACCGAAAGGGAGGCATCAAAGAAGAGTTGGCCACTCGAAAAGCAGCAGCTGGGAGACTTTTTCAGGCCATAAATCGAGGATTCCTCAGCAAGAGAGAGGTTGGTAAGAAAACGAAGATGGCTGTATACCGCTCCACCTATGTCCCAGTCTTGACATATGGATGCGAGTCATGGGCAATGACTACAACCCATAAAAGCCAGATCCAAACCTCAGAAATGAGGTATCTGAGGAAGGTGGTTGAAGTAACAAGAAGAGACATGGTACGCAACCAGACGATACGTCAAGGCCTAAAATGCCACCCCCTACAGACCCAAGTAGAACAGTCCCAACTAAGATGGTTTGGCCATGTCTGCAGAATGGGAGAAGATCGGCTACCACGACAAGCATGGGAAACAAAGAGCAAGGATCCAGACCCCGAGGACGACCCAGAGTCCGCTGGGAGGACAACATTAGACAATCTTTGAAGGACCGAGGACTAGAATGGAACCAGGCCAGGAGGAAGACAGCCGATAGAATAGTCTGGCGCTCTCTCTTCCAAACCTCAACACCTCACGGTAGAAGGGGAACGACTAAGTAAGTAAGTAAGTACTAGACACTCTAATTAACCAGTTGTTACTAGGCTCTCTAATTTACCTGTTGTTACTATGTTACTAGGCTCTCTAATTTACCTGTTGTTACTATGTTACTAGGCTCTCTAATTTACCTGTTGTTTCTAGGTTCTCTAATTTACCTGTTGTTACTAGACACTCTAATTAACCAGTTGTTACTAGGCTCTCTAATTTACCTGTTGTTTCTAGGATCTCTAATTTACCTGTTGTTTCTAGGCTCTCTAATTTGCCTGTTGTTACTTGGCTGTATAATTTACCAGTTGTTACTTCGCTCTCTAATTTACCAGTTGTTATTAGACTCTCTAATTTACCTGTTGTTACTAGGCTCTCTAATTTACCTGTTGTTACTAGGCTCTCTTGTTTACCTGTTGTTACTAGGCTAACTTTTCAGTTTTTAACTAGCCTCTCTAATTTCCAGTTGTTACCAGGCTCCCTAATTTACCACTTCTCTCGATGTGCCCGAACAATATTGATTGTCAGCTCCTTATCTGGCAGATTAATGTCCAATAGGCAGAGTGATCAGAGCGCTTGCCTATCGCGGAAAAGTTACCGGGTTCGAAACCTGGTGGCGTCAAGCTCCAATCTTCCCAGCTGTAAATAGGTGCCTGACTCGGGAAAGCAAAGACTGCAAGGATAAGAATGGTCGCTTCATCTCATAAAGCTGGGCTTAATAGAGTCTTCTTCTGCGTTCAGTTTGTAGCCGTGCTACAGGCCTGTCGCCAGGACGAAGTCCACAGTCTTTTCCAGGTCAGCGAGGCAGCCCCATAGCTTCTGCTTGAGCTCAACACCCTCTGGCCAGGTCAGGCGTCGTGATTCACCATGGGGTGGGCAGATTTTGAGAATTTTTCAGGTGACTGGATTCCGGTTCCACATGGACATTCATTCGTATGACTTATCCTGAGTAGATCGAGGTGGCCTAGTATCCTGCAGTGGCTAGTTGTCAGGCGGAAAATGATGGTTGGCTGTTGAAGTCTTTAACACTTCACTCTCCTACGGCAGTATCTGGTATGTGACTACCTTTACCTTTCTCCTTCTGGCCTCGGAATATTTCTTCTTTTGGTCTATTGAACATCCATGGTAGTCAATGCATTATTGTGAAGGTATCCCCACTTTTGCTACTAACTCCCTATCTATCTATTTCTTCATCGTCAGGTTCTGCCATGTTCGAACGCTACCGTTCACATGAAGATAACAGATGGACTTAATAGCAATTACCCTGCTCCCATTTACGCATCACCTCAATACACCTAATACTGTACAATCATTTTCTGCTGACATCAAAGGGAAGCAACCCGTCATTTATTAATCACACGAACTTTCTTTACATGATTATCCTTCCTAACTAACCCATTCAGAAATTTACGATCAAAAGACCCACATTCATCTTGTGAAGACATATTTTAAATGTGTTTGTGCAAATAACAAGACAATAATGGAGACACGGATTATGCAAATGGTAAAAAAAAAAAAAAAGAAAGAAAGAAAGCTAACAGACTTGCGGAGCTGGGAAATATGTATCATATTATAAGAGGCAAACGAGGTTCAGACCAGTATTCAAGACGTTTTCGACAGTGAACTATAGTGAAGTTTGCATTACAAATAAAAGTATAGGTGTATCATAGCAGATACTGCCTTACCGGATTGAAGTGTTAGAGACTTCCTCATTCTAGGTCCAGCTTTATGAAGACCAGTTCCCGTCCTTGCTGCCTTTGCCTTCCCTTATTCTAGAGCAGAGTCAGGCACCCAGGAAAAATTCAAAGTGTGAAATAAGACAAATTGGAAGCGTAGTGAAGAGGATTTAAGGAGTGCTGTATATCGTTAAGTTCCTGCCCTTAACATTAGCCGAGAAGCCCTGTCGTGATTTCTCACCAAAAGTGAAGATACGATAACAGTTTGCCTGACTAACGGGAGATTATTGAGCTTACGTTACTATGGAACAAACGGAAGAATTGTCTCTCTTTTAACTGATCTGTAATGTCAAGGGTCGAGAATCCGCGGCTCGCGAGCCGCATGCGGCTCTTAGAGCCATCTCGTGTGGCTCTCGGCTCTCTACTACTTAATTCTTAGTGAATGAGGGTTACCATGTGATTTGTTTTCATTCTGCTCTTCAATTTGTTAACATGGAGACAAAATTAAATATTTAACTTTTTGTCACGGAAAGGTTCCGGACCCCTGTATAATGTGAATCAATAAAATGTGAAACAAAAAGAGGCGACAATATATAAGCATAGCAGATTGTGCTTTCAACAGACCTAATAAAATATTCAAATATTCCGATATAACATTACATCTAGCCAGCAGACAATTTCGGGAAAACAACAAGGAAATCTGGGAAATAGTGAAAAGGGTAAAATAAAGTAAAAAAAAAAAAAAAAAAACATCGTTGGGGCTCCATAATTCATGTGACGTGAGATGCTTGGCTCGAGCTGATTTGGGAAGCCAATCTAGTGTGGATTTTGTTAAAAAGAAAAATAAATAAATAAAAGGTAATGCCTCTTTCTGGGACCAAAGATAAAGAAAGGTGTATACGAAGCAGGTCGTCAGGTGTTTAAATACGCATAAATAAATAAAATAAAATAAGAAAAAGCTTCTGTATCTGGGTATTAAAGAGTAAGGCATGACGACCTGATTCGATGTGGTTGATAGTCTATTTATTTATTAATTATATTTATTTTCTCATGTTTTCTTACTTAGCTATCGCGTTCTTTCATTTCCATGTCGAAGACCTTGCGGCCGCAACGTTGAAAATTTTCATTGTCGAAAAGTATGAGTCATTACCTGCAACTATTTTTTAAAATAAACAACCCCCCCCCCCCCCCCCCCCCCCCCCCCCCCCCCCCCCCCCCCCCCCCCCCCCCCCCCCCCCCCCTCCCTCCATTCACTGCTACAGTTACTCATCTTCCTTTTGAAGCCAATGTAGAGGTTTTGCAAGTTCTAAATCTAGAGCCTTCATTTATTTATAACGGAAGCGGAAAATTCTTTTCAGACTATAATGACACCCACGAACTCGTAGAATCGTCAGCCTACCGCTCAGCGATATTATTATAGTGACATCTCCAACATTTAACACCCTACGGCAGTATTTGCTATGGGACCTCTTTTACCTTTTACCATTTATGGTGAAGTCATGTGATCTTAATATCGTCGTTACTGATCACGTGAACATTCACTCAATGAAGCTTTTCTTCTGCCCATATTCTCCTCTTGCATGTAAGGAGCATGGAGAACGTCAGGTGGCATATGGTTAGAACACTTACTTCTCGAGGCAAAGTTACAAGCTTTGAAACAGGTTACCCAGTTGTAAATGGGTACCAGACTCTGTTCTTGAGTTAGGAAAAGCAAAAGTAGAGAAGAAGAGAATCGGTCAACGCACTTCATAAAGCTGAGACCCAGTATGGTGAAATCTATAGCACTTCATAGTTTTAGTTTTCTCAATATTAATGTCGAGTCCATATTCATGACTTATACTGTTCACTTGCTTCACTAGTTCTTGTAACTCCTGTTCGCTTTCAGCTAACAACACGGTATCATCTGCATATCTAAGGTTGTTTATTGATCTTCCACTGATGTTCAGTCCTGGTATTTCCTGTATCTGTTTGAAAATTTTTTCGGTGTATAAATTAAATAGGCAGGGGGACAGCACACAACCTTGTCTGACACCTCTTTTTATGTCTATGTATGGTGAATAATTCCTTCCCGATCTTACTGTGGCAGTTTGCTCCCAATAAAGGTTACTGAGTATTCTTATATCTTTTCCATCAATACCTATGTCTTTGAGGCATTCAATTATTTTCTCATGATGGATTCTGTCAAAAGCCTTCTTATAGTCAATGAAGCACATATACATACTTTTTTGGACCTCTGTATATTTTTCTGCTAATCTTAGGCAAAATATTGCCTCTCTTGTTCCACTGTTCCGTCTAAAACCAAACTGTTCTTCTTGGATTTCGCTGTCTACTTTACTTTTTATTCTTTCCTGTATGATTTTGAGCAGTATCTTAATTGCATGACTCATCAGGCTGATTGTTCTGAAGTCTGAACATTCTGTTGCATTTGGTTTTTTGGGCAATGTTATAAAAAATTGATGTCTTCATGTCGTGTGGTAAATATCCTGTATTGTATATATCATTGCATATTTCTGTGATTGTATCTATACCAAAGCTCTCCAGAGCTTCTATCATTTCAATGTTTATGTTATCCATGCCTGCTGATCTTCCTTTTTGTATCATATGAATGGCATTCTCTACTTCTGATCTGAGAATGTGTGGGCCTTCATTAGAATCTGGTGATGGTTTTTTACCTCTGTTGTCCTCGAATAGTTCTTTTACGTATTCTGCCCATCTGTTTGATATGTCTTTCTCATCAAGTAATATTACACCATTTTTGTTCTTGATACAGCTTCCTCCTTGTGCAAACCGCGACCGATTTGATAATTTCTTTATTTCTTCATGCATATCTCTTGTCATGTGCTTCGCTTCCAAGTCTTCTATTTCCTTACATTTTGTTTCTATCCACCGTTCTTTTGCTTCTCTACACATAGTACGTATGTCATTGTCTATTGTTTTATATTCTGGAGTATTTTTTGCTTTCTTTCTTTCTGCCATTTTATTCAAGATGTCATCTGTCATCCAAATTTGATTTTTCTTAGACTCCTTTTTAGGTAAATTTGCATTTGCTGATTGTATGCTTGTTTTTAAGCATTCCCATTTTGCGGTTGCTTTTTCTTCTGGGTTTTCTCTTCTATACTGCTCCATGCTTTCTGTCAATAACTGTTGGTATTTATTTTTGACTTCGATTAAATATTTCTGTTTTATATCTGGTTGTTTCAGCGCTGATATTTCTATCTGGGGTTCCTCCTGTCTTCTGATAATTAGCAAAACAGACGATAAACCCACATTAAAGATAAGCGTAAATGGGAAAATCCTGGAACAAGTCAAGAGCTACGTATATCTTGGTCATATAATAACAGAAGATGGCAGATGTGAAACAGAAATCAAGAAGAGAATAGGAATGGCCAAAGCTACATTCAACAACATGAAACATATACTGACATCCAAACAGTTATCTCATAAATTAAAACTGAGAATCATAAAGTGTTATATATATTCTGCATTTCTGTATGGTGCAGAAACATGGACGATGAATAAGCATTTGGAAGAAAGAATTGAGGCTCTTGAAATGTGGATATATAGAAGAATGGGGCGTATCTCATGGAAAGAGATGAAAACAAATAAGGAGGTCCTAGAAAATCTAGGTATGAAAAGAGAACTAATGAGAGAGGTCAAAGTTCGGCAGCTAAAATACTTTGGCCACATAAAAAGGCATAACACCTTGCAGAAGACCATAACAGAAGGGAGAGTTGAAGGTAAACGTGCAAGGGGAAGACAGCGCTATAAGTGGGAAGATAACATCAAGAGATGGACGGGAAAGAGTCTATCAGAGTGTACCACCAAGACAAGAGACAGAAGACGTTGGAGATCCATTACAGCCAACCTCCGTTGTGGAGATGGCAACTGATGATGATGATGATAGCACTTCACTCCTCTAAGGCAGTATCTCCCAAAGCTTTCATGTTCTATTACAACAGTGGTTTCCGTAGCAGTTTATTCTACATAATGAGATTGCCAGCCCTATGCCCAACCTCATATTAATTTCCTATTACGACATGCTTGAGAGAAACGTAGCCCTATTCGTTCTTTCGTAGACACCCTCGTGAACATAAATGGAATACTCCTTGACGCAATTATGCAAAGATCGCACGTTTGATATCCGCGCAGTTTGTGTTAAGTCCTGCGGTCAAATTTAAAGTTGGAATGAAAAATTTCCTAGTTATTCTTATCATAGCTTAACCTGCTACTATTTGGAGACTTGAAGTCAATGAAGCTGCACTATTGTAGAAGACGTCTGTGGTCGCTTCTTTATTTATCTGATTTGTTAGCAACGATTGGGTCGCTATCCCCGCTCTGACCAAGCTGAGGTCACGTGATACACATGAAAACGAAGACTCACGGAAATGAGCGAAGGAAATAAGATACGGTCTATGGGCACCCTTCAAATTACCAGAGGGCAAACTATCTAAATGAGTTCAATGAAGAAAACAAAAAACGTGCAAGATGAGCGGTAAAAGGGAATGAGAGACGAGGAAAAAAAATATCATGTCTTCGTGCAAGTTGCAGCCCGCTAGTATGATTCCGATTTATTCTAGAAGAGGAATTAGTGTCGTGTTCCTTGCGATCATCATCACCATCATCATCACTACTATCATCATCATCATCACTATGATCATCACTATCTTCATCATTATCATCATCATCTTCATCATCATCACCATCTTCATCATCATCACCATCATCATCACCATCACCATCATCACCATCACCATCATCATTCTTCAGCTCCTGAAGGACCATATGCTTTCCATTAAATTCAAGCCGCCATTTTTCCCTGTGCCTTCCGCGTAAGATCTTTCTACACTTTCTTTATCCCTTTCATTTATGTCTTCTGTTCTCTTCCAAGTTTTTCGATCCCCTTCCATCTCTCTTACCCTGTAAATTCCAGTACATAGACTACCTTGTAATGCTATCAACAGATTTACTCAATGTGTGTTCGTAATATGTTTTAGGTTGTAGTAAAATTTAGGACGTGAAGAGGAAAAGCGAAAGAAAAATAGCAGTAAAAGTAGCAGCGTTTGGAGAGTGGTGGAAGTAGTAGCAATAGTAGCAGGCTTGTTGAGAACGTCAGCTGATGTAACACTGAGCAGTATGAGCTGAGATGTAAAGAAGTTTATGTATGTTCGTAGTAAAATCTGCTCTCTTTGGGTCGCTTCACCCGCTAATAAAAATTGGTTCTACGTAACACTGCTTCTATATAACATTAGTTCTACGTAACACTGGTTCTATATAACATTAGTTCTACGTAACACTGGTTCTATATAACATTAGTTCTATGTAACACTGGTTCTATATAATATTAGTTCTACAAAACACTGGTTCTATATAACATTAGTTCTACGTAACACTGGTTCTATATAACATTAGTTCTACATAACACTGGTTCTATATAACATTAGTTCTATGTAACACTGGTTCTATATAACATTAGTTCTATGTAACACTGGTTCTATATAACATTAGTTCTACGTAACACTGGTTCTATATAACATTAGTTCTACATAAGATTGGTTCTATATAAAATTGGTTGTATATTAAGATTCATTCTGGAGCCACGGTAGCGCAGTGGTTAGTGCACTGCCTTCCTAGCTCGGTGGTCCATGGTTCGATCCCCAGTTGAGGTGAGATATTTTTTAGACCGCAAACAGCTCCGGGGTCGACCCAGCCCCATGAATTGGGTACCAGAACAACTCTGGGAAGGTTAAGGCGGCCGGCGTGATGCTGACCACACCACCCCTAGTGGATACCGCGTTTTTAAACGGCGAGAGACAGCTAGTCCAAAATTTCAAATATTGAACATTCTTTCTGTTACTTCCTTCGATCACTTAGAGGTCTACCAAAATATCCTCATGGGATCTAACGGCAGATTGGAAATCGATGTGTTACTGAGCGTCCTATTGACAGAGTGGCTAGAGCGCTGGCTCCCGCGGGAAAGGTGCCGGGTTCAATTCACGATATCGACAGTCTACCCAACTGTAAATGGGTACCTGACTTTTCTCCTGACTTAGGAAAGGAAACGACAGCGAGGAAGGGAACTGGACACCCCGCCTGTCAATGCTGAGCCTAGTATAGTGAAATCTCTAACACTTCACCCTCCTCCCCCCTACGGCAGTATCTGATATTGAACTACCTTTACCTTATTTTACCTGCTGTATTCTATGCAAGCACCCATTTATGAAAGTCTGTAGCTTCTTGATTGTTGTTTTAGGTGTTTTCCCTGATCAGAGACATACATTAGGACTGATTTGACGTTTGAGTTGAAGAGTCTTATTTCTGTGTTGGTTGATTGTTTGTGAAACACCTGTAACATATTCGTATCTGGTCTGCTCATTACGTTTTGGAGCTAGTTACTAAATAACAGGAACACTTATCATCATCGTCATCCTCATCATCATCGCCATCATTATCGTCATCATCATCGTCATCATTATCGTCATCATTATCGCCATCATCCTCATAATCGTCATCATCATCGTCATTATCGTCGTCATCATCACCATGATCCTTATAATCATCATAGCCATCATCTTCATAATAATCATCATCATCGCCATCATCTTCATAATCATAATAATCATCCCCATTATCCTCAATCATCTTCATTATCGCCATTATCCTCATAATCATCATCATCGCAATTATCCTCATAATCATCGCCATTATCCTCATAATAATCATCATCATCGCCATTATCCTCATAATCATCATCATCGCCATTATCCTCATAATCGTCATTATCTTTCGCCATTATCCTCATAATAATCATCATCATCGCCATTATCCTGATAATCGTTATCATCATCGCCGTAATCCTCACAATAATCATCATCATCGCCATTATCCTCATAATCGTCATCATCATCGCCATTATCCTCATAATAATCATCATCATCGCCATTATCCTCAAAATAATCATCATCATCGCCATTATCCTCATAATCGTCATCATCAGCGCCATTATCCTCATAATAATCATCATCATCGCCATTATCCTCATAATCGTCATCATCATCATGATCGTCTTTATAATCGTCATCATCATCATCATCTCCCCTTTCACCCCTTTTGGAACATGGAGACATCACTCTCATCAATCCCCCCTTGCAGAAAGTCCGACCAAAGCATTCACTTGCTGTTAGCAGCGCGTGTTTATGTAGCAGTCTGTTGTACATGATGAGGTAGCCAGCCTGGAGCACAATTTCATTTTGTTGGTCGTCTTTTACAACATACCTGAGAGAGCATAAGTCGTATTCTTATTGTCTCTTCTGAGGGGGCCCCCCGCCCACGGAACCACTCGGGGAAACATCAATATATATATATATATATATATATATATATATATATATATATATAATCCCAAGTTTTTCTGTCAGTAATGCTAAGGGATGCAACTTTGGTTGAAAGTTAGACATTAATTGTATTGTTTCCCTTATATGTATTCTCCCGAAAATAGTAACAATTATCAAAGAAGAATGCTCAAATGAGGGTGTGTGCACAAAAATATATTTATAGAATGTGTGATCCCGTATACACACTTAGGGATCCTCGCTGCTGCTACGTAGTTCGTGTACTGTGGTGATGGACAGTGGTTTTTAAAAAAAATGCTTTTGAATAAGTCAAATTGCCGTTAGGTAGTGGTGCTTTTGAATTTAATTCCCGTCTTATGACGGCCTTTTACACTAGTTTATTATATTGTCAAATATCGTATGTTATATGTAGGTATATGCGTGAAGGACATGAGTATTGTTTTCACAGATATAACCCGAGACAAGGAAAGCCCACATCTCAGTATGCATCTTCGTCATCTTTGCTGTCGTCAGCAAGCGCCCCGTCGTCCTGTATGCCCCTTGCTGCCCAGGCACAAGCCTATCTAGAGCAGAATGTCAGAGCATACATCAGTCCTAAAAAGTACTCACAGGTGAGTCAGATGCTTTTTCTCGTTTTAATCAAAGTTCTCGTGCGTGTTATCAATGTTAGTGTCTAACGTGGGTAATAACTCGTCCTTAAGGTCAAAGTTATGGTCAAGGGAAATAACGCTCATTGTTACTGTCAACCAAGTGATAAAGGGGAATAACATTCATCGTTATTGTCAAACAAGTGATAAAGGGGAATAATATTAATCATTATTGTTAATCATATGGTAAAAATGAATAATATTCAACGTCAGTGTCAGTCATATGGTAGGTAAAGAAATATTCAACATTATTGTCAACCATATGATAAAGGGACACATCACTCATCGTTGTACTCTACCATATAGTTCAGAGGAATTACACGATATCATCAACATTATAATCAGGGGGGACAACATATACGTTATCATCAAGGGGGCTAACGCTCATATGTACCGTTACGGACGTCACCTTGATCAGTGTCAAAATTTGGATGTAATCATCATGTAGGCCACCGTAATGCTTAAGGCGAGTAACATATATCTATCATAGTCATCAACAGCATTGGGGGTTGGAGTGGCTAAGAGATATGGTATCCGCCTCTAATTCTAAAGGTACCGGGTTCGGTTCCCAGTACAGGGAATATATTTTTTGGAATTTTTTTCAGAACCAGTTCTCCCTGATCTCCTGGGTAGTGAGACCGGATGCCTAGCCTTCTCGGATAAGGGCGTAAAAATAGGAGGTCATGTGTGCAAGTGTCACACGTTTAAAAGAAAAAGCTATCGGCAGTTGGAAATCGTAAAGAGTAGGCCATACGGCCGCTGGCCTGGCAAAATTAACAAAATTAGGAAAAACCTACCCGGCACTAGATATTTATAGAATGTGTGCTTCCTGTGTACACCCACTGGAATCCTCGCCGATGCTACGGAGTTCATGCACTGTGCTGTGATCTTCCTTGTGTGATCTAAGGGAGAAGATCGGAGCACTGATGGAGTTGTCCGTGTGCAATGAAGATAGTCTTAAAACCAAAACCAAACCGTGAACAGCAGCCGTTATTAACAAGAACTATAATACGCTTAAGAGGTAGAGGGAGGATAAAGAACATCACGGAGAAGAGAACTCGAGACAGACATGACAATAGCGAAGAACCTTGACCTGATGGTACAGAACAGGAAGACTTGGCATAAGTTGGTTAAAGGCCTGGGCACCTAGGAGAACTAGAGGGTGATGGTGAAGATGATGATGATTATGATAATGATGATAATACGATTAGCGTTACTACAGGACCTCTATGTGCGCAGTTATCGACACCTTTCAGGTCATCTTCAGAAAGAAACAGTTGAACATTACACCTCATACTCGACTAACGGATTGACACCCTATTTTACTCATTTATTTAACTTTGCAGATTTAAAAGTACCACGAAAAAAAAGCTGCATGCAAAGTTTCAACTGTCTCCACGATGAGTAAAACATAGAGATTTTGAACGCCAAATATATAAACCGGAGGTAAACTTAAATAAAAGTGGTTAAAATAACATTGCCCGTGCAAAAAAGTATTTTCCTGCTTTAATAATCAGTTGCTTAATTTATTTTCCATTTACTAGATTCCTTCTCGTTGGGTTGCGCCACATGATAATTAAGATTTTCCTTGCAATCTTCTTGCTCTCTGTCTGACAGAAGTGCAGACTAACGTCGATGCTTGGAGGCTAGCCTTCGATGCATGTGACTTAAGACGCGTTTCATTCGCCGAGAAAGCTAAAGAAACAATCAATCTTGACATTCTCATGAGACATAACCTTAAAGATAAAAGACGAAATGGAAAATTGAGGGAAGCAGCAAAGATTCAGAGAGAGAGAGAGAGAGAGAGAGAGAGAGAGAGAGAGAGAGAGAGAGAGGAGGGGGAGAGACAGGGAGAGAGACAGGGAGAGAGAGAGAGAACGAATGAACAAACAACGAATTTTATTTTCAAATGGTTGAGAATTGTGCACGCAGGCGAGTCTAACAGTCTGCCCTCTTTTCTCTATGTTATACTGTAACTATTTATTTTCATATCCATTAAAAAAATTAATATTTAAAAAATGTAACAGTAATTATAACAGTATACTCATATTTTCAGAGAGAGAGAGAGAGAGAGAGAGAGAGAGAGAGAGAGCAGTCACACAACCGGGAACTATATAAAATAAACATTATTGTCTCACCACTGAGAGTTTGGAACAGGAGAATAGGTCAGCGATCTATGACCAGGGCCGGATTAAGCTAGTGCGGGGCCTGTAGCATATGTTAAGAAAGGGGCCCTATATTTAAAAAAAAAACAATAAAACAACACAAATATATTTGAACACATACATTTTTAATTTGCATAGTAATTATCATTATCAATTAATTTGTGCATGTAATCCTATAAACTTGCCACTCATGTTGCTGGCGTTGTCATAACTTTGACCACGGCAGTCTTTAATATCAATGTCATTTGACTTTACAAAAATTAAGTAGACTTTTAGTCTTCTTCTTCTTCTTCTGCGTTCGGTTTGTAGTCATGCTAAATCTGCAGGCCTGTCGCCAGGATGAAGTCCACAGTCTTTTCCAGCTGTTCAGCACTATGACCTTCCATATCCAAAAATGTCACAAATCTTTCAACTGGTCCAGATGGCAAAACATAGCGCAGAGTCAAAGTCAGTTGGTCCATATTAGATATATCTGGAGTAGAATCCAATAAAACGGAATAATACTTGTATTTCTTCACTTCACAGAGAATGTGATCCAGTATGATGGATCCAATTAGATTGATGAATTCCTCACACGTTGTTTTAGATAGATATGATGTATGTCCAAATCCTTTGTTTGCATGAGTACTTATATGCTCTGTCAGAAAAGGGTCAAACTTGGCCAGTAATTCTAACAACCCTAAGTAATTCCCGTTATAAGGGTACCCAACAATTTCATCACTGCCACGAAATGAAAGGCCTCGTTCTGCTAAAAACTTCACAACTTCAATTATTCGCTCTAGAAGTTTGTGCCAATACTTTTCTTGAATGTCCATTTGTTTCACAAGTTGGGAATCGACACGTTAACCTTTGTTTTTACGCATCAACAGTGAAATTAAAGCTTGTCTATGTGAGGAGCTTTCTTCATGTCGACGCAACAGATTGCTTGCATTTTTCCAGTCATTAAACCCTTCCACAGTAAACTGATTAACATTCTGAACTCATAAGCTTGCATGGGAAACAGAATAGGTGCCCTTTACTTTCTGAATAGCATAACCATTTTCTTGCATGTTGCTTGTTTGTAAGTTTATGAATATGTGTAAAATAAGACTTCTGACAGTATCGAGTTTTCTTTTCAGTGTCATACAATCGCACGGATGAAAAAAGGCACTATCAACATGTTGACATTTTTCACTTCCCTTGGATATCCAATATTCACGCTCACGGTCATCTATATTGTTCGGCCAATCACCAATATCATTAGAGTACTTCTTCGTTTCACTTATTCTTTCACATTCAGACTCAGTGTATACTGGGTTTTGCTGTATGTTTTCTGCTGCACAGCCTGCACTAGTACTAGTTGTTCCTGTACTTCCAGCTTCAGCGGTTAGAGTACCACCACCATGAACATCAAAATATTCTGTCAGCTTACGTGTTTTTTATATCACAAGTTGATGTCTTCTTTCTTTTTCTTCCTTCGCTTTACATTTTTCACTTCCAGAAACATAATTACGTCCAATATCTCTGTGTCTACTGCTCATTTTTTGAGTTTTCTAACCTTACAAATCAAGAAATTTTAATCAAGATCGAAAGAAAGTGCGAGCACGCCGTATACCTCAATTAAAACAGGAAGTTTCCGTTTCCTAAATTCTAGTTTTTATTGTTAATGCAAATTCATTTCACAAAGAACGAAACAAAATTAGAGGGGCAGTCGCCTAGAGCCAAAAAAGTGGCTTCCGTCCAAACGTGACCAAATTTTCTACGCCACTTAAATGGCTTCCGTCCGCAATTAGTTAAGATAAAAATAATGAAGTGTCACACTAAGTCACCCTCTTATGCTCTTTCTCTCACAATTTCGTGACACCAAATGAAAAGGCGCTAAAGATGGCATAAATCACAAGATCATTGGTTTAACGCTCGTATTAGATGACCAAAAAATTATGTACATATTTATTGGCGCGGGGCCCCTAAAAGCGCGGGGCCCGTAGCATATGCTACTTGTGCTACTACGTTAATCCGGCTCTGTCTATGACCTATAAGTTTATTGTTCATATAGCCGCGTGTAGATCGCGGGGGGTCACTTATGGGACAAAGAAGTAATAGAACTACTGGCACCCTCAGGCATATCGTACATGACGATTAATGTGAGGTTGTGGGTTGGGCTGGCAACTTCATTATGTGATAGGGTGGGCGAGAAGATGATGATGATTATATTGTGATGTGTGATCACTCTCTTTTCACACTCGCACCGACCCGAACAACAATAAAACTCTTATTCTGAGGCAGGGGCTGTATTTATTTTTACAACCCATTCAGTGACAAAGCAAACATTAAACAAATAAACTAGCGAACATAACAAAACAAAACTAAACAAAACAAAACAAAACAAAACACCCAACAGTGCCCGATGCTAATCTGAAGAAGCAAACAAAGCACAGAATAGTTAAAATCATAATATAATACTGAATGAGAAACACCACGCTCTCACCTGTCAAACTGTCCTACGCCGCCACCTGACACATTCAACTATCACACACACACAAACACTCATGTGTGTCATCCAATGCGACTAGTAAGGTGTTGTGCGTGGGGCTGGCAATCTCACCATGTAACACAGGTTGCTACGGAAACCACTACTGCAAGAGCAAACACTCAGCTATCACACACACACACACACACACTCATGCATGTCGTCCAATGAGACTAGTAAGGTGTTGTGCGTGGGGCTGGCAATCTCACCATGTAACACACATTGCTACCAAAACACTACTGCCCTAGCATATGGATACTTAATATGGAGGCAAACCACACTGTTGGCCCCATGCTCCCTCAGGAGCGGAGAAGAGAAATATATACCTTGAAGTGAGCCCACGTGCTCTCACAACCATTCCTCACATAACCATAATTAAATAATCATAAAATGGACATAAAATAATATTTAACTATATGTACAACAAATACTCTCAGTAATGAGAATAAGCTACTACCTCGTAACCGACCCACATCAGTATTCGCTACTGCATTCTGAAGCATGTCGTATGTGACGACTGGTGCACCTGGCAACAAGCGTGTCGTATATGACCACTGGTGCGACTGGGAATCTCATCACATGAAACACATCGTTACCGAAACAAATCACTGCCATAGCATATAAATGCTTCATGCAGGCTTCTGTTGGATTCAGCCGCACTGGTGTCGCCCTGTGTCGCCCTGCTCCGCAAGGAGCAAACAGCAACATTTATGTCTCAAATGCGCTTTACGCCCAAGGAGTGGCCTCGCGCTCTCCAGAAATCTAAATGACTATTCTCACCTCACAGTAACCCATTAAATATATACAGTAGAATTATCAATAAACGTGAAATACAGTAAATTACTCTTACATAAAGAATACAATATAATTATTCTCGACTTAAGCCAAACTGGGACTAAATACACAACGTGCCACATGGCGTAACATTTACCAAGAAAACTCTCTCTTTCCTTTACTGGGGAACATTATCTTTATCTGCTTCCCACCCCCGTCTCAATTCACACAATATAAAACTGCGTAACATTAAGTGATAACTAAGAGTGTTACTGCAGACCCCTCGCGCCGCTTTTATACAATCACCACGTGGCTCTCCCTGTTGCCATCTTCCCAACTAGTTAATATTATCTAAATTGAAGTTTCTGATAACATTTCTGTCCAGTTTCATGTATCAAACACTCTCCTACTAAATTTGCCCGGTCTGATGGATGAAATACTTGATACTAAATTCTCACATCTGGATTTAGGCTTTGCGTGCCTAATAAAACCTATCAAACATTATTTTCACTCATCTATCATTTCAAGACTAAATTATAATGTCCTAAAAAGACATTTCCTTTGGAAACACATCTATCTATATCACTCAACATTAAAATAGCCACATCGATATTATTTCCGAATTAAATAAAACTAATTCTAATTTAAATTAACTCACGTGGTCAAGGCATTTACAGCTTGGCTATGTCGTCTGTTCTCTCTGGCGGCTGTGGCAAAATAGGCCCGCTTGTAGTTCGCTATCTCTTTTTATAGGCACTAGGCTAATCACTCAACTACTGCGCGCTGGGCGTATTAATCTTGGCTACTTAAATATCACACGCGATTATCGCTTAGGAATAGCGAAAACATAAATAAAACCTACAGCTATTTAATATAACACAATTCTACACCACAACTTAATTTAAAGGCATTATTGTGGCCTCATTACATATCTTCTACTTCAGACTTTTCACAACCCAGAATGCTTCGCGCACATCGAAAATAATCTGCCCAAAAACAGGTAGGGGCGGGCGTCTCCTTTTCGGCCCCATCACAATTATATAAAACAAATTGCTACAAACACCACCTCAGAAAGAGCATGTTTCATATAACCGAGCTGCGTACTTTATATTTTACATTGGGTTTCACATATAGATAAACAGAACTGTGAATTTCAGACTCATACGCTAGCATTGATTTGACATTAAGCTAGGTTTTATATTGACTAAAGCAGCGTTTCTCAAACTTTTTATGGTCACTGCCCTCTTAGCTCCCGGAGAACACCCTTCGCGCCCTTTCATATCTAATCCACGCCTAATTGATGCTGTCTCTTACATCAATAACATTTTTTTCCACTAACACTGTTACGCAATATCTGAATAGGATAATGCAGTTAATTACTAAATATTCTGAGTACCCCTTGAAAAGCTTCTCGTACCCCATGGGACTCGTACCTCTGCTATAGGATCTTCGAGAAGCTGGGACGAGCAGGGAACTACGGTTTGTTCAGGGTACGTTCTCTTTTTAAGCGCTCACGTCAGAACCCTGTATAATAAAACTGCTTTTTACATATAAGCGTTATATTAAATAATATTGTTGAATTTAGCTTGACAAATTATGAACTACCTCATTATTACTGAATTCCCCCTTCCCCGTCGCCCCCCTTTTTCCTTATCGCCCCTTTTTCCCGTATCACCCCCTTAGTTCCTTCGAACTCCTCAATGGGGCGGTACCGTCAACTTTGGGAACCCCTGGACTAAAGGAATACTGGAAAACTTCGAGATCAAGTTTCATAGAGCATGACCCACCGCTAGACAGCTACACATTAATGGAAAATGTAGCTATGAAAACGATTCATTTGTGAAAGTCTAAATTTTTAGTTGTTGCTTTTGTTGTTCTCCCATGTTACAATAGGAATGTCCCTAACATTTGTGTTGAAAATTCTTATTTTTTGTTTTGTCTTTGATTTCTTTTGATTTCCATAATTGTTCCAAAAGCAATGAAAAGCTCCTATTGTCTTTTGCATTTTTACTGTGATATCACTTTCTGTCTTTCCAACTTTGTCTACATTTTTCATATAATGTTGTTATATTCTTCTCCCATCCCGCGCCTCCCCTACTCTTTACACGCAACAGAAATTAAAGAAATGAATTTTCCGCGTATCTCATCACACCCGTGTCCTAAATATATTGTCATCCTTGCATATACAGTTCTTGCTGGATGATCTGTTTTTATGCAGCACTATTTCCAGGATGATTTCATTCATTTTCTCTGCCGGCGATATTTCGGGCATTCTTATACAACACCAACTTTTATGGCGCACATATTTATGAGGCTTTGAGATATAGGGTCGGGAACAAATCAGCAAGCCAGATTGACTGGGAATTGGAGTTTGCGAGGAGTGATGAGGTTGCGTTGTCTAGAATAGTGGTTCTCAACCTGTGGTCCGCGGAACACTTATGGTCCGTGGCGCATTATCGGGTGGTCCGCGGCAGAGTTATCAATTTGGTATTAAGTGCTTTGATTTAGCTCTGATCCTCCCTACGTTTTAAGTGATAGTATGTTATATGTGATATTTTGTTAACACTTTGACGGACACTGAGGATGGTGAAATGTAAAAAACAAAATGCAATATAATTTTTTTTAAACTATTTGCAACAGTAGAAGCATAATTTTATTATTTCTGCATTCAAAAACCTAACTTTGGTTCATGAAGGAACTTTATTTGGGTTGCAATTATAACCGTCATTGCGAAATCGGAACACAAAACACGATGTGATATGACAATAACGGCTATTACAATCCACTGAACTGTACGTTATATGATTTTATAAATATACATGAATATAGTAATAAACATTTTTATTGCATAAACAAAATACATAAATTTATAGACTGTAAAAAAAAATTAACAACTTGTGTTATTGAATATAGGCCTATTCATCTATTGAAAACAGTTGAAGTGTTTATGGCATTGCGATATACGCTGGTGTCCCACAACGTTTATGTAGTTGGACAAGTGATCCTTAGATGTATAAAGGTTGGGAACCACTGGTCTAGAACGTTCGTCCAGCCAAGGCTTGATGTCAGACGTGAAACTGACAATAGGGAGGGAAATGTCAACATGTAGGTTTGCTAATGACTGTCTCTGGAGCGTTGAAATAGACAACTTTACAAAACAGGCTTGTTCTTTATACCTGCATTGCTCTTGGCGTTGTCAGAGTCGAAGTGGTGGTATCATCACTAATGCGCATGTTCGCTGAGTAATGCTGACTCACATCAGATCACTTGTACTGCCGTCTTCGCATCGAAGGTCGGCCGCAGTGGATCTCTACCGCCTTCTATGTTGTTGTTATGCTGATGTACACTCTGATAGACTTTTCTGTCCATCTCTTGATGTTGTCTTCCCACTTATAGTGTTGTCTTCCCACTTATAGTGTTGTCTTCCTATTGCACGTTTCTTTTCAGTTCTGAATTCCATTATTGTTTTCAGTTAGGTATTATGTATTTGTATATGACCAGAACGTTTTATCTGTCTGACTTTAATCTGATTCATTAATTATCTTTTCATTTCTGCTGTTTCTGGTATCTCTTTATTTGCTTTCTTCCGCTTCCGTGAGATGCGCCTCATTCTTCTAGATATCCACATCTCAAGAGTCAATTCTTTGTTCTAACTGCATGTTCATAGTCCGTGTTTCTACATCATGCAGTAGTGAACGGCGTATCTATAACACTTGATGACTCTCATTTTTAATTTGTGAGATATTTGCTTAGATGTTGGTATCTGTCCTCATATCGTTGAATTTACATTTTCTCGTCTTGATTTCTGTTTCACACCTTCCATCTTCTGTTATTATGCAGCTCTTTTTCTGAGTGCATTTTAATCTTTCAAGTTTTATCCAACATTAACCCAGCCAGTTTTATATAAAAAGTAAGACAACATAAAACAGGATGGAAATAACTCCATTAAAGTAAGGGTAATAATAAACAGTCGTGTTTCGTATTCTCGGGCGTCGGGTGGTTAATAGTGATGTGCCGTTGTGGTGAGATGGATGTTGGATAGAAAATTAGAAAGTAATTTCCAGAAATGGAGAAGAGAACTGGTGAACCAATTTTAGGGTTGGCACAACACATGTCAGGTAGTTAACTGCACAGTTCTCATTGACAGCTGTAGAAGAGAACTGATAGTTAAGTCACTTATCACTAGACCTATCCTATGCGCCAGGGGTGTTATATAAATATTTAAGTAAAGGTAAAGGATCCCGTTACACGCCAATTGAGGCATATTGGGAATATGGTGTTAGGCCCATATTTTCTTGACCATCGGCACACTAGGGGTGATGTGGTCAGCATCACGCCGGCCGCCTTAACCTTCCCAGAGTTGCTCTGGTACCCAATTGGGGCTGGGTCGACCCAGGAGCCTTTTGCGGCCTAAAAGTATCCCGCTTCATCTGGGGATCGAACCATAGACCACTGAGCTAGGAAGCCAGTGCACTAACCACCATGCTACCACGGCTCCCTTGAGTGCAGCTCGTATTTATTCCCTACCAATCATTAATATTTCTTTGACCACACAACGAAATTATAACTGGAAATTTAAATAATTCAATAACTGCAGTTATAAACACATCAAAGCACTTTATTGATTAATGATGTAAAGTAAAAATTTAGCACCTTGGTATATCAATATCTTACAAGATTTTACACAATTTACAAAAAAGTATATTGTCACTGTTTGGTCATTTTCATCATGTTGTGGCTAGAGTGTCTTGGTTCGTGCTTTCACGTTACATTGCACTTAACTTTTTTGACACGTTATAGTAGCTGACTTCCCTCTGTCCTTAAAACATCTGGACATTGAAGACGCTATGCGTGAGCCAGGAACAGTGTTGAACCACTGTTAAACAGTTCACAATTTCTAAAACTGTGTCACGTTTTCACCACTAGTTGAACCTGCAAAATATGACCAGGTTATGGTATCTGTGGTTTATAATAAGACGCCCCTATGATGCTGACTGGCCACTGTTGATCAGACTCCTCAGTTCGACAACACTGTCTTGTGGCTGTGGTTAAGGCATTCAGAAGGGGGTATGTCGTTCAACCATACAATACATATTACAATTTTGACATCAATTAAAGACATTTTCCAAACCTAGTCATGATCACTCCCCTTTAGCTTAGCGTTATGTCAAAGTTAACAAAATTGTTTCCCTTACAATACATCGACATAACATGCCGAAATGAAAGACAAGAAAGAAAAAGAGAAGATGAACTATCTGAGCACAGCACCCAAAAGCAAAGCCCTAAAAAGGACCGTAAGCTTTTATTGCTAGCGTTGGTCGGTCCTAACAAGGACTTCTATCTGAGCCAATGCTGTCCAGGAAAGAGGTTATATAGTGGTGGAAGCCATCTTCCTTCACGCACAAGGTATGATATAGACATGAGGATTTTAATTTTGATAACATTAATTTTAAATATTCATCCATTTTAAATGTACATTAATTCACTAAGATATTTTATAAACTTAACAATCCATGCAGACATACCCTCAGACACAGTGGTTCTTCGAAGTCTGCGGCTGTTTGAAGCTTCGATCTACAAATCGCTCACAATAGCGGTCAGTTGTGGCTTCTTCTCAGTTATCTTGTTGTGTTGTGGGTTAAGACTTCTAACTATAAGAGTCAGCCCTCTGGATATCTTCTCAGCTCTGTCAGATCTTGAAGTGATTTCGGAAAGTAAGCAACTATATCTGAGACAGGCTTATATACCTAATCTCAGGCCTAACCTTTGCTTGCTCTGAAGTCCGCGCCCGAGTTAACTTTTCCTCTTCTAAACTTTCGTGGGATTTCAATGCTGTTGTGCGAATTTACAACAACAACAAAAAACCACCTAATTTCCTCGTCAATTACCAAAGATAATGATTCCTCGCTGCAATAATTACATGTATTTACAGTTGCAGTTCAAATCCCAACAGAAATATCCTGTTCGGGGCATTAAACATAAAGTTATAGAATAATTTGAGATTGTCAGCTCCACGTGCAACTTGTACACCAACAAGCAATTTATACCCGTCAAATGCAAAATTTAAAATGATAAAATATACATATTACAATTTACCCCGATTATCACCATAGATAACATGACTGCTGAACATCTGCTTCAAAGATGCCTAACAAAGGAGCAATAGAGAAATCATATACGGCCGCCACCAGGATCATTCCTGGAAAGACTATGGAGATGCAAACAGCCTGAAGCTGACCAGGGCTTTCTTTGAAAATGTTCAAGCAGACGGCTGAGAGTGTACGAAGGAAAAGAAGGAGTAACGTTAGCTTGTTATCTGCTTTGCTAATTATCATATTGCGATTGAGGCCTTGCCATGTATACATTCCGATGAACGTAAAGCTAAATGTATGATTAAAAAAACCAGAGGGTAATTTATATGTTCATAATGCAGAAATGATTTCATTAAACCTCACCACAAAACTTTCTGAACAGAGAAAAAGAAATGGGACTGATGAGTAACCACAACAAAACCAAATTTGTTGCATCATGCTCCTCTTTGGAGACTCCTATCATTGGAAGGTTTAGGTTTTTAAAAAATAAAAAAGTATGCACGAGGAAAAACGGAGAGTATGCCCTTTTAGCGAGGTCATCAGCTGACCCCACACAATCTTACCCCAAACCGGGAGTTACTTCAGCGCCTCTGTGAGGTTTTAATGACCCGCCGGTCACAATGGCTGTTGATTGCCTCTCGCTTTTATTCCTGTTCCCAAATTGAGCGGGCCCCGCTGGAGACGGGAAACGGCAATGAACGTGGCTCTCTACGGCGATAAAACCGAGTATGGAACGCTCTAAAGACGTTACATTTCTCAAACTCATTCAGAGCTGCTCGCCAGAGGTCAGAAGCCAAAGATTCCCGCCATTTTGTTCAGCTCTTAAGATGAAAATCATGGTAATCAGCATTGCGCTATCACCCGGACCACGCTGGTCGTAAAAGCTGGGGGCTGTTAACGCAGCTCGTGCGGATTAATACCAGGAAATGACCAAAATCGGACATGGTCACTGACTGTACGACAAGACAGCCAACAGTAACAGTCATAGACATGGCTGAGGAGGACCACACGTTTCCGTGTTTTGTATGCGTGTGTGTGTGGTCATTTACACACAGATCGAAACAGACAGCTAGCTAGCTAGCTAGCTAGCTAGATATATATATATATATATATATATATATATATTCAAGATATAACAAAATATTGATATATAGGGCTGGGGATAGTAATTATATAGACATACGCCAGTATATATACGTATATACTTGAAGAAGATAGATAGATAGATAGATAGATAGATAGATAGAAAAATGGATAGATAGATAGATAGTTAGTTAGATAGATAGATAGATAGATAGATAGATAGATAGATAGATAGATAGATAGATAGATAGATAGATAGATAGATAGATAGATAGATAGATAGATAGATAGATAGATAGATAGATAGATAGATAGGTAGATAGATAGATAGATAGATAGATAGATAGAACGAACGAGCGAACGTTATTTTCGAAGGGTTAAGAATTCGGCGCGCAATCCCGTCTAACATTCTGCCCTTCCACTCTCATTCATCTTGCCTACTATATCCTTTCAATCCCACATGTTACTTTAAGCATTAATTTAAAGGCCTGCAACATTATAAAGTTAACATAACAGCATTCATTTACAGTATGCAATCATAATAAAAAATGAGTAGGTTTTTTTTTAAACAAACAAGATAGTAATGAAAAAAATGATAAATAAATAATAAAACAAATAATTAATTAATTTTTTTTTAAAATAAACAAAAAATGAACAAAACAAAACAATAAATAAATAAAATAAATACATTCTGTGTACCGACACTCACTCATGCGGTCAAACCGTGTACAATTAATCTGCATTTTTGAAAGTGTCATTAATCATCAAAAGCAAAATTACATAAACACATTCTCGCTTGTATCCGTACACTCTTGGTGGAAAATGAATTAAAAATAATAACACTTTCTTACGCACTTTTGTAGCAGGAAAAGTCTTTGAGCAGTTTTAAAAAAATGTATATCTGCTTATTCTCATAAACATCCTCCCATTTAAGCAAACAAAAACATTCACATTTCAAAAGTACAGTGGTATGCGAGTACATTCTCACATACATTACATTATATAATAATATTTCATGGATATAAAACAAATAAAAATAAAAACCAGCGGAAGAGGAAAAGAAAGGTTGACCTATGGATGAGATGTTGACAGGCAAATGCTGGTTCTATGGGGGTAGATAATCAGTGTTGAGGAAGTGTTTGAAAAGTGCTTTGTTAAATGAATATTGTGTAGGTAGGCTTTTAAGGTGGTGTGGAAGGCTGTTCCATAAGTAGGCTCCAGAGTAGGCTAGACTCTTTTTGTTTTGGGCAGACGTAACTGATGTAATTGTAGTCCCTCTCTTCTACTAGTTAGAAATAATGATCGTAGGTACGGCGGGGCATTGTTTGATAGAATTGCGTGAGTCAGCTTGGCTTTGTTGTAGAAAAGACGTTTTTGGGTTCTTTTCGTATCCTTGTGTGTGGTATCGTGCGATTATCAGTGATCAGACGTACTGCCCTCGTATGCAGGGACTGCAGTCTCTTTGAGGTGGAAGCAGGGCAACCATCCCATAGTGTAGAGCAGTAATCTAGATGTGTCTATATATGTGAAGTGTAGAACAATAGTCTAGTGTCTGCGTCTAAGAAGTGTTTTATTTTAGCCAGCTGGTACGTCTTTTAAGCTAAGTGTTTGGTTAAGTTCCGTACATGGGAGTTCACGTTAAGTGCTGGTCAATCGTCAACCCTTGAACTGTGTGTTTTGTTACATGTTCAATTTGTATTGATTCCGCGTGTAGCTGTAGCGATCTTTTGGTGAAGTTAAAGAGTTTCTGTCTGGTGGTAATCAACATAGATTTTTTTTGCTGTGTTTACTGGCATACGGTTCACATTACTCCATTTTGTTAGATTGTCTACATCGCTTTGAAGAGTCATTTCTAGTGCCACGCAGTCATTGTCACTAGTGTAGATAGTACAATCATCTGCAAAGAGGTCACATGTTGAATATTTTAGATGTAGTGGTAGGTCGTTGATGAACAGTGCGAAGAGTAGGGGCCCAAGAATAGAACCCTGCGGTACTCCTGTATCTATCATCGAGAAATCTGATGTCGAGTTGTTGTGAAGCACTAACTGTTGTCGATCTGCCAGGAATGATTTGATGATATTTAGTGGATTAGGGCCTATTCTGGGGGTTTCCAACTTTTGAACCAAGATGGTGTGGTCAATCATGTCAAATGCTTTTTTGAAGTCAACAAAAAAAGCACCACGCAATTTTCCATCATTTACGTTTGACAGCCAGTTGTCTGCTATTTTGGTGAGAGTTGTGTGACAGGAATGTTTGGGTCTGAAACCTGACTGGCTCTGAATGAGCAGTTTGTTTGTTGTTAAGTGTTGAAATGTGGTGTTGTAAATGTGTTTTTCTAGTGGTTTTGAAAGAGATGATAGAAGGGATATTGGTCTGTAACTGTTGGGATCGCTATGTGAGCCAGATTTATAGAGAGGATACACTTTGGCAGATTTAAATGCTGTGGAGAAGTAATTGTGTGCAATACATTGGTTGTACACATAGGTTAAGTTGTCGCAAATGATGGGTGTAGCGTAACGTAGAATCTTATTGCTGGTACCATCAAGCCCAGATGAACTGTTGTTTTTTAAGGGGAGGTTTAGCACCCTAAAATGAAGAATTTCATTGAAAATATCATATTTTAGATATATATTGCACTGTAAAGTACATTCATTTACCCACATTTCTGTATGTTTATTTTCACTAAAACCTTTGTGGATGATTTTATACAAATTTTTAAATTATGTCAGGTAAGTGTATTTTTACCTAATTATATATGCAAAATATACAAATTGGTATATCTTTGCTTCTAATGCATGGATTTTAAACATTTTTCGGTATTCATTTCCCTGAAGCAAACAAAATTAAAGTTTTTTTAAACATCGTTTCATATGTAAAAATAATGTTGACTGGCTAATTTTTACGAATTAACCATGGGGTCCTTTGATGGGTCGTCCAAATAATAACGTGGCTGGAGGTTTTCCAGTAGAGTGGTGGGGTACCTCCTTATACGCAAATAAAGCTGCAGGCAAGAACGAATCCCAGGATTCTGGTTTCTCCTGTGCTAGCTTCCGTAAAATTGTAAGTAGAGTCCCGTTATATCTTTCCACTTGTCCATTAGATTGTGGATGATGATGTGTGGATGAGTATATTTTGAAAAATCCTAAAAAACTTCCTCCATCAGTTTCCCTCTGAATTGTGAACCATTGTCAGTTAATATCTGATAAGGGAATCCTAATCTTGTGAATATTGAGAGCAAAGCCTCTTCTACATGTACCGAGTCTGCTGAGGGTAGAGCAATCGCTTCCCCCCACATAGTACGTGTTTACCAGAGAAATGATGAATTTTTCAGAAACTGACGAAAAGCGAATACAGTTTGCAGAAATAAAGAATTTAATGAAAAGTAAGCTGCGAAGTATGAAACAGCCCATGGAATCGATAACGGAAAATACCAGAAATGATTCCTACATAGCAGGGGGATACTGAGATGAGTAAAATTTGTGTAAAAGTGTAATTCTTCCCTTTTTCTTAATTTTCTCAAAACCGCATTTTTCACACAAATGTGGGCACGTTGCCCAAGATTTTTCAAAAACTAGTAGCGATACAGCAGTGAATTTTGGGTCACTTGCTGTACACATAGTGCTCATAAAAATAAACTAAAACAAAGGATATATGTTAACAAACTACAAAACTGTTAAGAAATAGCTAAGATACCCCCTTTAAAAATGTCAACTATTTGTCGATTGGTATGTTAAAATCCAAAAAAAAACTCAGATATCAAACCAATCAAAATTATTTTAGTATAAAATCATTATCATATATTAACAAATAAAACAGCCAAATTGCATAACTCAAGTTATACTCACATTTGAGATATCGTGGGCAACAAATTACCCCAAAAAGCTAAAATGGGCCTTTTTTCTACTGTTTTTCCCCCATAGACCGCAAGTTTTTAGTATATACCTCAATGTTTTGTTTTTTTTTTCAGTCATTTTGCATGTATAAATGACCAGAAATAGCTATTATCTTATAATTCTGTGTTTTTCATTTTGGGGGTTGTGATAAACGAGCGCAAAGGCCTTATTGCTCTATCTTTTCCTACATCTTTCGTATTGTATTTTCTCCGACATTTGCTCTTTCATGCAACATTTGCGATCCATATTTGCTATTTCATCGTTGTGATTACTCGCAACCGGTATCTAGAGAACCACATTTGCTCTTTCATCGGGGGAAATAAAATCCTTTGATTGAGTCCACATGCCCGACATTATCGTTTGAAGCCCACATTGCATCGTGATAAATCAGGTAAAAACGCATATGGTCATCCGAATCAAACATGGGCATGCGGTAATTTCTGTGACACCACATTGGACGCCCAGATTGGCCAGGGGAAAACGTCTCACCGCGGTTCAGACAAGTGTTTTCAAACAAACATGGGCATGGTTTGACTCCCACATTGGACGCCCAGATTGGCCAGGGGAAAACGTCTCACCGCGGTTCAGACAAGCGTTGGTTTACCACATTGGATGCCCAGCTTGGCCAGGTGACTTCCAGAAATATATAATACCGCATAATCTACTAGAGTGTAGAAGTCCAGTTTTTTACCTTGTGTGGAAGAGATTAAACCCAAAAACGCATAGCCTAATACACGTGTTTATTCAGAGTGGATGATAATTCAGTTCTGTGATTAATTGTGTTCTTAAAGGATTTTGCAAAGGGAAAAGAAGGTTAGTAGATCTTATACTTATTAATACATTTTCTTATTTTTGTTTATTTTAACCTCACAGCTAAAATGTGCGAAAGATAAAGTTTCAAATAATTCTTGGCATAACTGATTAATAAAATCAGAAGATTTTCAATAGTTCATATTTCACCTTTATCGTCATCACAGTCTCCCATGCGCACACACTCTCATGCACAAGATATTTAACATCATTAGAATTGAACTCAGAGAGAGAGAGAGATGAATAATGAGCAGTAGTTTAAATGCAAGTCAACCAGTGATGTTAAATGTGAAAACTTACGAAGACTTTTGTGTGTCTTCAGTTCATCAGAAGTCTGAGTCTACACGCAACGTGTCTGACGTCTAACCAGAAATAAGTTATTAAAAACGGACATTTGGCTAGCAGAATTCGCCATAGGACATCTTTCATTCCTCAATTAAAAAGGAATATTGTCTCACCCACAAGTCATAAGGTGGACGCAGCATTTTTCGTCACCATATACTGCTTGCTCACAAGTTCAATACATCGTTATCACAAGTTCAATACAGAGTCATCATAAATTCAACTCACTCGAAAGATCATTATTATCTGAAGTCAAGCAAAAGAGCTCAAAAGAGGAATCGCATATTTATACCACGTGCAACACACTCTTAAGCGCATTTTATGAAGCAGACTCGAAAGTATATGAATCACAACTACATACGCAAGATTATGAGTCTACATATCACTAACATTTCGTGAAGATATCCAGTCTGACCAGTACCCTCGGGAGATTAGACAACAGACCTTTTGTTCATATGACAGCTATTAACTGTTGATCAACACTACGGAGATATACTCAAACAGTGAAGGAATATACATAGATATCTCGTCAGCGTTCTCCGTACGACAACAGTATTCATCAGAACGTCCTCAGCTTAGAGATACCCCACTCGACATAACGTATAACAACTTGGGACATTTTATGCATACATGTGAATCCTCATATCTAGGAGAAGCATTTAGAGACACATGGACTGTGTAGAGTACTCACCATTTTGGTAACACGTATCATATCACATCATCATTTCACTTTACACCAGTTCATTCTTAATTAACTATTACTTAATTAACTGTAATTTTATTATCTCATCTGTGTGTTTTTGTGTGAATCGTCTTTCACCATCATCACGTTCTAACCATTACTAACCCTATATGTGTGGATATTTCATTAATAAACCCAACGATCGGTTGATCATTATCAAGAGTTTGTTAATGTATCACTCGTGCTGTCGGTGTTACATATTCACCTATAGGAACCTTTCTCTACTCAGATGAGGTTGGGGGCTTTTTCTTTACGGGATCTAAGGGCAGAAGCTAAGGTCGTGGGGAAACAGAACTCTTTCCATAATTAATTAGAAAACACTGTCTAGTGGAAAGCATTCGCATTCCTGTCTTCTTGTCCCTATCTCGAATAGGTCTTTATTCTTTCTTAACGAGCCAATTTCTAGAGACCTTATATCTATATCTCATAGACTATTCCTGGCAAAAACTACTGTAGTAGTTGCCCCAGTGACTCACCACACGACAATTGGGGGCTCGTCCGGGATTAGTGAACCCGGACTTGGAAGGGTGATAAATCACATTTTCATCCCTGCTATACAGTTGCGATAATTGCAAAATTTGTTGGCATTTTGAGGGATTACCTTCTAGACTGACTCTTACTATAATTTGTCTATTTCATAGGGGGGATAATTTATATCTCTAAAGCACGAGTGATACTTTTTAAATTGAGTATCAAACGGACAGAGTAAGCACTTTTTGAGAACAGAAGATACTGTAAGGAACTGATTTTTAAAAAAAATCTTTTTCTGTAACTGCTGGTAAAATTTTTATCATAAATATTTAGCAAATTTTTCATAGAAAACTTCGAGATAATCTGTTATATAATTTTCAGAATACGCTAAGTGAGTGATTTTTTTTAAAGAACTATTTGAACTTGATTATTAATTTAAACCTAGCTGGTTTTAAAGAGATAATTACTCGTGCGAGTCTAAACAATTTGCTTGGAGGTCACTGCCAATTTTTCCCTTCGTGAACCCATACTGCATATCATGGCAGATGCCGCAAAAATTAGAACTAGTTTAATGGAGGCAGGGCGTGAATACGGGTTAAGTGGAAAAGATCTGATGAAATTTGTGAGTGAGGAGACTGATAAACTCCATGCAAGAGAGATAGAAGTGCAGAAACTTGCAATGGAGAAGGAGAAAGCCGCAGCAGAAGCAGCGGAGCGGAAGGGGAAAGCCGCAGCAGAAGCAGCGGAGCGGAAAGAAGCAACAGAAGCAGCGGAGCGGAAAGCCGCAGCAGAAGCAGCGGAGCGGAAAGAAGCAGCAGAAGCAGCGGAGCGTAAAGAGAAAGCAGCAGCAGAGCATGCACTTAAGATGAAGCAACTGGAAATCCAGGGGCAGACCAATCAGATAGAGCTGGCAAAAAGTGCAGCGGCTTCCAACTTGGATGGAGGGTACTCACCCCGCTCAGATGGTGTGCCTACTTCGCAACCTGCACCACCCAATGCCATGAACTTTCCGCTGGAACCTTTTTCAGAAAGGAACGATACCATGGACGCCTTTTTAGACCGCTTTGAACGCTTTGCAACAGGGTTTGGGCTTGAAGAACGGAAGTGGAACTTGAAACTTTCCCAGGGCCTAAGAGGAGCCGCCTACGAAGTTTTTAATAAACTTCCGGCCGGAGAGCAAGATGACTACCAGGCATTGAAAAAAGCTCTCTTGGTGAGGTACGAGCTTCATTCAGAGGCTTACCGAAAAAAATTTCGAGGTTCTAGGAAGGATGCAGGAGAGACTTTCTCACAGTTTGCAGCCCGTATTGAAGACTACCTAGTGAAGTGGTGTACACTGGGAAACTTTACCGAGAACTATGACGGGTTGAAAGAGCTGATTGTGATAGAGCAACTAAAAGAGTCTATGTCGGTGGAAATGCGTAGATTTCTCACTGAAAACGGCGCTGACCGGTTAGAAAATATTCTTACACTGGCAGAGCGATTCCAAAATGCTCTCATGGAGTCTCAAGGAGCCAGAAAGAAGTTTTCGGATCAGGCGCCAAAGCAACCTGCTCGCTCCCAACCAGACCAACAAAGCAAAGGACCACACATCTCGCATAAACAGCACGCAAAACAAAATAACTACAAAGAGCAAAACAAGAAAAATGCTGCGCCGCACCAGAGACAGGGAGATAAATGGTGCAAGTACTGTCGCTTGAACAATCACAACACTAATGAGTGCAAGCGCAGACCTCCTCCCCAACATGCTGCCTGTCTGCAGACAAAATCGTCACCCCGGAAGGAGCAGAGGACCGGAAACGTTTCTCATCCTCCCGTCATCGAATCAGTCCTCGTAAACGGACAATCTGTGGAGTGCCTTTATGATACAGGACTTGCTTTCGATGCGGTGGTCAGGGCATCTCTTGTCACCCCTGACCAAATAACAGAAGAGAGTGTCGACATCCAAGGTCCGACGAAGGATGTTGCACCCATGACACTGCCAATTGCACTTATCAGAGTGGAATCTCGTTATGTGACAGGAGAGATTCGTGCAGCTATCATGGAAGAACCAATCTACTCTTTAATCTTGGGATGTAGATATGTGTTCCTTGGAGAACCTACTCAACCACTAGTCATGGCGGCCGTACAGACTAGAGGACAGTCAAGAAAAGACGCAGAGCAGGAACCTCCTACCAATATCCTCCCCGAGGAATTGAAGAGGGCCCAAAGGGAAGATTCCTCACTGGCGCCCTGTTTTAAAAAATTACCTAGGACACACAACCCACCTACCAAGGGAGACTTCTTTATGAAAAATGGATTGATGTATCGCCGAGCTGGAAATGAGGGACAGGAACACAACCAATTAGTAGTTCCTGCAACCTATAGGAACCAGGTGCTTGAGATGGGCCACTCTATCCCATTTAGTGGACACATGGGAATGAGCGCCATGACTCAAAGGATCGCCTGCCACTATTATTGGCCAGGGATCACCGGCGACATTGAACGTTTCGTCAAGTCTTGTCCTCAGTGCCAGAAAGTTGCACCAAAACACTGGACGGCACCCGCGACCCTTGGGGAGATGCCAATCTTGGGCACCCCATTTGAAAGAGTGGCCGTGGATATAATTGGACCTCTGCTGAGAACTAAGAAGAGGAACTCCCATATCCTTACCTTAGTGGACACCTGTTCCATGTGGGGCGAAGCCATAGCCATGCCAGCATGCGACTCAGTGCATGTAGCTGACGCTTTACTGAATATCTTTACTAGATTGGCTTCCCGCATGAAATTCTCACAGACAACGGGTCACAATTTAGAGGCAAGTTGACAGAGGAGGTGCTTAGAATATTCAAGACTAGGCATATCCATACTTCGCCCTATCACCCCCAAAGTAACGGGCAAGTAGAGCGGTTTAACGGGACGCTCACCTCTATTCTTCGGAAGTTGGCACAGGAGAAGCCAGAAACTTGGGATCAGTATCTTCCTGCCGCATTATTTGCTTATAGGGAAGTACCGCATGCGTCAACTGGAGTTCCTCCGGCCACATTACTCTTCGGAAGACCTATTAAAGGTCCATTAGAAGCATTACTAAGAACATGGACAGATGCCAAGGCAGACGACACTGTCACATCAGCCTTCCAGTACGTCACAGACTTGAAACAACGCCTGAAGACTGGCTGGGAATTAGCCACAGCGAAAGTACGGGAGGCTAGGCGGAAACATGCCAAATATTACAATCGCAATGCGAAGGACCGAGAACTAGCAGTAGGAGAGAAGGTGCTACTTCTTCTGCCAAGTAGCAGTAATAAATTGCAGATTTGCTGGAGGGGACCCTACAAAGTGGCGGAAAAGATTTCTCGCACCAACTATAAAATCGCCGTGAACGGAAAGCAGAAAATTTACCACTTAAATCTGCTTAAGAAGTTTTACGAGCGAGCCCCTGCCGAACCAGCGCACCTCATGACTATGGCCATTGCTATGCAAATGGAAGAAGAGCCATTATCATCCGTAGAGTACCCGGTGATACAGGAGGAATCACATTTAGATGTGAAAATAAGCTCCACCCTAACGGAAGCCCAGCAAGAAAAAGTAAGGAGATTGATGGAAAACCACGCCGACTCTCTGACAGACAAACCGGGCCGGACAAACCTGATGGAGTTTGACATGGAAGTCACGGATCCTACGCCTGTCCGAATGAGAACCTATCCGATTCCGTATGCCAAGGCGACGGCATTAAAGCAAGAAATTGATTACTTACTTAAGGAAGGCATAATTTCGAAGTCGGAGTCCCCTTACAGTGCGGGAGTGGTGCTGTTACGCAAACCCAGTGGAGAACACCGCCTGTGCATCGACTACCGACAGCTGAATGCGTTAACACAGTTCCAGCCAGAACCGTTACCGGACCAGAACCAGCTATTTACTAAGCTGAGCAGGTCTCGCTATTTTTCAAAGATCGACCTCAGTAAAGGGTACTATCAAATACCGGTAAAAGCTGAGGTGAGGAACCTGTTAGCCTTCAGTACTCCAGATGGACACTTCGAGTTTAATGTGATGCCATTTGGACTGAACAATGCTCCTAGTGTCTTCACAAGGATGATGCGAAAGTTATTGGATCCTTTGAATCATTCCGCCATCAGCAATTTTATGGATGATATCCTAGTAGCTACTGAGTCGTTTGAAGAACATATATCAGCGCTATCCTTGCTGTTTAACAGACTCAGAGAAGCGGGACTAACCGCCCGCCCAACCAAATGTCAAATTGGGTGTGAACAGCTAGAGTTCCCTAGGACATACTATATCCCATGGGACCATGTTCCCCGAGACTCAAAACGTTGAGAAGCTGAGAAATGCACCGAGACCGTCCACTAAAAGGGATGTCCGGTCATTTGTATCTCTCTGTGGATTCTACCAGAGATATATAAAGGATTTTAATAGCCTCTGTGCGCCGCTTACATCGCTAACCAAGAAAGGAAACCCAGATAAAGTGACATGGTCAGCAGAATGTGAACATGCATATGCACTCTTAAAAGAGAAACTCACCACAAAACCTATTTTACGGCTTCCGGATTTAACTAGAAAATTCATCTTGCGCACAGATGCCAGTAACATTGGAATCGGGGCTACATTACTACAGCCAGATGACAGAAGCCCACCAAATCTATTTCCGGTCGCATATGCGAGTCGGAAGTTAAACCGAGCAGAACAAAACTATTCCACAATCGAAAAGGAATGTTTGTCCCTCGTCTGGGGAATACAAAAATTTCAAGCATACCTGTACGGAAGGAAATTTACAATCCAGAGTGATCACCAACCTCTGACCTTCCTCGCCAATTCAAAGAATTTGAATGCTAGACTGATGAGGTGGTCGCTTGTTCTACAACCTTACACGTTCCAAGTGGACTATATCCAAGGAAAACATAACGTAGGAGCGGATTTTTTAAGCCGTCATCCTATGAGGCAGGACGGAGAGCACAAACAAGTAGAGGAAAGGGTGGAAACCGAAGAGAAAAACGAAGATGAGGAAAATGATTAAGGAATCCCGAGCAAGAAGGCTTAGCTCTCCTGAGTACGATTGACATCACACTTGAGGAGGGGCTATTGTGATAAACGAGCGCAAAGGCCTTATTGCTCTATCTTTTCCTACATCTTTCGTATTGTATTTTCTCCGACATTTGCTCTTTCATGCAACATTTGCGATCCATATTTGCTATTTCATCGTTGTGATTACTCGCAACCGGTATCTAGAGAACCACATTTGCTCTTTCATCGGGGGAAATAAAATCCTTTGATTGAGTCCACATGCCCGACATTATCGTTTGAAGCCCACATTGCATCTCGATAAATCAGGTAAAAACGTATATGGTCATCCGAATCAAACATGGGCATGCGGTAATTTCTGTGACACCACATTGGACGCCCAGATTGGCCAGGGGAAAACGTCTCACCGCGGTTCAGACAAGTGTTGGTTTACCACATTGGATGCCCAGCTTGGCCAGGTGACTTCCAGAAATATATAATACCGCATAATCTACTAGAGTGTAGAAGTCCAGTTTTTTACCTTGTGTGGAAGAGATTAAACCCAAAAACGCATAGCCTAATACACGTGTTTATTCAGAGTGGATGATAATTCAGTTCTGTGATTAATTGTGTTCTTAAAGGATTTTGCGAAGGGAAAAGAAGGTTAGTAGATCTTATACTTATTAATACATTTTCTTATTTTTGTTTATTTTAACCTCACAGCTAAAATGTGCGAAAGATAAAGTTTCAAATAATTCTTGGCATAACTGATTAATAAAATCAGAAGATTTTCAATAGTTCATATTTCACCTTTATCGTCATCGCAGTCTCCCATGCGCACACACTCTCATGCACAAGATATTTAACATCATTAGAATTGAACTCAGAGAGAGAGAGATGAATAATGAGCAGTAGTTTAAATGCAAGTCAACCAGTGATGTTAAATGTGAAAACTTACGAAGACTTTTGTGTGTCTTCAGTTCATCAGAAGTCTGAGTCTACACGCAACGTGTCTGACGTCTAACCAGAAATAAGTTATTAAAAACGGACATTTGGCTAGCAGAATTCGCCATAGGACATCTTTCATTCCTCAATTAAAAAGGAATATTGTCTCACCCACAAGTCATAAGGTGGACGCAGCATTTTTCGTCACCATATACTGCTTGCTCACAAGTTCAATACATCGTTATCACAAGTTCAATACAGAGTCATCATAAATTCAACTCACTCGAAAGATCATTATTATCTGAAGTCAAGCAAAAGAGCTCAAAAGAGGAATCGCATATTTATACCACGTGCAACACACTCTTAAGCGCATTTTATGAAGCAGACTCGAAAGTATATGAATCACGACTACATACGCAAGATTATGAGTCTACATATCACTAACATTTCGTGAAGATATCCAGTCTGACAAGTACCCTCGGGAGATTAGACAACAGACCTTTTGTTCATATGACAGCTATTAACTGTTGATCAACACTACGGAGATATACTCAAACAGTGAAGGAATATACATAGATATCTCGTCAGCGTTCTCCGTACGACAACAGTATTCATCAGAACGTCCTCAGCTTAGAGATACCCCACTCGACATAACGTATAACAACTTGGGACATTTTATGCATACATGTGAATCCTCATATCTAGGAGAAGCATTTAGAGACACATGGACTGTGTAGAGTACTCACCATTTTGGTAACACGTATCATATCACATCATCATTTCACTTTACACCAGTTCATTCTTAATTAACTATTACTTAATTAACTGTAATTTTATTATCTCATCTGTGTGTTTTGTGTGAATCGTTTTTCACCATCATCACGTTCTAACCATTACTAACCCTATATGTGTGGATATTTCATTAATAAACCCAACGATCGGTTGATCATTATCAAGAGATTGTTAATGTATCACTCGTGCTGTCGGTGTTACATATTCACCTATAAGAACCTTTCTCTACTCAGATGAGGTTGGCGGCTTTTTCTTTACGGGATCTAAGGGCAGAAGCTAAGGTCGTGGGGAAACAGAACTCTTTCCATAATTAATTAGAAAACACTGTCTAGTGGAAAGCATTCGCATTCCTGTCTTCTTGTCCCTATCTCGAATAGGTCTTTATTCTTTTTTAACGAGCCACTTTCTAGAGACCTTATATCTATATCTCATAGACTATTCCTGGCAAAAACTACTGTAGTAGTTGCCCCAGTGACTCACCACACGACAGGGGTCTAACCTCCCCTTAATGCCAAGATATACTTGAGAACTTCATGTACTGTTAGAAAAGGAATATCTCTTAGATCTGTTCAGTGTTGCAGAAGGCTGTACATTTACTAATATCGCAGTCCATTGGCTTTAGTGCTGACTTGAGATGGTGTGACGTACAATGGAAATATTGATACAGTAATCTGACAGCCTTTGCTTTCTCATTTAGTGTCTACCATTGGCTAAGCCAAACCACGCAATTTTCGGTTTGTATTACTCACCTTTGAATCCACGCCCCTTTTCTGGGAACATAACAACAGAGTTGTTTACCAACTTTCGCAAACCTGCCAGTCAAATAGGGGGGCGAACCACGTCCGTTTACCCAAGTTCTTACGCGAGCGAATCTGTCAATATTACGACACCGGACAGACCGCTAGTGGGAAACACGTGGAAAACCCCGAACCTCTGTGTAGTGAATTGCACGGGCAAAAATATTTTTCCCCGTGTACTCATTGATGTTTATACATTCAGGGGGAGACAATCGTTTGATCTCTAGAAACGGCGTAATCTCAGAAGAAAGCCAGTTACACGGGTTAAGCTTTGTTGTCTGCCAGCAACGCCGAACAGAGATACCGGTGGAACTCTTTATTGGGGGAAATGTAGTTTCTGATGTCTCTACTATACAGAAGGTGTGAATTATAACATCATCTAGAGATCATTAGAACATAACGGTATATATACTGCGTCTCCTCACAATCATTTATCAGTTGTCACTCAGATTTTTGGGATAATCTAATCACGCCAGACTAGAACCATTCTTCGCTAAATGTGTGGGGATTTCATTTTCTGATTTGTGGTAATAGAAATTGTGCTAAAGTGTTAAAATGTGTTAAGTTTACGTTTTATTCACTGTAATTCCCTAGCGTTTAAAACTAGTGAAATAACATAACGCGTAGATAATTTCTTGCCAGTCGTTCATGTAATGTAATTTTATCACCCGCTTCTCACACCAGAAGATACGGTTTAGTGACTGATTAAGTGTAAGCGTGACTATAGTGACCGAATAAGATTCACGTTTATTTCATTTTTGTGCTTTATAGTAAGTGACTATTGTTATACCTTATGACTAAACTAACAGGCACCGACAATAAAATAACTATTAACGACAGACGATATTTGTAAGTGCGCGTAGGGATGATTAAACAATAGTTGACAGTGTGAGCTGATTGCTAACGCGCGCGCAGAGGAACGGGAAGGTGCATACCTTGGTCCGAACCTGAAAGCGCAGCGCGGGCGAAAAAAAACCCAGACCGTATAGTTGTAGATAAATTCACCGTGTGCCTTTTAACTTTAAGCAGGACTGCCGGAGTGGGAGAGAGACCGTCTCGACCCGTCCGTGTATTTATAGAATATTTGCATTTCTTTTCATAATGTCTTGTTTATTTCTCGCAGACCTGACAGCGGTTTTTTTCTTGATTATAGTCTCCAGTACTGATGAGATTTATGCTGTCTTCTTCGTGACTTTCGAGTCCATAAGTCCATGTTGTGAACAGGACTGTCTAAAAGATACATAAACATTTTAATTATTAAGTTAACTGGACTATCAATTCCCAGATATTTTTTCCAATTTATCAGCCCACGGGAGTGGTATATATATATATATATATATATATATATATATATATATATATATATATATATGTATATGTATATATATATATATATATATATATATATATATATATATATATATATATATATATATACATCTATATATATATATATATATATATATATATATATATATATATATATATATATATATATATATATATATATATATATATATATATATATATATATATATATATATATATATAAAATAATATCAACATCTAACTTTTGACAGACGCAGCACTGGATTCATTCAGAAAATTGTGCTGTTTCAAAATCGGCACTCACCCTAGAGCCAGCCGATAGGATTTACCATCATCATCAGTTTTACATATTGTAACAATTGTTTTAGCAACCAGATGCTTAGCAATACGGGAATTACTTTTCTCTTTTTGCAACTGTGAACGTCCAGAGCACGTCTTGCTTCAGTAACTCTTCGCGCTGACAATTGTTTCATTCAGGGAAAATTACACCACCAAATTTGGCGTCCACCTTGTAATTATTATTCAATATATATAGGCTGGACTGGGGCCATATTTGGGCAACCCACCTGACAATATAGGTTCAGGACCTATTGTAATTTTTTTTCAACGGATTTAACACCAAGTGTGGGTAAGCGAGATTGTTTGTGGCCACGCATCAGAGTGAGAGAGAGAGAGAGAGAGAGAGAGAGAGAGAGAGAGAGAGAGAGAGAGAGGAATATTTTTCCTTTTGTTACAATCATTGTACTACCTTTTTTTTATTTCGCTAAACTTGGGTACTTTACTGAGTAATTGAGTGGGGAATTTGTTCTTCATATTCTATTCTGTAACCTAGTGCTTATCTTTGACCTTTGGGTTATTAACTTCTTTTGGGATCCTTTCTCAACAAGGGAAGGACACTTATTCGGTTATATTCATATGTCTGTAAACAATGATTTTTATTGATTTCTCTATATGTTTTGATGCTGTAAAAGTTTAATGATAATAAACAACAAAAAGAACTAAACGTTGTGTGTTGGTCAGACCCATACCCAATGAACCATAGTTTTTCACGTTTTGTGTGTCTTGTTGTCACATAATTGTGTGTGTGGGTGTGTTTAGTGTAACTTATATTTCATATAGGGAGAGAAAGGTTGTCTTATACTAAAATATAGTCGTATAGATAGGCTGGACTAGAGAAACTACTCATTCCAGAGACAGATCTTCCTCTTACACTATTCACTCGTGAAATCTATTTCTTACACCTTTATCCTCACGTATTTACCACTATCACCTCTGCTCAGACGGGACCATAACTATCTTCTAACCTATCTAAAAATTTACGACAGATGGCTAATTTCTGTTTTAAAGTGGTTACTAAAATTAGTTGCCGTGAGGGAGCAGCTTTTTGGTAAAGAGTTTAGTGACTTTGATGTGTGTGTTAGTGTTCTAATGACTGCCCAGACTTCTTTGCTGTTTGCTTTCTCTTGAATCATCTTTCTGACATGTAGTTTCTTTTCCTGACGAATGAGGTAGTGTACTTTGTTTCTAAGCATCCGATACCTGCTGAAATCTTTGAGCTTATGTGCTTCGTCCCACTCTCTCGCTGTTGATAATATTTCGTTGGTTGTCAATGGGGTCTTTCTAGTGTTTGTGACAAGGACCTGCTTTATAGGAACATGTCTGTCGAATACGTTGTTGAATGTTTGTGTCCAGTATGTTATGACTTCTTCTGGATGCGGAAATTTGTACACGTATGAGAGAGGGGATATTTGTAGATCTTCTAGGAATAATTGAAGGTAAAAGTTTTGGAAATTCATGTAATGGGCTGTAATGTGTTCCGTATTAGGTGCCTTGACCCCCTTTCTCGTCCAGGTACAGCAAAATAGGATAGTGGTCACTTAATGCTGTCCGTGGGACTGTGCATTCTATTATGTTTTCTGGGCAGGTCATATAGATATGATCAGTTAGTGTAGATCAGTGTTTCTCAACCCTGATAGTAGCAACGCCCCCTTTTGACAACTAATATTTTAAAAAGCCCCCATCCTTTTAACATCCCTTGCTCTTTATCGTGTATACACAAACACACACACACACACCTATACATATATTCCACCATACATTTTCAACATCGCTTGCCATCCTATCTATTATTCTTGAAACAGTATCATTGCTCAATGGAATAGAAGAAATGATGTCACTTGGATTTCTTTCCATCATTGTGCTAATTACCTCCCGTGCAGCTGGTAAAATTAAGTTTTCTCCAATGTTGTGAGGTTTACCACATTTCGCAATCATGTGTGCAATTTTGTAAGATACAATAAGACCTTTATCATTGTTATTATACATTTTCTTAAACATACTAGTGATAGTGTTGCGGCTTTCAAACTTTTGTTTTCAATCCTGGAAGTAAGAAATATTTTTGCCAACTTTATCTGAGTGTTTCTGGGTAAAATGATCGTTAAGAAGTGACGGTTTTATTGCTTCGTTAGAAAACACTTGCTGGCACAGCAACCACATTGGTAATTGTTCATTTACGGCCGAAGGTACTAAACCGAATTTGAAATATTGAACTGAATATTGTCGACACTTTCTCTTTTCTGCTGACATATTGAAAATTTTAGTATAATATCACTGCACATACATCTACACATCGTCAAGCCTCAAAACTGACTGAGTTTAATTCTCTACACTCGAAATATCCAAAGATGCATTAAAACTAACCACAACTGCCCACAACGTCCCTGTTGCGAGAAGGTATTTACGGTGCACTCGCATCAGAGAGTTGAACACAAAGGCCACACACAGTTCTGTGTAATGCTGTGACTGTAACGTCAACCTCGCTAAACAAAGAGGGGTTTTTTGGCAGGCACACGTGGGACACGTGATTGTGCTGGGAATGTTTTGGGAGGGAGTCGTGCTGTGGAAGTGGACAGAGTAGGGAAGGGACTGTGATGTGTTCACGGGCTAATCAATGTTTGACTAGAATGTGTTTCTAGAAGAAAATATGTGTCGAGAGTGGAAAGAGAAGGTTAGCTTGGGTGTGTCGAGAGGCTAACGAATGTTTCGAGTGTTGAAGGGACATAAATCTCTGCCTACTGTCTCCTGACAATGGTAACATCCCAGGTACTACAATTTTGCGTTTGGAATCCTTGAAACACTCCATGGGACGCAGGGCAAATAAAAACTACCGTGTTACAAGCTATGTGAAGGGGAATATCTTTTGTAATTGTTTCATATTGATTCTTGCAAAAATGTACACAACGCCCCCCTGAATGGAAGTAGCGACCCCCAATCGTTGCGACCCATCAGAACGCTCCCGGACATCTTGAAAACGCCCCCGTTGAGAAACACTGGTGTAAATGATGAGTCTGTTACTCTCGTGGGTTGATTGACTAACCGTGTGAGGTTGTATGAGATGGTGATATCATTCCATGTGTTGTTCGGTATGTGAAGGTCAATGTTGAAATCCCCCAGTAGAATAATTTCCTTCGAAGAAGCCCAAACGTTGTCCATCATTCGTGAGAATGTGTCAAACCATGCAGTAGAAAAGCTAGGGTTTCGGTACAGGTAACCAATTAAAACGGGGGTCAGATTGGGGAGTTTTATTTCCAGCCATATACATTCAATGCCAGTATGTTCTAGATCATTACGGCATCTGTACTGAACAGATGTTGAGATGTATATGACTGGCCCTGTTTCACGTTGTCTGTTAGAATCCCTGCGAATGGTGGTGAATCCATTAATCCTAATTTCGTCATCTGTAATTTTGTCATTGGAATGAGTAAGCGGCAATAAAATTAGTACACAATGGTTAATACAAAATCGTAAACAAGTTATAAAATATAAGATAGATAGATAGATAGATAGATAGATAGATAGATAGATAGATAGATAGATAGATAGATAGATAGATAGATAGATAGATAGATAGATAGATAGATAGATAGATCGATAGATAGATAGATAGATAGATAGATAGATAGATAAATAGATAGATAGATAGATAGATAGATAGATAGATAGATAGATAGATAGATAGATAGATAGATAGATAGATAGATAGATAGATAGACAGACCGACCGACCGACCGACCGACCGACCGACCGACCGACCGACCGACCGACCGACCGACCGACCGACCGACCGACCGACCGACCGACCGACCGACCGACCGACCGACCGACCGACCGACCGACCGACCGACCGACCGACCGACCGACCGACCGACCGACGACCGACCGACCGACCGACCGACCGACCGACCGACCGACCGACCGACCGACCGACCGACCGACCGACCGACCGACCGACCGACCGACCGACCGACCGACCGACCGACCGACCGACCGACCGACCGACCGACCGACCGACCGACCGACCGACCGACCGACCGACCGACCGACCGACCGACCGACCGACCGACCGACCGACCGACCGACCGACCGACCGACCGACAGACCGACCGACCGACCGACCGACCGACCGACCGACCGACCGACCGACCGACCGACCGACCGACCGACCGACCGACCGACCGACCGACCGACCGACCGACCGACCGACCGACCGACCGACCGACCGACCGACAGACAGACAGACAGACAGACAGACAGACAGACAGATAGACAGATAGATAGATAGATAGATAGATAGAACGAACGAACGAACTTTATTTTCAAAGGGTTGGGAATTGGGCACACAGGCCCGTCTAACATTCTGCCCTTCCTTTCGCTCACCTTTCATACGGAATTCATTTATTCTCATATGCATTTAACATATCAATTTCAAGAAATTCAACGTTGTAAAGTAAAATAATAATATAGCACACTCATATTAACATTAATTACTTATAAGCATGACATAACATATGCTGAAAAGTACAAACATCGTCACTAGAATCTACATTTGATGTTATAAGAAAAGATAACCCGATTAGGGGGACATGTAATCAGAATTCAGAAAGTATTCAAAAAGTCTATGATTGTATGAATAGGGACTGAGGTTGTTTCTTAGGTTATGTGGAAGACAATTCCAAAGATGAGCAGCAGAATGCGCTAAGCTTTTCTTGAATAAGTCAAGCCTATGCTTGGGCACTTGCAATCTGTTAAAGCGTCTTTCATTGTAATTGAACATAGGCCACAGATATGCTGGAGCATTGTGTGACAGGATTTTGTGAACAAATTTAGCTTTGTTAAACAGAAGGCGCTTTCTTAAGGGCAGTATTCTGAGATTTCTATAGAAATCTACACACTGAGTTAGGCAGGTGTCAGAGACTAGACGCACTGCACGCTTTTGTAGTGAACGGAGCCTCTTTGTGTTGGACATTGAGCAACCATCCTAGATTGTGGAGCAATAGTCAAGGTTGCGTTGTGTCTGTTTACGCCGTAGCTGTGATATCTGCACCTTTCGGTCGACACATCCGACTTCAGAACGGCATTTTTTAGGGACCGGGTTTGCCTTCCCATTACGATCCGCACTCGCTCAGCCAGACTGCACTGCTGCAGACTGTTTCCAGGACCACCACGTGGAGGTGGAGTGCGGTCTTGACCAGCTCTGGTTCGCTGGTCCTGATGCAAGCAGTACAGCTATGGGTCGCTGACTGCATTCACTATTGCTGCATCTTGGGGTCCCAGATTGGGTTTCACATACACGAGCTGCGAAATGTGTAATTTAGATTGGGTTTCACATAAACGAGCTCCGAACTGTGTAATTTAGATTGGGTTTCACATAAATGAGCTGCGAAATGTGTATATTAGATTGAGTTTCACATTAACGAACTGCGAACGGTGTCTTTTTAAATTGGATTTCACATAAACGAGCCGCGAACAATGTACTTTAGGTTGGGTTTCGCATAAACACTGTAACTGTCTTTTTTTCTTTGTTGATGTGATCACTGGCCCAAGACAGTATACATGTTGTTAGATGTGTAGTGCGAGCGTATGATGAATTGAGTGTGGGTGCGAATGAAGGCGCGAATGTGTTTAGGCTCGTATAGATGTAGATCCTGCAACCCATACTCTCACATGCAGTAATCAAGGATGCTTTGACACTGCAGGCATGTTTCAAGACATTTATTGACGGGAACACACATAGTATCAACAGGAACAGTCAGTGTAACAAGGTCATGCTGACCTGACATCGATAGGTATACATTTGGCATTCAAAAAGGTAAACATCAGAATAGACGTGCATGGTCAATAGCAAAGTTCTTCAATAATGACAGTTCGTAGCGTCGCCCTTGGCGTCTCTGACTAAACGCGTCAGATGCCTTAGTTACTTTGACACACAGGTGCAACTTGGCACTCCCCGCCAATTGCACATATCAGGCTGTAGTATAATAGCCGAAAGCACAGGCCTCGTTCTGACGTCGGCCGTGTACTTCTGTTAAATAGGTTATCATCAACCCTGCAGTAATACTTATTGTAGATAGAAGTTCCGCCAATCTGCGGCTCCCACAATATATCTTCGTCACTGGATTTCTGGACAATATAAGACTAACAGTCTTGGATGGCTACCTCGAGCACAAATATATAAGTTCTGAAATGGCGGATCAGTGAGCTGCTGTTCACCCTAGGTAATCCTTTACATGTTCTGCCACCGAAAAGCGTAATAATGCATAAAGGTCGGTATTACCTGGAAAATGAATCCTCAGAACTAAACAAGGAATTCTGTCGTCATCCCGACGCACAGAGATTCACTGGGGAAAACTGCCATAGCAGTTACTTCGAAGATTCTCCCCGAAAAACAATGGACTCTTGGTCCCTTCAGAAAAACAGGACCTCCCGGCTTCCCGGAAGTATATCTCACTCCCGCTTAAAAAACCTTCCCATAGGCCTACGCCGAACTGTCAACCTCTGACCCTAAAGGTCAAACACAATGAATGAATAAACAAGGGAAGACAACCCCTAATCAACCTGACATCGCAGGTAAAGACACAATTATTCTTATGATACAAACATAAGCAAATAACTTGACAGATGACTCCGTCGAAAATGACAGCAACATTACTACCACCCCCCTGTAAAAAAAAAAATGCAATTTTTTTTTTTTTTTAATATGTTCATGAGCAAGATAGCACCAGTATCACTTCTGTGCTCATGCAAACAATGAACCTAATATCAGGTACAATAGAAGAGGGTACAAATCATCTCCCAACATAGGAGAAAATATTTCCTTTAAGCCAAACAAACTAAGGGATACCATTCAAGAAACCTAAGTTGCTGGCAATACCAATCATATATCAAACATTACTAAATAATATAACCATAGCAATATACAAATGTCAATGCTATTTTAGCAACATATCACTGATGGATGGACAAAATGAAATTTGTTAAATTATCTAAACATCATCCAAATACATTTGTATTACAACATATTATGATATTAAGGACAGACCTAAGTCTGAAAATATATCAGGAAAAACTAGGACACAAGATTTAACTGGAATCATGTGGGCATCTAGACAATATGTCCGCCATCACATTATCCGAACCACGGATAGCTCGCACCGTGAAATGGAAAGGCTGAAGAGCAATAGCATAACGAGTAGATCTCGAGCTCTTCAAATCCTTACTTTGCATAGCCGTAAGAGCTTTTTGGTCGGTTTCCATAAAGAAATGCGCGCCCAGAAGGAACCTTTGTAGCTTAAGAATGGACCAAACCATAGCCAACAATTCACGGTCCAAAACCGAGTAATTCCTTTCTGCCGCATTCAGCTTCCTAGAAATATACATTACAGGATGCAGAGTTCCTGAATATTCCTGCATTAGTGCCGCTCCAATGCCAGTGGAAGAGGCATCACTACGAAGGACAAAAGTCTTATCAATCGTCGGTAGTCTTAAGATAGGATGAGATGAGAACAAATTCTTAACCTGATCCAATGAAGATTGGCATTCTTGGGACCAACGCACCATATTAGGAGAACCTTTTTTCAATAACGTTGAAAGTGGTGCCATAATGGAGGACAGATTCTCAATGAATCTTCCATAGAATTGTATCAATCCCAAGAGACTACGCACTTGCTTTTTTGTCTTCGGAACCGAGATATTTAATATCTTTGAAATGTTTTGGTCCTCTGTCTTCAACAGACCATGACCAACTCGATGACCTAGGAAGGAAATTTCACTAAACCCAACAAAAGCTTTAGAGGGTTTAGCAGTCAAACTATGCTCACGTAGAGTAGATAGCAATTCCTTCAGACCCACATAGTGTTCTTCCCAAGTATCGCTGAAAAGACAGATGTCGTCTAAATATGCAATGACATCTGCACGATCTGATAGAATTCGTCGCATCATGCGTACGAAAGTCGCTGGGGCGTTCATAAGCCCGAAAGGCATAAAATTCCATTGAAACAGACCCCTAGGTGTCGAAAAAGCAGTGAGAGGTTTGGCGTGTTCCGTCAGTGGGACTTGCCAATAACCTTTCGACAAGTCTAGTTTAGTAAAGAATTTAGCTTTAGAAAGTCTAATAAGTAGATCATCTAATAACGGCATAGGTTCAGCATCGAACTTCGTAACTTGATTTAATTTGCGATAATCAACGCAAAGACGTATGTTATTGTCTTTCTTTCGAACAATAACTATTGACGAAGAATAAGCTGAAGTGGATGGTTCAATTATTTGTAGTTGAATCATTTCATCCAATTCTTTCTCGACTTGTGCTTGAAAATGAATAGGTATTGGGTATGGTCTTACTCTGATCGGATTACGATCAGTAAGTATGATGTCATGTTCTATGACATCTGTGTGTCCAGGAATGTCGGTAAGGACATCCTGATATGATTGTAACGTAGAGGATACTTGACGTTGTTCCTCAAAAGACAAGTTGGAAGAGACTGTAACGTCTCTCCACGATTCCGTTGAAGTAAGTGGAATCGTAGGAAGAGGTAAGTTCACGTCAGAAAAAATAGTTTCCTCATCCTGTATAACAGACAGGGATGAGATGTGACCATGTTGAACTGGAGAGTCGTCCGTCGCCTGGAAAATAGGCTGTAAATAGTCTGGACCTTCAATAAACTCTGTTAACATATTTATATGGAAGGTTTTATGCCTTCCATCCACATCGACAATATAGTCGACATCAGAAATTTTCGAGACTATAGTGTATGGACCCTTCCAAGAAATGAGAAGTCTATTCTCTCTTGAGGGCAGTAAGACATATGCTTTGTCTCCAGGACAAAGTTGACGTAGGCGTCTTTTCTTATTAGCAAATCGCCTAGCTTTTTCTTTCGCAAATTCGGAAGATGAAGTTGCTAACCTGCACGATTCGATAATCTTTTCTCTAAGAGCTATAACATATTCATATGACGATTGTGTATCATCGTCAATATTATCGGAAGTTATCAAATCGTGTAACAAGGACATTGGCCCGCGCGGTTGCGCGCCAAAGACAAGTTCGAAAGGAGAAAACCCTGTATGCTCGTTGGGAACCTCTCTATAGGCAAAGAGGACTGCAGGTAAAACCCTGTCCCAATCTTCAGGATGATCCTCCGTTATCTTGCCAAGTAAGTTCTTTAGTGTCCTGTTAAGACGTTCTACCAATCCATTGGACATTGGATGATAAATACTACTGAGAGACCTTTTAATGTCTAGCGTAGCCATTACCTGAGACATAACGTCCGAAATTAACTGAGTGCCGTGATCCGACAGTATTTCTCCGGGGAATCCCAGACGAGAAAATACGAGCCAAAGAGCATCAGCGATATCGACAGTTGATATGCTCTTCAGAGGAATAGCCTCTGGCCAACGCGTGCACATGTCCACGCAAGTGAGGATAAATTGGTGTCCTCTGGCTGACTTAATTTTGAACGGACCAATGATGTCTATAGCCATTTTCTGAAACGGCCGAATCGGAATATCTGCAGCCTGAATAGGAGCAGCATGTCTCGGACCCCTAGACTTGACCTCTTGACAAATTTTGCAAGATCGGCAATAAATTCGGATGTCTTTATTCACGAATGGCCAAAAGAATGACGCAAGGACTCTAGTTTTAGTTCTGGAAAAACCCATGTGTCCCGCACACTGAGAATCGTGTGCATGCCGAAGAATTAAGGCTCTCATACACTTAGGCACAAGAATTTGCGAATGCATAGACTTGTCCGAGTGTTGTACCATTCGTACCAATATACCATTCTTCATAGTAATATACGATTTGTGATTCGTATTTTGATTGGGATCCCCTTTCTTTGCCAGAAGGAAGTATTTCTTCAAAGAAGGATCCTCTTCTTGACGTTTAACAAACGAGTCATGGGAAATCACCAAGTGCTCGTCTTGGCTATCAACTTCATTACTATTATCAGATGAAGTTGGGGGATTAAGAGCTTGAGCTCTTGTCATCACTGCATTGACCGTTTGAATGTTTTTTTTCTTCCCAACTAGAAATTTGTTGCGGGGTGCATTCCTTAACCCCATGAATACGACCGATTATAAGATCCGCAATAGGATTAGGAAGAAGACATGCATGGACATCTCCTGTGAAGAAAGGAGTGTCAATCCTAATAATAGCAGTAGGATAGCTTTCCATAGTACCACCAAATGTAACACATTTGATTGTTTTTCCAGTGGCACAGCAAGGATCTATCAGAGACTCCTTAACCCCGACGGTAGTACATCCCGAATCGAAAAGTACTGAGACTAGCCTATCATTTATTAGACCTTTATCTAAGATGAGAGATCCTCTCCCATCATGCGCAACTGTAGCAGGTAGAGCAGGAAGAGGGTGACCACAACTTAGCGTAGATACAGTCGATGAATCGAACAATGTTAAGCATTGGGGGCATTCAGTTGCTCTCCCAAAATCGAAAGCACAACCAGTGATAGCCCTAGAGTTACCACTATCATTTACTGTATTACAGGCTCCATCAAACTCTTGTTGCGCAGAGTTTGCCTGTTGGTAAGGTCTTTTCTTGTTAAACCTAGGTCTACCTCGATTATCATTTCCCCTGTAATTATTTTGACTATCATTTCCCCTGTAATTATTTCGACTATCATTTCCCCTGTAATTGTGATAATATTGTCTATTGTAATCATCATTCCGGTTTGAATCCCGGTTTCTAAATTCACCATCGTCATAATCTTGACGTCGAGAATGATTACCTCGAAAATTTGAATAATTATTATTTGGATAGCCTTTGCGAAAGTGTCTCAAATTATTACCACTAAAATTACGAGAACTACCATCTTGTCTCCACTGCATAGACGAAGAACCATCATGTGTTGGATTATTCCGCTTCTGAGTGTAATTTTGATTACTTCCCCTATTCCAATTTTGTTGAGCACCCTGAAATTTTTTTTTGAAATTAGGGCCATATGGTGTTGCCGAAGCCACTGGCAACCCTTCTTTCACTTTAGAATTGCTAACTGTAGCATGGGGATGTGCTGTGGCATACTGACAACAGTATTCCTCCATTTCTTTTAAGTTTTTAGGCTTACGCTCATGAAGGAATGCAAGAAAAGAATCATTAACAGATGACAAAACCTTATCTCGCAATAATAAGTCCATTAGACCTTCATATGTTTTCTCAATCTGAGACAACTCAACCCATCGTGTAAATGTACGACGTATCTTTGTAACAAAATCAGAGAAATCTACTCCATTTTCTGGCAACATTGTCCTAAAACGAAGACGATAGTCTTCTTGTTTTAGTTGATATTTTTTTAGTAATGCTGCCCTGACAACATCATAATTAGTCCTCTCATGTTCGTCTATTGTCATAAGAGTAGTCACTGTGTCACCTGTAAAAAATGGCATCAGTTGTTCAACATATTTTTCCTTTTTTATGTTATGCGTATCGCACAAAAATTGGAATCTATCTAGATAATCTGCTACGTCATCCTTTAAAGGATTGAAATGAGGCAATTTAATCCTACTAACAAACTCCCTTGTCGTACTCGAAGTTGTTTGCTGAGCACCCGTACTCGCCAATTTCAATTTCTCTAACTCCAAAGTTGCGAGTTTTTCATCAAGTTCCATCTTCTGTTTTCTTTCCTCATGTTCCATTTTTCTGATTTCAGCCTCAGCTTTCCTCTCCTCTGCAGCAGCTTGAGCTTTCCTCTCCTCTGCAGCAGCTTCTTTGTCTAATCTCTTTTGTTCAGCTTCAAATCTCCTTTCCTCCACCTGCATCTGCAATTTCTTTTGTTCAGCAGCCATATCAGCTTCTCTGTCTAGCCTTTTTTGTTCCGCCGCAGCTTCTCTTTCTAATCTTTTCTCTTCAGCCTGAGCTTTTTTCTCTTCAGCCTGAGCTTTTTTCTCTTCTGCAGCTAATGCTTTGTCATACTGAGCAACAGCCCATTGTTCTAACTGTTGACCAGTTTTATCAAGGGCTCTCCCTTGTGTAATAAAGTAGTCCAATGTAGACATCTTGTCTAATGAGATCAGAAACCTGAAAAAAAAAAATTAAATAAATTACCTTATCCCACTTCAATGGGAGACAAGTCTGAAATGCTAGACTTGTATACTCACTTCACTTTATTTTACTGTCTTAGTCTTAGACAAAGACTTTGTATGTTCCTCTTGTTTATAATGTACCCAAAAAATCACTTGAGTACTTGTGGAAAAAAAAAATTCCCTTATATCCCACTCACTATGGGCACAAGTCTTTTTTATAAAGAACTTGAATATGTATTTCACCTTGTCTCAATCTTTGTAGATAACAAGTCTTTTATCAAAGAACTTGTATAAATATCTTATATAATAATATTTTATTAAGAAACTCTATATGAAGAGTCTACCTTATCAATATTATCAAAACATGACCAAGTATGTGTATGTAGACTGTGCATGACAGTAATGTAGTACAACCAAAAAAAAAATACAAAGACAAAAATACAAAACAATACAAATGGCAACACTGTTTTAACCAAAAATGTGTAGAGAAATACACAAGAAAGGAGAGACCTACAGAATACAAACAAAACAAATCGACAATCAAAACTGAAAAACAGACAAAATATTACAAAAACAACGTTAAGTACAATTACATCACAGCTAACATCAATAGCGACCAATTGTCACTAGCAAATTTCCAAATTAAGAAAATTTGCACCTATAGAACGCTTACAGTAAGCCTCGATCAAGTGGCATATTTACCGTAAGACCCACCAACCGAAAAACCCGCAGAAAAATACACCAAAAACAGTAGAAGTAACATAATATAGCAATCAATTTCAATGTGTTGCAGAACAAGTTCAGTCACAGCTGAAACTAAAATAAATTCCTTGCTCCTTGCGAACACAGAAACGAAATGTCAAACGCGCACTGAACGTCAAATCCACTGTAACATAAAGTGGTATTCACGAACCAAAGTTACTATGACCTTCTCAAATTAGGGCTTGCACATTGAATGTTTACTATTTCCACGTACTGTTTACAAACACTTGACCTCCAACAATGTAGCTTGAATGCTCTGACCTAGAAAAGTCTGTTGTTGAATGAAACGTGTAACAACCAGCAGTACTGTTTACAATAGGAACCCGCCTTCTATGCAGTTATGGTCCACGTAGCAAAATGCCTAGTAGTTAACTTCAGTACATGTCTTGTTATGCTTTATGTAGCATTATAATATAAATGCTCGTACTGTTTATTTGGGTCAACCGTTGATGACCTATATCTGTCCTGTTGTAGCCAAAACTTGCAAGTGTAGAATTAGCGCTGTGTGTTACGGCTGTCCCGTGTGTAGCTTAGACCCACAGATCAGAAGTGTAATGTGTACTTGTCCTTCTTGTAACTTTCTCGACAAAACTGGAGACATCATACATGTAACAGCCAACCAGGAATGTAAATTTCTGGATCCATAAATGTCAACAATAATGTCAAATGCTCGCTCTGTTCTTTTTAAACCCACAGATCTGGTCCATCAGAAATGTAAGTTTCTAGGCCACATTGGCGACAAGAAATGTATCATAAGAGCCCACGTAACTGGTCCACCAGAAATGTAACTGTCTTTTTTTCTTTGTTGATGTGATCACTGGCCCAAGACAGTATACATGTTGTTAGATGTGTAGTGCGAGCGTATGATGAATTGAGTGTGGGTGCGAATGAAGGCGCGAATGTGTTTAGGCTCGTATAGATGTAGATCCTGCAACCCATACTCTCACATGCAGTAATCAAGGATGCTTTGACACTGCAGGCATGTTTCAAGACATTTATTGACGGGAACACACATAGTATCAACAGGAACAGTCAGTGTAACAAGGTCATGCTGACCTGACATCGATAGGTATACATTTGGCATTCAAAAAGGTAAACATCAGAATAGACGTGCATGGTCAATAGCAAAGTTCTTCAATAATGACAGTTCGTAGCGTCGCCCTTGGCGTCTCTGACTAAACGCGTCAGATGCCTTAGTTACTTTGACACACAGGTGCAACTTGGCACTCCCCGCCAATTGCACATATCAGGCTGTAGTATAATAGCCGAAAGCACAGGCCTCGTTCTGACGTCGGCCGTGTACTTCTGTTAAATAGGTTATCATCAACCCTGCAGTAATACTTATTGTAGATAGAAGTTCCGCCAATCTGCGGCTCCCACAATATATCTTCGTCACTGGATTTCTGGACAATATAAGACTAACAGTCTTGGATGGCTACCTCGAGCACAAATATATAAGTTCTGAAATGGCGGATCAGTGAGCTGCTGTTCACCCTAGGTAATCCTTTACATGTTCTGCCACCGAAAAGCGTAATAATGCATAAAGGTCGGTATTACCTGGAAAATGAATCCTCAGAACTAAACAAGGAATTCTGTCGTCATCCCGACGCACAGAGATTCACTGGGGAAAACTGCCATAGCAGTTACTTCGAAGATTCTCCCCGAAAAACAATGGACTCTTGGTCCCTTCAGAAAAACAGGACCTCCCGGCTTCCCGGAAGTATATCTCACTCCCGCTTAAAAAACCTTCCCATAGGCCTACGCCGAACTGTCAACCTCTGACCCTAAAGGTCAAACACAATGAATGAATAAACAAGGGAAGACAACCCCTAATCAACCTGACATCGCAGGTAAAGACACAATTATTCTTATGATACAAACATAAGCAAATAACTTGACAGATGACTCCGTCGAAAATGACAGCAACAAACACGCTGCGGACTGTGTATTTTATATTGGGTTTCACATTGATAATCAAAGAGCTGTGAATGTCAGACTCATACTGTAGCATTGTATTGATATTCAACTGGGTTTTATATTTTCGAAAAAATATTACTTATTTCATGGAGCATGATGCACTAAAAAGAGTTAAACAGCTACACATTAAATAAAAAATTGGGAGATGAACAGTGTATTTACAATTGGGGGGGGGGGGGGGGGGGGGGGGGGGAGGAGGCAGCCAATAGAGTCAGACTTATCGTATTGGATCCAGTGGCGTATCCTGGTAATGTGAGCTAGGCGTGCTGCTACTTAAAATGAATATGTACGCCTACTATTTAACTTCTTCCCCTCTTAATTTAAAAACCAACTATATTCAACTATGCAACGATAGTTATTAGGGGTATATGTCAATTATCTCCGAAATACTAATTAACTTACAACTTGAAACTCACTGTCACTGTAATAATCTGCATTCCCGGCAACTAACAAAAATTAATCACAAAAAAACACTGGACGGACACAGCCGATTTTTACAACTCGAGAGCTGCAAGACCACCGCACGCATGTTCGTATTGTATTGACGTATCTGGCCATGACCCCGATCCACACAAACCAATCTTCAGACGTGAATCCGAAAGGTGCAGCACGCATTGTGACGGAATTACCCGAGAAACTTCGGGCGATTGTAACCAACCAATAAAAACTGCACTATATAACGCGTCTGGGAAACTGAAACTAGATATACTCGTAGATTCTATGCGGGAAAATCCGTTATCCTGATGCGTGCGGTCCGAAAGCAGAACTTTAGAAGAGAAATATTTTATAGAATAATAAATTAAATTTTTATTTTCCTTCGGGCATGGGTGTGCGCAGCACGCACAGCACACATAGAGAATACGCCACTGATTGGATCGTTTAAATTTGGAGAACTTTGAGGTCAAAGAGAATTTGGAGAAGAAAGATAGAAATGGAAGACAAAGAAACGGGGTTGTCATGGACTGAACTAAATATAACACAGGCCGGTCTAAAATCTGTGGCCAGCAATAATAGGTGTACTGTGTTCTAAGCCACGCGTGTATTAACGAGACTCGAAAGGGGAGCAAAGAACAGTAAGACCTGTAACCTAACAAGCACATCGTAGAAGGCGACTATGAAAGGTTGGGTATAGCCATCCTACCTCCTCCTGCAGTAAGTCAAAAGGGATACAATTTCAATGAATATGAACAACTTGACCAAAGGAAATAATTCAAACAATTCAGCCATCCAGGACGGAAGAAGGTCATTGTTCAAGGAGGTTAATTACGCGGTCCAGGTAATGTCGAAAGCAATCTAGGTTGTTGACTCACTTATCCATTGCCAGCGTCTTCTTCTCATCTCTTGTTCCACTGTCTAGTTCTTGTCATCGGTTCCACATTAGTGATCTTGTCATACCACTTGAATCTTTCTATTCTACGCAAGCATCCATTTATGAAAGTCTGTAGCTGTTTGCTTGTTAGCCACAATGTGCAATGTCAAAACAAAACAAACAAACAAACACAAATTTTGTTTGGTTGGTATCCATTAACCTGTTCAGATATTCCAGGTACTGAATATGAAGATGCTCCTATGCAAATCTCCAGATTCGGTATCTGTAATGTCTGAAAAGAACAATCGAGACGCTACAGACACTTGTAAGAGGGTGCTTGCGTACAACAGAACGATTTTTATAGCACGACAAGATCACCAAAGTGGAACAAGAGATGAGAAGATGGCGCTGTCGATAAAAAGGACAAACATTGAGCTAAACTTTTGATAGCTTGACAAGGCAGTCTTTATTATGGAATACCCAGGGTAATAGAGATGAAGGGTGGCTGAAAAACACACGGAGAAGACAACTGGAGATATAAATGAAAATGGGAGCCGCGCTAGCGTAGTGGTTACAACACCGCTCTGGCGACCGGGTGATACAGGATCAAACCCGGGCGACGGCATTTGAGGATTTTTCGTCGACCGGGATTTGGACTGGATTAACTCGAGACCTGGGGAGGACATTTGAAGGAGTGTCGTCGACCAGGGACTGGCGGCTCCTGAGCCGACCCAGCTGCAATGGGTACCTCCGAAATCGGCGAGTATTTGCCTGAATGGCGAGGGACACCTGTCTCTGTACAGGAAATAAAGGGATACTCACGTAAAATCAATGTCAGGTTAGACATAAAATAATAACCTGAGATTTCGCCTCGAGTATAAGCGGGCGTACGCAAAAAAAAAAAAAAAAAATAAATGAAAATGATACGGAAGAAATGGAAATACCTTGAACGGACGGCACAGGACATGAACACTTAGCATACATTTGTCGAAGACCTATGCTCCTTGTGGATCGGAAGAATAACGATGGATGGATGTGACGGGGTGGGGGGCACAGGGGGCGATGTGTGTTCATCATCATCAGCAGGTACCATCTTCATATTGAAGGTCTGTTGCAACGAATCTGCAATGTCATGTGTCTCTTGTCTTGATGTTGCACTCTGATAGACTCTTTCCTGTCCATCTGTTGTCCATGACTTAAAGCGCTGTCTTCCACTTACACGTTTGCTTACAAATCTGCCTTCTGTTAAGGTCTTCAGTAAGGTGTAACGTCTTTTTACATGGCCAAAATATATTAGCTGTCTAATTTTGACCTCTTTCATTAATTCTCTTTTTATTCCTAGGTTTTCTAGGAATTCTTGATTAGTTTTCTTATTTTTCCACGAAGCGTGCCCCATAATTCTATATTCACATCTCAAGGGCCTCAATTATTTCTTCTAATTACTTGTTCATTGTCCACGTGTCTACACCTTACAGTAGTGAAGAATATATATCTAGAATTTGATGATTCTCAGTTTGAGTTTGTGAGTTAGACCCTAGTTGTTTAAGAGGTTAGTATGGTGTGCATTAATGGCATGCTAATGGATACCCTCCGAAAATTTTGTATTATTTACTTTTTTTTTTTAAATTGACATTGTGAATTGTGGCTAAGAACCAAAAAGCTGCAGATGTTCATAAATAGGTACTTTTGTAGAATAGAAAGACTGTAATGACAAAATCAATAATATGGAACTCATGACAAGAACCAGACAAGCGCCATTGAAACAAGAGATCAGAAGAAGGCGCTGGCGATGGATAGGACACACGATTGATAGCGATACAAGGCAGTCCTTGTTCTAGAATCCTCAGGGTAAGAGACGTAGAGGAAGACTAAAGAATATATTTAGAAGAGAAAAACATTGTGATAAACAAGACATGGACAGACCTTGACCTGATGACACATGACAGGAGGGCGTGGCATGTTTGTTTTGATTCATTGATTACCATTGTGGCCCTCATTGTCAACTATTTCTTCTTTGACGCCTGTCTGTCTTCCTTATGCGTTTATTCATAGCACATGAACAATTTTTATCATTTCGCCCATGTATCTATTTCTGGAGTTATACCATCTTTATCACACACATTTAGCATAGCTGATTGTCAGCGAGTCTGTCTGTGTGTCTGTCATGTCACTGTGTAACTTCATTACGTATTTTCTCCCCAAGACCGACAACTCTGTTCCTCTTCTTGTCAAACTCTCGGCTCACGAGGACACACGTGACCGTTAGGGTGCGTTCCTCACTGCGAGTTCCGAACTGGTTTTCTGATCACGAGGTGATATCCCCTGGCGAGAAGATATAGTAATAAACGCTGACGTTCATTGATTATTTCCCTTGATTGATGCCTTCGTTTTTTTTTTTAGCACACACTTTCCAGTGTGCCCATTTATCACATTTTCATATATCCCCAAACATGTCTTTATCCTCCCTGTAGTGATTACAGCAACAGTGCGTTTTACTTGCGTTTGTGTTGTACGTGAGTGGAGACTGTTTATGTTTTGTGAGAGCTTGTAGAAGGAGGAGGGTCATGTAGGGTAAAAGAGACACTTGATCGTGAAGACAGTGTTGCCATGGCTACTACAATGATGTGATTATATATTATAATCACACCATTGTGCAGTACTCTCAATACATACAAAACTTGATTAAATTACCTTTCTGACCCTTTTTACAGATTGATTTTGTCACCTCTATAGAAGAGAGGTTATTAATATATGATACTGCACAAAGACTTTATAATCACCTGTATATGCATACAGTTAGAGGCCTTTATGTTATTACGGGATATTGTTCCTTGCTGTCTCTTACTTACTTACTTAGTAGTTCCTCTTCTGCCGTGAGGTGTAGAGGTTTGTAAGAGAGAGCGCCATACTATTCTATCGGCTGTCTTCCTCCTGGCTTGGTTCCATTCTAGTCCTCATCTCTTCCACCAGCCCCTCTTCCTTCCCATTTATACTTCTTGTGTTCCTTGTTCCATAAGTCGTAGTCCGTTCCAGTTCGTCGCCTTTAGAATCAGTCCGGTTTTCTCTCTTATGTTTCGCGTAATCTGGTTTTTAAACAGGTTTATTGGCCTGTTGTCTCCTTGCTGTCTCATAACTATTAATGTTTGTTAAGCAGCAACTGCTCTGAGGGATCTTCTTCAAGATCCATGACAGCTAGCACAGGGGACCATGCTCCTTCACAACTTCATGTAGCTCGAACTTTTTTTTTTAAATCTTTTTTTTTTAATGCCATGATGTTAGACTAGTCAGTGTCTTCTCTCTTTGTCGTCTAGTGTTTTGTTATCAGTTATGCCTGCAGTCTTTATATTCCAACTTTCCTCTTCTCATAACATGCACAAGAACCTTAGACTGCGAGACAAAGTAGTAGAGATAGGCATGCTCAGGCATTCCTGGAATCTTCTTCGTCTTCATTGTTTCATACATTCTCAGACGTCAACTTCAATATTTTCAAAGATAGCAGTGGTCAGCTTGAGGCTATTTCTATCTCCACAGAGGTTTTCCAGGAACTGCTGGTGACTGCCATATGCGCATTCTATGTTCCTCATATGTTGGGTATCTTTCAAGCAGATGTTCAGCAGTCATTTTATCAGTGCCACAGTCACACTGAGTAGTTCCTATCTATAGCTTGCTGAATAAGTTATACCCCAATCTGTTTTGACCCGTAATAACACATAAGGAAGGGAAACCCGAGGCCTGTAAACAGTAAATTAATATTAGACAAACATAAAGGTATGTTTTCAGGCATTCGTAAGAAATAAAGAAGTAGAACACTTGGACAATAGAAAAACAACAGACGTGAGTGGCTTACCCAGGGTTCGAACCCCGTACCTTTTTTGGGGATGCCTAGCTGGCCGTGGGGTCAGTGTGGTTCGCTTGTATAGCTAGGCGGAGTTGTCGTACGGAAGGTACGGGGTTCGAACCCTGGGTAAGCCACTCACGTCTGTTGTTTTTCTGTTGTCCAAGTGTTCTACTTCTTTATTTCTTACGAGTGCCTGAAAACATACCTTTATGTTTGTCTAATATTAATTTACTGTTTTGACCCGTGCGGAGTCTGAAAATTATCACTTGTTTTCTTCTGCTGAGCTGGTAATATGCATCATTCCTGGAATAAAAGGCAAGAAAGTGTCAAATTAAAGCTAAACTAAAAGTGTCCTCAGACAAAAGGCTGCAGCGCCTTCCAACTCAGTACTCGATAATTTATGATTGAGGAATACCTCTTGACGTATGGATGCGAGTCATGGGCAATGACTACAACCCACAAAAGCCAGATCCAAACCTCAGAAATGAAGTATCTGAGGAAGGTGGTTGAAGTAACAAGAAGAGACATGGTCCGCAACCAGACGATACGTCAAGGCCTAAAAACCCAACCCTTGCAGACCCAAGTAGAACAGTCCCAACTGAGATGGTTTGGCCATGTCTGCTGAATGGGAGAAGATCGGCTACCACGGCACGCATAGGAAACAAAGAGCCAGGGATCCAGACCTCCAGGACGACCCAAAGTCCGCTGGGAGGACAACATTAGACAGTCTTTGAAGGACCGAGGACTAGAATGGAACCAAGCCAGGAGGAAGACAGCCGATAGAATAGTATGGAGCTCTCTTTTACAAACCTCCACACCTCACGGTAGAAGAGGAACGATTAAGTAAGTAAGTAGGAACACTACTGCCATAAAATGCATCATTTTCCTGTGCGTTCCTTACGGAGCATGGAACCACAACTTGCTGGACCCCTTGCAGGAACCTTGCACCAAGCATTCACGTGCTCTTGTGGGAATGGTTCCTGCGGTAATTTGTTTTACAAATTGTTTTACAATTTGTTTTTACTTCCAGTGCAAGCCAAATGTTTCGACATCAGAAATACTTCTTTATTTTTGTTGCTGTTTTTGTTGTTGTTGTTGACATTCTGAGAAAGAAAATGAGCTGGGCAATTACTCTTGGTCAAACTGCTCTAGATACCACCCTTTGCTTCCCTCCCCAAAAAAGTATAGATGACATAATATTTAATAATAAAAAAACACAACATATGAAAAACCATAAACCAACAACAACAAAAAACCCCAAAGAAAATTACCTATTGTGCAGTTGGGAAGCCAGATTTTTCCGTAAAAGAAATATACAGATGCATTTTTATTGATATTTTAAGAAACTAAATGAGCTTCGTAATTACCATCTGAATTATTGACCAAACTTAACTAGATGCCATGCTCCACCCACCCACCCTGCGCCCCACCTCTTCTCCGAAAGAAATCTTAGATGAGACCTGTTTAAAAAAAAAAAATGTCTGAAGAAAATTTCCCGTTCAACCTCTAATGTGTTATACTCGTAATTAGTAAATAGAGTGTCTCTAATTTTATGTAAAATTTTTAATCAACAATATTTGCTTTTGACTTTACCTTTCATATTCAACTGTTGTAGATATGGTAAATGAAGATTTCCTAATTGGGGGTGGGTATGAGCGCGCGCGTGTGTAATTCCTTTTAACCTTTATCCTAAAATGGTAGAGTTTTTATATTTTTCATGTCTTAAAAAAAGAAAGAGGGGGGAGAAGGGGAGTGTGTGCGAAAACTAAGGTTGTTGGGGTGAATATTTAATTTATTCTTTATTTGGCGGCAGTTGTTTGTGTTACAAGAACCTCAGCAGACGCTTACATTTCCACCATACCCCTACTAACCCATCATCATCATTATCATCATCATCACCCTTCAGCTGCCCGAGAAGTATAGACTTTGTGATGGGTTGTCTCCCCTGCTCTCCATTAGTAGTCCACTAATGGCCACACTCGAGTAAAAGGAATGCGTTTTTACAAAGGCAGCTACCTTTGCTCAGAATTACTCTTGGCAGAGATGTAAAGAGAAGGTTGCTGCTTCTATTTCATGGAGTCTCACAGGAATCTTTGAGAAAAGCAAGTATAACAACTGAGTCATCTTCGTTTGTTATAAATTTCGTATTCTCCGCCCACTTCTGTGAGAAATATATGTTTTGACTCGCATTTTATGAGCGCACAGCTGAATGTGATTCATTAAAATAATAATTTAGTAACTCTGAATATATGGATATGTATTTTAAAAATGAGCCATACGGGTGCAGACACGAAAATCACTCCCAAATGATTAACTTAACTAATGATTTATATTTACATATAAACAAAAGATGTATTTAAGAAATATAGTTGAAACAAGGGTAAAGAATGAACATGGTTAAACAGGTAAATAGTTAAATAACACTGACAAACAACATTTTTCTTTCTTATATAAGAATAAGTGTTCTTAGGTCAGTTTCTTGCGCTGATTTCAAATCTGAAATCCGTTTATCTCCATCACATCGGGTTCTTAAGATATTTGTGAATAAATATATTTTTGGGAAACCGTTATTTGCTCCGTTTCATTTTTACTATATAACTTATTAAAAATTAATAAAATGCAAAATAATTCTACTTTTTATACTGCTAAAAGATGCATGACATATGTTACGCTATTTTTCAAATAGTTACTGTATTTTGAAATAATTCTGAGCGAAATATGGCTTTTAGAAGTTGTAGAAATTCGGCTGATCTGTTCTGTTAAGTGTGCGGATATTTTACCGATCGTGTTCACCAGAAAAACTTTACACCATTACTAAAGAAAGCATATGAACTTTATTTCGATTCGAAAGTTGATGATGCAAATAAATCTTGGAAGCCAAATGCAGTTTGTTCGACTTGTGCAAATACATTGGCAGGTTGGTTACGAAAATCGCCGAAGCATAAGTCGATGCCTTTTGGAGTGCCAGTAATATGGCGTGAACCGACAAATCACGCTACTGATTGTTACTTCTGCTTGACAAATATCCATGGTTTCACTTTTAGAACTAGAAAGTCTGTGGTTTATCCAAATATTGAATCGGTTTCGAAACCAGCGCCTCATGATCCAATCACGTGTCCGATCTCAGTTCCACCAGAACAATATCTGTTGGACGGGAATGAACCATCAGAAAGTGATAGTTTACC